>JBAGKK010000003.1:1845650-1874300 GCA_037177015.1 Euceroptres primus
GTCAAGAAAGATGAGAATCCAGTTAGAAAGATACTAGAGGCCACAGCACCCAGATGCAAGGGGGCACCACTGTAAAAAGAAAATAGAGTGCCTGGGGTCAGCACAGACCCCACGTGGTCCACGGAGGGATATATATATTTATCACTTACCTTTATTTTTTATCCACGACGGAGACAGTTTGCAAAAAGATGATTTAAAATGAATTCTCTCATTCATACTAGTACTTTAAAATTTCACTACAAATTAATCAAAAAACAATCTTTGTTATAAATCTCATAATTATAATATTCTTGTTATATGAACACATTAAAAGAAAGTGAAAGTAAAAGTAATACAATTTCAAAATTTTTCTTTAAATATCCATATCAATTTAATAGGAAGGGATAGCACATCAGATAACACATGAAATATTAGTTTATAACATATATATTTATTTGAGCTTTAATTGCATTTTAAAATACAACCGAAATAATTAAATAATGACAAATCTGGTAAAATGGTTTTCAAGAGTCGCGTATACATGATGCATATCTTTGTGAATCCACGTGTAGGTACGTTCGCGTGTTTAGTGTGTGAATTGCGTAACCTTTCTCGTATGTGTTTGACAGTACGCGTGTTTTGACGCGCACGCGCGCGAATTTATTTCCGTCTAATTCTATCTCCGTCTCCAAATCTCTTTTTATTCGTTCATCACACTCTCAGCAGTCGTATATAATTACAATAATAATATTATTATTATTATGTTGATAAATACTTTTAAAGTCCGCGATGGAAGAAGTAGAGTTTACAAGAAATACGTATACAAGTGTGTCACTTTACCCTTCTCACATTTTTTCTCATTAATCATGAGCCACACGCTGCTTTACACTTTCGCTACTCTCCGTTGTCCATTTGTTCATTCATTCACGCGTCCACGCACTCCCTCTTTTAACTCTTTTACACTTTTAGTCTTTAACTCTTTTATTCGTTTTTTCTGTTATGCAATTTTCCCTCTTGCTTTTTTTTTAATCTCCTACTTTTTTTTAACTTTTAACTCATTTACTCTTGAAATCTTGTTCTCGTTTGCTCTCCACTTCTCATCCAATCACGCATCACTCATTCCGATATCACCGTACCTCTTTTCTCGTCGTTTTATAATATGTAATTAATTAATTAATTATATAATATACACAATATCGCAATAATTCGAATGATAATAAATGACAGTATTTTACACGTTAATGACGCGTGGCTCACTCGGGCGCGATAATAAATATCATTTAAACAAGGAAAATTTACAATGGTCATACACGACACTTTGCGCCTGTAGAAATGCTCGCTCCAGAAGTCACGAGCGCATGTATGTATAATCGCAATATAATATAGTATAATGAAATTCGATATTGCACTGCGACGTGCGCTTTTTCACCGCTTCTCGCTCACCGGCTGAACATCACCCGGGTGACCAGTCCCATGGTGATAAGTATCAACAAAGAGATTCCTATACATGGGCAGGGCCCTACTCTAGTCTATGCTAATGTCCTACGCCTTATCCTACAGGTATACATGCTGACGATCGACCCTATGACAGGTGATAGGTAAGCTTCTCTATCCGAATCAGCTTTAACTTTAGGTCTACTTCCTCCCATAGGCGCCGAAATTCTGGACATTCGAAATTTCAATCATAAAATTTCAAGTTCAAACTCTCGAGTCCAGAATTGTCCGAAATACAATATTATGTGATTAAGAGAGGATTCTCTCTGTAATTTTTTTTTATAAATACCTATTCAAAGAAAATGGAAAGATCAGTTCTCAACATTTAAAAGTACCGGAAAACTCCGGTCGTTTGCTAAAATCGGCGCCTATGTCTGTCATTCTCGCTCCCTTTTTCTCTCACCGTCACGTCCGTATAACGTAAAACTTCTTAAGTATTTATTATAAAATCACATACTTGGCCGCGCGCCGAGCCCCGAGACTCAGCAGTGCCGCGAGATATGGTGGCATCACAATTAATTCAATCTCGTCCCCTAACTAGTCGCATGTCGTCACTGTCATCGCCATCGTCGTCATCGCTGCGCCCCTAATTCTACATAGTACGTTTTAAGAACCGAAATTTTCGTAGACGGTTTTTACGCAGTGACAATGATTTTCTCAGCGATATGGAGAAACTTCAACCCAAAAACTATGAGAATACAAAACAATCCCGACCTCCATAAAGAAATCGGTTTCAAAATAAAATCAAGAAACAGAAATGAAGAAACTTTTAGTTACATACAAGAAATGTTTGAAAAACAATCAAAATAAATTAAAATGAATAATTTAGTTTACTTAATTTAATTTATTTAATTCAGTTTACTTATTTTTAGTTGAATTAATGTTTTTTGTAGAATAGAACAACTTTTTATTCAATATTTAATCTTTTTAAAAAGTCCTTTGAGAAATACTGAGGTGCTTTAAACTTTAAGTTAAAAGCTGCATCAAAGGAGACGATATGGAAATCTCCACGATTTATTTCAACATGAAAGCGCCTCCTATTTTTCCAACAGGAACGCATCAGTTTAGAGATTAGGCCTTATGGAAAGAGAGTTTAATCTCCATATCTTTGAGTTTCTGCTGAACGTTTTGTTAAAACTTGAATAAACAGGATAATTAAGTACGCGGCTCCTTATAGCGAAAATTACGGAATTATGCTAAACTTTTGTTCTACCTATCAGTAAATTTATCCGTCAAGTAAAACTTTTGATTTGTTTGTTTAAAATTTTATTTGCACTAGACCTTACGTGTCAGATAAATTTTCCAAGGGGTCGACCCTTTCTTAAAAGGCCACTCAAATTGCACTGACTGGCGCAAGTACCTACAAATCTTTCCACTTCTCTGTTCTATTCTCGTCTTAATTTTTACCAACCAGCACGAGTTTTTGAAGTGAAAATAAATATTGGAAGTTATAAACAGCATAAAATCTTCCAAATATTATGAGATAACAAATTACAAACAAAGTTTCTAAAACGAACTGCTTAAAAAAAGGAATTCTAAAACGATTAAAAATTTTAATTCCGTGCAATAGGTATTTTAAGTACAAAAAATGCAGTCAAACTAAAAATTATTTGTACACTTTGAGCGGCCGTAATAGCTATATGCTAGATTCGCCTACCTGCCCAGTAGTTTTTTTAAAAAACCACCAATAAGACAAGGATAATCGAAAACACGAGATGAATGTGTTATAAATTTTAAAATAAAATTTGAATGAGTAAAAATTGTTAAATAAAATAAATTTGTGTAGAAATAATGTATAAAAATCAACCCGTTATGGTAAGAATGATAAATTCACTGGTTTTCATTGTTGTTGAAGTATCTAAATTAATAAATACATCTTGGCTTAAAAAAGAATCTGCTGATTTTTCTTGTTAACGCATTGTGTCATCCTCGCCACTTTCTTATTATCCTAGTTCAAAGACTAGAAGCAGAAAGAAAATGATAAAACACCATTAGACTGGCGATGGACTTATTCGCTAATCAGGAACGACAAGACGCGATAAGCGACAGGTGGTCTTAATTGGGAGGTCTCAGAGAAAGGAATCTTTTCTCCCCTTTTCATGCGAAACGCATTGTCTTCACATCTCAAATTGAATAAGATCCTCCCGACCAAAAGTTGCTTTTCCACTGGAAAATTTCAATTGGTCATATCCTTATTTGGTATTTTCTTTGATTTTTTTTTTAAATCGTAATTTCATTTAGATCATTTTGTATTTAAAAACCCTGTTATCACATAATCTTAAAATCCATTAATCTTAAGAATCACAATTTTTTTCTTAAGCGTACTCTCTAAATCTGAATTAGTCAAATTTTACTAATTCATCAGTGACTGAATTCTAACTATGCCAATTAGTAGAATTTTACTGACAATTAGTGTAAAATTACTAAAATTTCAGTAGATTTCTACTGATTTGCCAGTAGAAACGATAACTGAAGTTCCAGAGATGCTTACTGAAATTTCAGTTATCGTTTCTACTAGTGAATCAGTAGAAATCTACTGAAATTTTAGTAATTTTACATTAATTGTCAGTAGAATTCGACTAATTGTCATAGCTAGAATTCAGTCACTGATGAATTAATAAAATTTGACTAATTCAGATTTAGAGAGTAAGGAAAAACTCAACACTCTAAATAATTATTGTTACGTAAACAATTGCAAATTGTTATAGTAAATAATGTGGCTCTTTCCTCGATTTTATAAACCATTTTAAAGATTATTGCATTTTGAGGTCATTTAGGAAACAGGTGAACATCTTTAAAATATAGGTCCTGATATCTGCAGCATATAGGACTTTCTAGAATTTTATTTCTCTGCGGAAACCAATTATGCTATGTAAATTTACATAAGTAAAAATAGAAAATCAATCCAGAATTTTCAAATACTGTGTCTTTTTTCCAATGGAAGAGCATCTCTAAAGACCGAAATGAAACATCGAAACCGTATCGTCGTCGGCACGACGCTCGTTAACTATACTCTACCTCGACCTCTCTGAACTCGTTACAATATAGATACACTTATGTACAAGTGGCACCGCTACTTACGGGGCTCGGACTATACGTATTTGCTGGACAGTTGCTTGGCCAGTTCCGTATACTTGAGAAACTTTGAATGCGGACTCTCCTCGAGAGGAGAAGCCGCGGGTTGAGACGGACTTCCGTTCGCTTGAGGAGGATTCGGTGGCGACTTATTCCGCTGTGATGAAGGTGGCGAAGAGGAACTATGACTGGGACCACCTGAGCTTGGTTGTGAAACCGCCGTCGCCGCGGCTGCTGCAGCCGCTGCAGCTGCAGCAGACCTACCGATCGTCAGTGGATCCGGAATGACGCCGTCCTTAACGAAATGCATTTTTGACAAGTGATGCCTGTAGGCACCCTTGGATATGAAGGGAGTATCGCAGAACGCACACTTCATGATGGAGTCAGCGGTGACCACTGCGTCGTTACAGGCCCAACTGAAGGCGAGAATTGCTCCGGGGGTGGGACCAGGGCCTGGACCACTGGTACCGGAACCGTTTCCACTTCCAGGTCCTAGAGATGTGCCTGCAGAACCAGAACCCGACCTACTACCACTGGAACCAGAGCCACGAGTTTCCGTTTTGTCGCAGAGTTTCTGAAGAGCAGCTAGCGGATGACTGCTAGTCTTGCGACCTTGGGAATCCGCGCTGCCTCCACTTGCTCCACCACCACCACCGGAAAGGCTATCGAACATTGACGATAACGCTCCGAGGCTGCTTGATGCTTTGGTATCAGGCGTTCCTCTGGGAGTGACTGATCTGTCGCTACTTGCGGGACTGCTGGTGCTGTTCCTGCAGGGACTTCGAGTCGTTGGTTCAACTTGGCCAGTCGACCTTGGCGTTGGTGGATTCATATGAGGAGACAGAACTTCTCGATTGTCTTCTGAGGATTCTTGGTGACCACTTCTCCGGTGATTGTAGTTGGGTTGGTCTTCCTCTTCTCTAGTTTCGTCTACTATCTCTTTCTTCACGACAATGTCCCTCGACCCCTGTTGAGTTTGATCACCCTCGTTTGGCGCTGGGGTATCCCCATCGTCCTCTCTTGGTTCCTTTTTTACAACAACGGTCTCCTCATCGCCAGATTCCTCTGGGGGATGACGATTAGATAAAGTTGTTTGTTTGTCAGGTGTCGATCGATGGTGATGTGAATGAGAAGAAGAAGTAGAAAGCCTTTCGTGGCCGGAAGATATTTCTAGGCGTCTCTCCGGTGTCATGGCGTCCGTCCTACCGCTCCCTCGTTCCGATATTGAACTTGACTCGCTGCCACTCCTTTCTCGTCTGGATGCTGCGGATCCGGTGTTGTAGTGATGCTGCTGATAGGATCGAAGAAGATTCATTGTTTGGGGATCTACGAGTGGTTTGGTGTAGTCTACGCTCTCATCGATTCCTAAGCGTTTAAGGATACTGGAACCCATGGGCGCACCCGGTTGGGCATGATGGAGACCGGGTGCGCCGTGTCGTACCCGCGAGTCGAAACTTTTCTCGATAAGCTTTTCGATCGCGTTCAACACGGAAGGAGACGATGTCCCCGTGGGTTCAATTGTATTTGGCGTGGGGGTTTCTTTTCCAGGTGTTGTGGCGTCACTGGCAGAGGAGGGAGATCGATGATGCCTCGACGAAACAGGCGACGTGTCCTCGTTCACACTCTTCCGACCGGATTCGCCGGGTGGTAAAACTGCCGGAATGTGATTCGACATCAACGCGTTCTTCAGGAAGTTCCGCTGGTTAACACCTATCGTCCCGGCACCGATGCACTGACGAATGTGCTCGACGAAAATAGTTGTTTCGATTTTCTCCCCACACTTCTCGCACGTGATCCTGCCAGCATGTTTGCTCAAACTGTGTCCAATACCTGATCCTACGTCTCCGTTTTTGAACTCGTTCTGAGCGCGTTCTAGTTCCAGGAGTTTCCGAACGGGAAGGGACTTTTTCCGCTTCTCGCGAGTCTGCCTTCGACGACCTCCACTCTCCGTAATAGAGCGCATGATGTGCTCTTTGTAATGCGAGTTCTTCACCATGTGATTGCTCAATTCCTTTAACGAACTGAACGCCTGATCGCAAACCTTGCACGTCAAAACGGCACTAACGTGGCTACTCGTTGCTCCCGCTCCCGGTCCCCCACTGCCTCCATGAGGACCACTTCCACCTCCTTGAGGTCCTCCAGCACCTCCACCTCCTCCACCCACTCCGCCACCAGCTCCAGTACTTCCACCGCCTTTGCTATCATCAGACGACTTCCAGGAAATTATTTGCTCCTGAGAGATGATGTTTGTATAGTGCTGAGTCTGCTGCATATGTGAAGTCATCTCAGCTAGAGATCTGAAGCTCTGTCCACACCACATACACTTCAATATCTGTCTCGTTTGTTCAGCACCCTTTCCTAACCAGACATCCTGACCTCGAACCAGCTTTCTTGGTAAGGGCATGGTTTCCTTGATCAACAGATTTAATTCCGATGGACTCTGCTTGCTGGGTGTTGATGTTCCATTGTTTCCACCACTAGTCGAAGTCTGAGGTTGATGCTGCTGCGGTGGTGGTATCGAAGACATGTTCTGATGATGACCAGACGAGGGTGGAGGTACAGGCATGTTGACCCCACAGTGTTTAGCTTCCTTCATGTGCGTGGTCATAGCAGCGAGCGTGGGGAAGCTCTGCTTGCACCACACGCACTTGAGTACATCCTTGGCTTGATCAGCTCCCTTGTTGAGCCAATGCGACTGCCAGGCACTGTGTCGACTTCCAGACGTCGCAGAAGGATTGTTACCAGTTCCTCCAGGAGATGACCTGAACAAATCATCACCTCCAAGTTTACTCAGCTCACTCATCTTCTCGAGCGCCTTCGTAGCCTCACTGGGTTGATAGGACTTGTCCATCGACACTGGGGGTTTCATCTTGCCATTCCAGAATTGATGGTGATCCACTACGGTACTCGAGCTTTTCGGTGAGAGTTGCTGTTGACTAGTGGCAGCTGCTGCGACCGCTGCAGCAAAGTATGGAAAATGGGGTGACGTCCATGGAGAAACAACTGACCTCCCATAGGGAGAGCCAGAAGATGAGGTTTCTTGATGACCAGTGGGAGTTGAAGTTGCATGCCTCGAAGACTTTCGAGGTGGTGGAGGTGGAGAATCTTCAGGACCTGGTCGTTTTCTGTTAGGGACAGATAAGTCAAGAGGTCCGTTATTCGTTTCAGTTGATGAGGATGGCGTGGGAGGTTTACTGAGATTCAGTATCTGTTCGTCTTCGTCTTCTTCCGTAGATGAAGCCTTTCTCGTGCTGAAGTCAAGTACCGCTGGCAAAGGAGTAGCCGTGGGTGACATTTCACCTCCACTGGTTGGTGAGATCAGAAGACCGGGAGTCGCGGCAGGTGGCGAGCACGAGGACGTGACCAAAGGTGAGACGGAACCACGCGATAGAGGTGAGTGACCCAAGAGGAGACGCTGATGCGTTTGTTGAAGATACGCTGCCATTACTGCCGCGGAATGAGAGGGTAAGAGTGGGTGAGTCCCGAGAGGTAGAGGCACGATACTGCTGGGACTGACGGGACTGGCGCTACTCCGGATCACCGGTGGTGGGGAACTTCCAGTGGCTGGACCGGACGATTCCCGAGAGTCTCTTGAAGGACATCGAGGACTCATTGGCTCCCTGTAACAAAATTAAAAAGATGCTTAGTTTCTTTACAATTTGTTTCTAGACTCTTTTCATATCCATTTAATTTTATCTTTTGTAGAAACAAAAGGGGAGATGGCGAGCGGAAATAAAAGCCGAATTAAGTATAAAATGAAGAATGTCTTTATTCGTAAACGCCTATTACAAGACGTTCACTTTCGATCGGAAATCAAGATGTCGCTATTACTCTTAACGCGCGAATATTTATGCAAGCTAAAATAGTTTATTGGTTACACTTTGATATTATTGTTATTGTCTTTGACAGATTATTATCTCCACTGATAGATCTTGCATATTATAATAGTAAGAGTTTATAATAGTACATTATATCTACAAGTAATTCGTGAATTCCAGGAGAAGTTTAGAAAAATCAATACTGAAGTTAACAGATGCTATTAATTTAAGCGTGGACAAATCACTACTATTGAGGTAGCAATAAATTCGAATGGCCATAAATCATAATATTGAAGGTAATATGCCAGTTTTATTACTATAGAGAGACAAAATTAATTTCATTCCGATTCCAGAATAATTTTTTTATTATCCAGTTTATCAGAAGAACCCTTGTTTTAATTTTTATCTTATTTCTTAAACATTTTAGAGAATGAAATATAAAAATACTTAAACACTTTTGTCTGAGTTTCCAAAAATTGTTTCTCAATGTCGACTTTAATATTATGTATATCCTTACTTTAATATTTTACATACAGAATTCAGCGTGTGAACGACTAAGCATATTCAACAAAAAGTTGTCTAACAAAAAAAGTTTTAATTTCTGTTCTTACTCGATAAATAAATAGCATCAATCTTTGACAATAAAATGTGATTCGGATTTTCCAGAATTGAATTCTCAGTTCTTCAAAGTCAAAGTTTATTCAAAATATGTGAATATACTTCATTGATGACGGGCTTCGTGCCAGAGCCACTTAAGTCACAATGAATAAACTTTACAAAAACAGTTACATCACCTGATCCCTGATCCCGCAAATAAATTTGCAATAATCTTTAAATAAATTGCTGTAATTTGATTTATGTTCGCACAAATAAGTTGGTGAGTTTAGAATATCATGAAATCATGAAATAAGTGATACTTAGAAACTGTAAAAAATAAAATCAGTTCTATAATTCTAGTGGAAATTACTCTCTAAATCTGAATTAGTGAAAAGTGGGCCATTGAATCAAATCAGTAGGGATTTTCACTGACAATCAGTGAAATTTCACTGACGTTCTCAGTGAAATCTGAGTAATCACTGAGAATATCAGTGATTACTGTACTGATAACAATTTTTTTATTCCACCCTCATACAATTTTAATTTGACCAAAATTGTTTACAGGGTGATACCTGAGTGCACATGCGCAACTGGTAAAAGCAATATCAGAAGAAGATATTTTTATTGTTTTATGTATAAGAAACATTTTTAAAAATAAACTCTAGGACATTCTAGAATCCTGAATATTAAAATAATCAAAATAGAGTATATCCTGATTTCCGGTATCCTCAAATACTTCTATAGCAATTTGAATGTAAACATACATAGCTCATAGTAGCTATAACACTATGTTTCCCTTTGTCCAAAATCACGAATTTGACAATGAAATTCACAAACCCTAATCTTTACTTGACAATCAACATATTACTATTCAGTGTTCAGTCCTAATAATTCATAAAAGGTGACAAAACTTGACTAAGTTTAGACAAAAAGTAGCTTAAATATTTCTTTAGTGTTTCATATTATAAACTAAATTTATACCTATAAGTTACTGCTGATGAGTACAGTCACGTGGGTGGTTCTCGATTGGTAAACATTGTAAAATAGTCGGTAAGAACGAAAACTTTGTGACGCGTGTTCCAGACCTGACGACGGCTGGCTCGTAACTGCTCGTAACTGACTCTTACTGACTGAATGAGCCCGAATGCGTGCACGCCAGATGAAAGGGGCTACCGCCACGCATGCAGGGGAAGTTTTTGGCTTGCGGGGTGGGGAGTGTGTGCGATGTGAGGGTGCTACCCTGCAATGTATCGTTTTAGAGGGTGGGGGAGACACGAGTGGTGCTGAAAACACGCGCCTATCTCTATTAGCCGAGTGACGCCACGCAGCAGCCACTGATATCAGTCGCCTGACACCGCTGGCTTATTTATCCCATCCGTGGCGATTTGTTGGCCTCAAACAGCACGCAAAGTGTACACCACCTATCTGCCATTGTCGGCCACTTCAAAGAGCTCCGATCTTTCGTCAAGTTTAAAAAAGAATTGCTTTCTTCAATTAAGACCAAATTTTACATCAATATAAAGTGAGACAAAATAAATTGCCCAAACTACATAGATTGGATAATTATTGAAAAAGTTAATAAATTATTGGATGTATAAGCTAATCCACTTTGGGAATTTTAATATCTTATCCTACTTTTGAGAAGTGATTTGTCAGGTGGATGTTTGCAAGGCGCAATAAAACACCAGAGGGATAATATACAATTCTGATGTATGACTTTGTTGTCGAGGACTTTATCTGACAAGAACCAACATTAAATTCAGCAACGATATGTAAAGTAGGTTATGATTTTTTTGAAGTGATAAAATATTTACCTATCTGGAGGACCCGTATCTCTTGCGGCGGTGGGGTTCAACCGCGCTGTGATAGAAGGCGGTGGGGTCGGTGGGGAGGTTCCTTCGTCATCTTCCTCGTCGGTAACTTCCCCATTTTCATCTTCTTTGGCTGCTGGTACGCCAACTCTTTCGCTCGGACTAATAGGTCCATCCTCATCCGCGCAGTCACCTTCCTCGCCCTGAAGGTCTGTGCCTGGACCAGAACTTTCGACGCCGTCCTCCCCTAAAATGCAGAAAAAAATATCATGAATATATAAAATTAATCAAATAAACTTGAAAGTAAATTTAATAAACCAGGGAATAAATCACAACCCGCAGTATTAATTCAGAAACAAATTAAAACTACAGTGTAAGTACCTCCAAGGCAAATGAATATTAGAGGCAACAAATTAACGACGTTACTTAGAATGCAGAAGTTACTCGTATCGTAAACGAGTCTTGGAAAATATGAGCGCGCTCGACGTTGAGCGTCTACTTTTATTAACATAATTCACAGCGCGAATCCTGTTTCATTTCCGTCAGGAGCATGAAAGGAGACACAATCATCAAGCGATTAGCACAAAATCCTTCCAGAGGGAGACGCAGACCCGTGGTAATTATTCATTTAAGGCATCAGGGAATAAAATAGTAGTACAAAAATATGAAATTCGATATCCCACTGCGCATGCCCTACGTTATCAAGGAATACTGCTATCTCGAACGATGGTGAGGTAACATTTCCACTTGGACTCAAGTCCCGAAGAAAGAAAGGGATTTCAGAGTCGCGGAAATGACGGCAGATGCGGTCTGTGATGAGAATTCACGGAGACGATATAAAGGTGCAGATGGCGAATAACAATGGCGCTATCGGTTCATTTATCAGCCGTTGCTGCGACGATGACATCTACCCAGCCGTCGGATGCATCTTCGACGAAGACACCGAAGCATTGTGAGGCGAGTCGAGCTCTTCCGTCATTGACACTATGAGTTTTAATCAAATTATTTCCATTTTCGCTTTAATCAGGGAATCGGGTATTGTGAAGGTGAAAAGGGTTCTCACATCAACTGTTCTAATTGTTAACATTCACAGCCTTTTGATCTAACTTTTGAGCTTGATTGAAGTAAGCAGACAAATGAAAAAATTATTCAAAACCAGTCTCCTTGAGGGGTCCAGTGAATAACAACCGTATCACAAATCCATCAAAAGAATAATTTACGACCCTTCCAATTCATTTCATACACCTTCGATCACACCCACGTGAATCAGATTGACCAAAGCACCTGCAGATTTATAGACTTTGTCCATCATCTTGATTCTCAAGTCCTGATTCTTGACTCTTGTTCTCGGTGATTTACAATCAAGCACTCTGAGAAGGTGGGACAGGTGTGCAATGCAAATAGGCAAAGAGGATGGAAGAAAGGAATAAACTTAGGGTCTTGAAAAGAACTCCTCCCGGATGGAGGAAGCCGATTTAGGTGCACGCGCACCGCCATCTTGCTCCGGGTGCGTCCTCCTCCAGGAAGGAAGGGAGTGTCGTCCTTTGCTGGTAGCAAGTACGTACTTCATCCGGGACAGAAGGGCGGACAAGGCTCCTCCGGGTGGGGACAACGAGCACCGTCCTACCTTGCCAACTGACCAACCAAACGATCGTTTGTTCCCGGTCGAACCAGTCGAAGAGGGAGAGAAAGGAGATCGCACATTGATCCGCGGGAGCATCGGCAACTAATTACGCAGATTTATGTCCCCATTGTCCATTGTCTCCTGACCGGACGAGAAAACCGGGGGACGGTGGCGATGGAACTCACCAACGTACGAGCGAAGGGAGGAACGTCGAGAAGAAGGACGGATGGAGTCCAAGAACGGAGAAAGAGATTGCCCATACACGACTCCAGGGATGCGTTTCGAGGCCATCAAGACTCAGATCACGCGGCTCCACCCGAGCTTATTATAAAACAGAAAAATAAAATACACCTTCGCATTATATTCTAATTACTAAAGCATTACCCGCGTGGAAAAATTTCAGGGCAAATCTCAAGTCTAATACTTGCCAGTTCTGGCACTGACAGTTCTTAAGTGTCATCTGAACGGTTTGATCATGAATCATCCAGAACCCTATCAGACCTGAACGATGGCCAAATTTTCTGAGTACCACTTAATCGGAGTGATCAGCACGCTTCCAGAATACATTCTTCATAGACTACATTCTGCATTGAATAAGAAATGCTTGTATTTGTGCAAAATGGTCACTTGTTGGAAGGACTTCTGCAGATGGAGATTGAGGAACTGACGAACGTCCCCTTGGAAGCAAATACCGGAGCACGACCAGAATCGTGGCTCCATTGGCAAGCCGCTAACGAGGTTCAGGAGGGGTTGGCTGCTCGTGAGCGGAAAGATACGAGGGACCGTGGTGTACCGGGCAAAGAGCCGAGTCCTGACACTCGAGAAGATGCTGGGGTGCGATATCTGCTCCTCCTGTCCTCGGCTCACTCGGATTTGCACGTAGGGACCGAACACGATATATTAGTAGGTATGTAGGTACAGGGACTCTACCTGTGGTTCCTTATACCCACTTACTACTCGCGCAGTGCACAACAATAATTAGCCTTATCGGCTTCCCTTTTCTTCTTTCTAACATGTAACGATCCACTGCGAAACTTTTTTCTCTCCTCTTTTCAACCTTGCTCTCTTCCCTTACATTTCCTTCCTTTTTTCTTTTGTGGGGGCAAACACGTGCACGAACTCTTGGATAGACTTACATACACGTGTTACACGTGTATCGGAAATGTAAGTATCTTTACTCTAGAGCACCCTCGTGTACTTGATACTCTCAATACCTCGAGGCAAAGACCATTTCCAGTGTCGCTATGCTCGGAAATCCCTGTGAGATATTGATCGGCATCGATGGTGTTATACAGACGATGTACGTTGTATTCTTTAAGATTCACAGTGGATCCTTTGATGTCATTACTAAAGAGAATTGTAGTGATGATATATTCAAAATTTGTATAGCTTAGAGAAATAGTATAGAAACAAAAGAAGATGATCACTGGTGGAGAATGGGAAGTAAAAGTTAGCTGAGGAAGACGAGAGAGACGAGATGAATTCCTAATGCGAGAACTGTCAGGAAGCTGGGTGAGGAGAGTGACAGGAGGTAGACGAGGAGACGGACGGATGGACAGACGGATGGACGGATAGACGGACAGAAGGACGGAGAACAGCAGAGGAAGGAGAGGACTCGCATTGTGATTCTCTCGCTGCCAGGGAGTGACTGACGGGTGAATTCGTACCCTCCCTGCCCTTTACTCTTGGTCAGGTCTTGATTCCTTGTTGAGACAGACTTAGTGATCCACACTGAAGGCTTTAGCTTTATTCTTCCTGAGATCAAACGAATATCACAGCTCATAAAACAATAGAAGCTAACTCTACACATTGTACAAGGATCCTTAAACAAAAATATAACACATATTAAATGATATTTTAATAATCTTGTTTAAAGACGATATAACCGATATAGCCATGATCGTCAATGAACATACGTCTTTGAAAGATAAACAAAAATTTCCCACATTCTTCTACTTGCTGTTCAAACACCTGGTATTCTCGTTCGGGACTGGGTAAACAATACCTAATGGATAGATGCGAGGTTGACAAAGAAGGAGAGAAGACTCCGAGATTTAGAGAGACTTCTCGTCAAACATAAAAATAAATTGTGAAAACAAAACAGATGATGCAGCAGCAAAGTTATTGAGGCAGCAAAATTCAAAGAAATATGATATGTGGTTGACCTTCTTGAATTCTCTTTTTGAAAGATCTAAAATTAACCGCATGTCACAGTGACAGGTGAAGCATCATATCTTGCAGTTGTAATGATTGATATACGCATGAGTTGATAAAAAGGCCACAATCATTGGGTTTCGTAGCGAGCCTACTTGTCATTCAGATTTGACATTTTCTTCTTTGACATCTCGAGGCCATGGAGTGTCAGCCAGCCAGATTCGTGACTCACTTAGTGATCTTTCAGAGGGTGAACGAACAGGACGAGACGACAGGCAAGAACTGAAGACGGAGCATCTACCTACCGTATTTTACCTGATTGACCGATGAGGCGACTGTTATCCTAAGTCAACACTCACTCCATCAAGCAGCCGAATCTCCTCTTTCCTTCGTCTAATTCTAACCAATGGAGCGATCAGAATGCGTCGTCACTCGACGGCAGAGTATAAGGCATCTTCGGTTCTTATCGATATCTCGAGAGTTCCTCGAAATTCATCGAGTGGTTATAGTTTTTGCTCGATCCGATTCAACGAACGACGAACTTTAGCAATCCCTCGATTGAAAACACGCCCTTGAAGGCGAGTACGACAGAATATCAATCGGGTTGTTATTCCAGGATAGAGAATTCATCGATCTCAAACACGGAAGGTGTTTCTGTAAGTTCAAAGTACATTTCCTCCGCTGTTTTACGGAAGCTGACTGCATACGTGTCACACGATTGCTTCGCATATTTATGATGCATCGCAATTTTTCGTCGTCGTTGATATTTCTGAACAATCTTTAAAGTCCCGTCAATTTTAATATAGTCGTGATATATGGAGCAGGAATTTTGCGAGGCTTGAAAGTTGAAATATATTTCACTGAATCGAAATAGGATTTGCAGACTTTCGAGTGCAAAACGGAGAAAAAACTTGGATAAAAATAATAGTACGTTGTGATACAAGTGCAAAAAGACGGTGATTTGATGAAGGTTGTGAAGTTGGCTGAACGAGCTTCCGGCGAGTGTTGTCAACTTCACAGGCTTCGTCGATGTCCGCCTTTTTTTCAGTCGTGTCACATTATGCTTTTTGTAACGAATGCATAAAAGTCCGCGTTTTTGTTCATGGAAAGTATACGAGAACACATATAACTGAGCACAACTAGAATATGGCTGACCGTAATTTTCTCTCGTTGTCAAATACGACTAAATTTTCTCTCGCCAGGCGGCGAGTTAGTAAGGCTCCATAGGTAGCTAAAGTGTTTAAAAAACGTGCGAAAAGTTCGTAGAGTGTGAGAAAAGTTTTCGTAAAAAGTTGCGCATGCGCAGAAATATTAAATATTAGGAAGTTATAAATTATCATGTTAGTATAGAAAAATTGTCTTAAAGGATGTGTCCATTACATTACGTAGAATTGGGCAACGTTTCGAAAAGCAATTTAGAAATAATTACTAATGAGAGACAAAAATTGATGATGAGCGCAGTGTAAAAAACAGGTTGAAATTTAGAGGGAAGCAGACGCCGGAAAGACGGTGAGTGATGGACAGAACCTGTCGGAGAAACTAAGTCAGTCTCTAAGAAATAACGTCGCAGAAGTTTCAAGCGTACTGCGAGTGCCATAACTTCCCCTCATTCGACTTGCCTCGAAATTTTCTTATTCAGAGATACGAGGCGTACGTGAAAAGCATTGTCTCGAGTTTTGCGTTGTACTTTATTTTTATTTACCAAAGGAAAAAGATCATTACCGAACACAAATCTTGAAATTTTCAGGATCTTTCAAACAACCAGCATAAAAAAATCAAGATATTGTTTAACCTCTAATCAGATACAGAACCGGTCACGAGTATCAGACCACTTCACTCACATCTCATCGAAAAAGAATTCTTGTCTTTTAAATTTAATAACTCGGGAAGGAAACGCGACTGTAGCTTTTGGCAAAAAGCATTGAAAAGATTAAGAAATTTCGCGTCAAAAAAGCCATATATGAATAACTTTGGAATATTCTTATTCAAGATAGAATTTAAGAAAACTAGAAGGAAATAATGTGCTAGGTGAAAAATTTTCGACCATTTTTTCAATTCCTGGAAAAATGTAGAAATGTAGAAATGCTTGATCGTCGCATGTTTAGAACATGAAGCAGGACCGTCTTGTACATAAAAAATTTTTAGGAACAAGGGGCGCCACTCGCTATAACTTCCAAGTCTAATTAAATTACAATTGAAATTAAAAATTAATTTTAATAAATAATTGTAATTTAATTAGATTTTGAAGTCATAGCGAGAAATAAAAAAGGTGCCCCTTGTTTCCAAAATTTTTTTATATACAAGACGGTCCTGCTTCAAGTTCTAAACATGCGATGATCAAGCCTTTGCTCGCATTCACTACATGTTCATCGAGTCTCACAAAAATAAAAATACGATGGCACATTTATTACTGGATGATTAGTAAAGATATTTAGAGTTTCTAGGTTTCATTTTGAAACTTATACTTTAAAGTGCCGCTCTGAATTTTTTCAAAATTCTCCTAAATCTTTTCTACATTTTTCCAAGAATTGAAAAAAGAGTTGAAAATTTGTTACCTAGCACATTTCCTTCTAGTTTTCCTAAATTCTATCTTGACTAAGAATATTCCAAAGTCATTCACATATGGCTTTTTTGACGCGAAATTTCTTGATCTTTTCAATGCTTTTTGCCAAAAGTTACAGTTGCGTTCCCTTCCCAAGTTATTAAATGTAGAAGACAAGAATTCTTTTCCGATGAGATGCGAGTGAAGCAGTCTGATACTCGTACTGCAATTACTCTTCACAAGTATTTTATCGGGTCCCGACGAATTCTAAAGTTTCAGCGAAAACACTTTAATAATATTTGACTTCTTTTTCTACCTGACAAAAAATTGATACAGAAACTAATTTTATGCACCATGCAAGATTGTTTTCGTCTGATCTCGGAACGCAATTTATATATAGACGCAATAAAGTAGCCTTTAATAGAGTTTGAATTAATAAATCTTGGCGATCGATCGTTGTTTTTTTTTATTTACGATGTTTTTAGCAGAATGCGAGACTGGAAGAGAAAGAGGCAGGAGCGAATGATCTAATCGGTTGACTGACTGACGACTCGGTTTGCCGACAAACTCATTTTATTAATACATAAAGCACCAGAACAGACACGACCAGTCTGAGAGTGTAGGCACGACGAGTGGATGATGGATGGACGTATGTACTTATGTCCGTATGTCCGAACGTTCGTCCATGCTGCTCGTGCAACAGGCGACGCTGATGATCGATGCGGGACAAGCTTCAGGAACGTAGAATTTTGCGAATTCGTTTTCACTCCAGATATACGACACACAAGTAGCAATTACTCGCCACTCAAAAACCAGCAGGCAAAATTAATACTGATGGTATTCTACACAACCAAATTTTTGCGTCATATCGAGGTCCTAATTGATAAATGATTGAAGAAATAAATTAACTTTCTTTTTTCTCAGTAAAAGTACAGAGTAGAGTCGTGCTTAAAGTTCATCTAACGATATTAATTCTTTTGATATAGTGAAATAAATTAACTTTCTTTTTTCTCAATGAAAGTACAGAGTAGAGTCGTGCTTAAAGTTCGTCTAACGATATTAATTCTTTTGATATAGTGAACCCCAATTAAACCCGATAGAATTGTTTCATTGATCTACTTTTTTTATTGTATTTGAACGTTTTTCAATAAATTGGAATTTGACGATGAAGCGATTGGAATCGAATCCAATTTATCTGTACGACAAGGAACGTCTCTCTAGATTAAACGAAGCAGAGAGTTCTCAGCTCGGACACAATTCTTTTCTTCCTTCAATTCGCTATAAGTGACATTCGCGTCGTGTCAGGACGCAAGGTCTAAACCGGACACGAGTGGAAGAGAAGCCGAGAAAGTGCGGATGTCGACATGAACGAGAAAGGTGGAGTTAGTGATAGAGAAAGAGAGTAGATGACAGGAGAACGCCTTCATCAAGATATCCGTCACTCTCTCTTTTTATTTTTCTGTCTCTCCTTCTTTTTATATTTCACTGCCTCTCCCCCACCCCCTCTGTCTCTCTCACTTCAATCAGGAGTGTCTCTCATTTCTGGTTCTTTCTCGCTCTTTTGGACACCCAACACTCGGGACTCTCTTCTCACACTTTCCGTCACGCTGTCTTTCGACGTGTCGTTTCTGTTACTGACTGCCGGTGCCATGACTACAATAATTGTTAGCGAAGTAACGTCTCTCGCGTCGAGAAAAGAGACAGTGACGGAAGAGTGGAGTGACTGACGCAACTAGAGACGGGGTAAGAGTGAGAAAGAGAAACCATAGAGCATGCTATTTACGGGACAGCAACAAATACGAAGCAGCTGGTGTCGATCTTCTGTGTTATCGTTTGCTCGGGCTCACCGACACTTCTGAAAGGGGTAGCGAAATTCCCGGTTTCTCCTTTAACTACACCCCAACTTGATTCTCGATCCTTGATATGAATGTATCACTAGACAACTAATTGAATCGTTTCAAGGTGGATACGTTACCGAATTTAATTTGACACACTTGAATTCTTTGCGAGAATTTTCGTATTTTTTTTTATTTGAAGAAAAACCTGTAAGGCCAACATCGGGCTCTACAATCTACATCTTATTTTCAGTATCTGAGTGATGATACAATCTGGAATCAGACATTGCAGAATTAGGCAATTAAAGAAATATTTCTAAAAGATGATAAGGTGCACGATGGGGTAAACAATTGTTTTACGTTAAATAATTTAAAAGATAAATAAAATAGTGCAAAACAGAGATTATTTAAACTGATCCTAATTATGTTCACTTTGCAACGCAAGTGCATGACGTTGTCTTTGAACTTGCTGTAAATATTGGACTACAAATGATATACGTGTGTAAACACGACAGAGTAATGGCGATGATAAAGAGGCACGCGTTAAGACGTGCGTGTTTGCCGAAACCTTACGTTTCATCGTGGACTTTCAAAATAATACAAGCGCAATACAGATTTCCTCGTCATATATTTTTGGATCGGATTTATAGCTGGGGTCAATGTGTTTGATTTCAAAAGAGTGGCACTTTGCTTCTTTCGAAATTCCATCCTTCGTTTTTACACGAAAAATAAATTTCAGCATAACAGAAACCTTCATAAAGCATTTCAAAAATGTTTAAATTCTCAATTTCAATAACCTGAATGAATTCAAATCGAATGAGAACAGAGTGGCAGCTGTATTTGACGTGTATGTAATATGAGAACATGAGAAGACGTGATGAAAATAACATAAGCATTAAATACAACCACCATAGTCGCTGAAATAAACCCAGAAGCACAATGTACCACAAGTAGCAATTAATGATTACAGTTTGTCCAAATAGACACTAATTCGATGCTGACAATGAGTCTTGTAGACAAGCACCTTCTGGGGAGTGAAAAGTGTTGCCGGAGCTGTGTCGTATCTTAATCCCGATGAGAGGATAGGAAGTGCTAAATGAGAGGAGAGTTGGAAAGAGGGGGAAAGAGCAAAAGCAGGAGCGAAGGCGAAAAACGGAGATGCTGCGGCTTCTTCGCCGTGGCTCGAAATAGGATGGCGAGCCGTGCGAATGAGCCGACGCACCGATCCGTTCTAATAAATATTGTGTCAGCATAAATAAGCGTGATGCCTCGTGGGATACATGAGTATAGCAGAGTTCGAGGGGCAGAGTGAGAAGAAGGGAGAGGAAGGAGAGAAAGATCATGAGCCGCCTTGTCGTGCGGATGACGGACGGTTGATGTTCAGAAGGACAGGTGCACCTTTCGGTCTTCCCTCTTGCCTACCCGCATCAGCCCCTCATCTTAGAAACCCACCCATCACTCTCTGTCCACCAAGAGCTCTATGAACTGCTTCTCTATCTGACTCTCCTGCTTGCTTTCTCAGACTATAATTCCTCCTTACAGTCGTCCTTTATATCCGAAAAACAGTCTCTTAACTCGTATGCTTTGTCTTCAAGAGACTCAAGATTTACTGTATTTAAGCAAATGTACTCTTGGTTTGTGAGGAACGGGTCTAAATGGATAGTGGACACCGTTAAAAAGGGATATGTGGTGTCTGAAAGCTCCAAAATTAGGTGAGATGACAGGTATCGAATGACGCAAATGCTAACATGAGGTTTTTGATGTACCAATACCTAATACTTTTGGGATGAAAGGATCAGGTATGAGAAAAGAAATAGGATTTTGCTTCCGGACACGAATCCTGAATTCGTTGAATGCGAGGTGGAAGAAGAACACCGTAAATCAGAAAAGAGCGTCACAATGGATGAGAAACATCACTCTTTTTATCGTTTCGTTCCGGTTGGTTCCAGGTCCCTGCTTCTGAACAAAATAACGTTTAAAGCAGGTGCTGTCGCAACGATTCACTCTGTCCAGTAAATGGGTCTGAATCAATCATCAAATCTTAAATTTTGATCAAACCCATGTATTATCGGGTACACAATAAAGAAGTTTTATGAACAGATAAATAACAATTTGCGAACTTCTTGTCTTGGTAAACATCTTGCACCAGCATTTTTATTGAAGATTCACTGAGCTACAAAACAGGTCATCATCTTATCATATAAATATCATTCCAACTTTTCCTCCGTGGGTGAATCCGCTTCTGGAGAAGCACGTTCCAGTATTTGCAACCTGTGCTGTACATACTCTTGAGCACAAGAGTAGTTCTCTAGTCAGTCTAGTGTGCTCTGAGTAGTTCCACTCCCACGGTGGACTGCTATCTAAAAATAATCATTCTGTGGTTCATATCGCAATTCTTTACTCATGCGGTTCCAGTTTCAGGATTTACACAATTAAAGAAAGGGGAACGTTTTCATCATTACATTTATAAGGATTGCTTCACTTAACGTTAAGGTTTAGCTTCTGAAGATAACTCAATATCGACATTCAAAATTATTCAAACTACAAACATGAAGAAGCGCGCCATATCAAATCTTCGTTATATTTCCTATCACCCTGCCTTTTTTCCAGGAACAATTACTATAAATATATCATAACGTAGATGTTGAGTTGGCAGCTTATACTGCCACGTATTCAACAGAATTTCACAGATAGTTAGATACTCCTCTGTATTTCTACTTCCATAAGTCATATTTATACCCACCCATAAACTTTTCATCACATTACAACAACTCCTGACACATCTACCTTCTCAGAATTCCCAATTTCAAAGGCATTAAACCCAATCTAGGAAATCCGTCGTGTTTCCTGTTGTACTGGCACCAGATCTCGTGAAGCGAGGCCTTTTAGGTGCGAACAGAGCGCATAGTAATGAAAGACGGTTGAATTCGCGCGATGGAACAACGTGTCGATCTGATAAGGTCTCCACTCAGAGATTCTTGGCGAGAGGGAGTGGAAGTGGTATAAGAGTAAAGAGACGGAAAGGGACAAAGATGGAACGAAGGGCGGTGAGGAATAGGAAAAGGAGAAGGTGGCAGTCAGTCAGTCAGTCCACAGTTGCTCGAAGCGAGGTTCCAGCAGAGTCGTAAGGGGGCTGAGACCCGAGCGAGGTTGGAACAGATTTATGCGACACACATGCGGCAAGGCGTATAACTCACTCGCTCGCCCATAATATCCTCCCTTTGCCTCACTTTCCCCTCTTAAACCTATCAGCCTACCTCCCCTTTCCTCTCTGATCCACAGCATCGAACTGGGATAAGAGACAGACGCACCAATACTGCCAACTGGCGATCTGGTGTATACGATATTTATTACGTATCGGGATTATGTTATCCAGAGGTTCTCATCTTCATAGCAAGCATGTCTTACACCCACGCTCAGTTTAAATAAGAGAGCATTTGCCTCAAGTTCATGAACAAATATTTTTAGCTTATTGGAGTACTGACAATTGTACACTGCATATTCAAAGTTGATGAAAGTTTTCTATTTCTTTTAAAGTCTGTATGTTCATTGTATTGGACTAATTTGTCTGAAGAGGGACACACAAAATATATTCTGAAAACAAATTTTCTGGAACTAAACAAATGCTGAAATTCAATTTCCTTCAATTTTAGTGGAAAAAAATAAACTAATTTTTTAATCACAATCAAAACCTCACAGTGAAATTTGACTGAAAATCAGGTAAATTTCAACTAAATGAATTTAGTTCTTTATAAAAATTTCTATTAATTTATATTAAGAAAATCTTTTATAGAAACTACGACATTACGATTCTTCAATTGAATTAAAAAATATACATACTATGATTTAAACCTTTTTTTCAGTGTTCGAATTTTCGACTGTCGAAGAACGGTCGATAAAGTCATGGTGTTAGCTGCCCTAAAACCTTGGACGAGCGATTTATTGCCTGTTTTTTTCATAATCAGCAGTGAATGTTCGGATGGTGTGAGCGCTTTGAGATAAGAAATGGGGTGGGCCAGACTCTCCACGTTATTTCAGATATGGCTTAAAATACACAATTTTCGGTCGATTTCTGTGTCCCATAGACTGTTTTCTTGAAACAAAAAACGATACCTCATGGCAGTTTGTCATTTGTAATCTCCCTTTTTTCGTTGAGAGGTTCGAAAGTATCCGGAACTTATATAATTTATGCGCTTCTAGATACTTTGAAAATCTTTCTTATCTATGGTTTGTGTGAACAGGAATTCCAGTTTTTTTTCGTATTTAAAAAATGAGTAATTTTAAATTTTGCATTCTGTACGAACCACGTTAAAAATGAAAATATAATTATTTTTACAACACCCACCTCTAAAGTTGAGTTTTACGTACACTAAATGATCTGTAAAGTGACTTATTTTAAAACACTTAAGGACCAGAGTGTGAAGTGATAACTTTATACACCGGTGTCTAACTTTACGCATCGTTGCCAACTGCGCATGAGAACTTTAGAGACGACAAAACTTTACACAGTGGCTATACCTAAATTAAAAAATTAAAAATATTTTTTCTGGATTCTAAATTATATAAGTATATGTGTGCTATTTGTACGTAAATATCCGTAACAATAGGTTATTGTTACGGAAATTTTTCCTTAACAATAGGCTACTGTTACGGAAATTTTTCCGTGAAAATAGGCTAATGATGCGGCCAAATATCCGTAACAGTAACATATTGTTACGGAAATTTTTCCGGGACAACAGGCTGAAAAATTTCTGTGACAATAGGCTATTGTTACAGAAATTTCCGCAACAATAGGTACGGAAATTTTTCCGTGCCAATAGACCATTGATACGGAAAATTTTCCGTGACAATAGCCTATTGTCACGGAAATATCCGTACAACTAGCACACATACTTATCTTCTTAGTTTCCAAGTGACAGGTGGTGACAAGGCTCTTGATACAATACAATTGTTTTCTGTGAATTTGATTGAACTTTCTTTGGATGGGTGTTGTAAAAAATAGTATGTGATACACGTGCGTAAAGGGGCCATCCATATACCACGTGGACAATTTTTCACCACTTTTTGACCCCCCACCCTCCCCCTCGTGGACAAGCGTGGAATTTTGCCATATCTCTCCTCCCCCCTAAACTGTCGACGTGGTATATGGATGGCCCCAAAGATGATTTCATGAGTGAAATTTGCATCACATTTATGAAAACACCTACTTTACGCACTTGTATCATAAATAACTATTCTGGTGTAAATAATTGCTATACTTGAATGATAATTTAAGTTTTCACATAACCTGCTGTAACGAACGAGCATTTTGTAGCGAGACCAGCAATTATATTACCACGACATAGGATGCTATTAATTTCCTCCTAATGCACGATTATAATTACTAGATTGTGAGACACACCCTTTCAACGTTCTTCGATATCCAACCCTGACAGACCAAGCAAGTAGCATAACACAAAATAAGTTAAAAATTATTTTTTGTAACATATGCACAAAAAGTCCGCGTTTTTGTCCATGGAAAATATACGAGAACACATTTAACTGAGCACAACTACAAAATGGCTGATCGTAATTTTCACTTTTTGTCAAATACAACTAAATTTTCTTCTGCCAGGCGGCGCGTTTGTAGGGCTCCATAGGTAATTAAAGTGTTAAAAAAGCATACGAAAAGTCCGTACCGTGTGAAAAAAGTATGTAAAAAAAGTTGCGCATGCGCAGAATTTGTTTCTCGTATATCTAACCAAAAAGTCACTTCTCGTATACTTTCCATGGACAAAAACGCGGACTTTTTGTGCATGTGTTACAAAAAGTATAATATGACACGACAGC
Organism: Euceroptres primus; assembly: GCA_037177015.1. Taxonomy (NCBI): domain Eukaryota; kingdom Metazoa; phylum Arthropoda; class Insecta; order Hymenoptera; family Figitidae; genus Euceroptres; species Euceroptres primus. The sequence goes on from JBAGKK010000003.1 coordinate 1,870,409, forward strand.
AAAAAGGCGGACATTGACGAAGCCTGTGAAGTTGACAACACTCGCCTAAGGCTCGTATCACAGGCACACAAGCCTTAGGCACACAAGTGCGAAGCACGAGTCGTGGGGCACTCGTCTTGGCTCGTGTGCCTGTGATACTTGCTTCCGGCTCGTCAGCCAACTTCACAACCTTCATCAAATGTCCGCCTTTTTGCACTTGTATGACAGTGTACTATTAAAAATGCAAATGTAAGAATATAAAGTTTTAAACTTTTACATCAATCTTCTTAAATTTAAAGTTGTAAAATAATTGTAAAATCAACAGCAGTTTCCTTAAGATGAATCATGCAATTCTCAAACTATATTACACACAACATTTAATGACTTAAAACAAGTACTTGGACTCAAGAAATCCAGAATCCGTTGACAGGCTCTATTTAAATAATGTGCTTAAGTCAGTATTTTATTGCAATGCCCACATAAATGTACCTAATTTGAATACGCATTTTAAATGCCCGTATGTGAAAAACTGCCGATTCCTGTCACGAGGTACACGAGACCTGGACTCGAAACCCGCTAACGAAGTAATCTTTACTGCAATTTTGCACTCCCGTTCATATCATAGTTTATAACCGAGCAGGGGATGCTTCAAGAAGAAAAGTTGTCTTCAACGCGCTCTGGGACTTTTCAAGGTACATCGTCTCGAAACTTTTGTAACTCGTCGCGTTCAACACGAGTTGTCCGGAATTACCAGAGACGCATGCAGGTAGGTTATACACCATACAACTGTGGACCCTACACGCGCGTATTCAGGGACAACCTGGCGTCGACATAAATCGTGGTTTCACTTTCGTCGTCCGTTTATTCCGCCGATGGGAATAAAAGTGTCCGCGGAACGAACGTAGGAATAATAACGAATGAAAGTACGACTCGGTGGCAGTAACGTGCGTAAATCCACGAGAACGGTGCAGTGGTAACACACACAGACATATATATATATATATATATATACATTTATGTACAGGTAAGTGGATAGGTATGTGGGGGGTGACTATGAGGTGCCGAGACTAGTTAGCTGGAATCGTACCACCTTTGTTTGTCCACCTCACCCCCATGAGCTCAATAGCACCATCGGCAGCGTGACGAATACCATTGCCACTAGTGCAGATGCGTGTGTGTCAGACTATGCGTGCACATACGCACATGCCTTCTATACGCAAAGAGCGTCCTCGTACCCGCACCCTGTACCCGTAGCAGTAGCCGTGGCATTATATCGTGAGCACAGAAGTAATTTATAGTTGCAATAATTTATTGGGTACCATGGGGTTTATACTTGCCTGACGCGTAGCCATCCGTCACCGTCAGTGACGTCACCTCCCTCCACATAATGACTACCTACGTCTCCCTCCCCCTGACGTCCCACTCGCGACCCCCACTCTCCACCCCGCAGTGCGCTACAAATGCACCCCCACTCCGACGATCCATTCGCTCTGTTATATTTCACGTTCTTCGTTCCACGATTTAACCACAGACTTCAAGAAACCTATATCGGCTTCCTATCGATGGGATTCGATTTGGTTCTTGAAAAACCTGTAGCGATTCGCGAAAATGTACGTTAAATGTCAAAAACATTCAATAGATTCTTCTGAGGATAAATAGTTTTTGAAAAGATAAAGAAAATATGTGTTTCAACTTGGTTTTTGGATTAGAATAATAATCAGATTATTTTGACAATATACTAATGATAATGTTATTGTAAAAATAGATTGCAGATTTTATGAAACAAGTAACTATTATTTAGGTGAAAAAATTTTCCGCCTTGTACAGAAATCTAGTTACTTGTCAAAGATGCAAATCGATTAAATCAGAATCGAAAGAAGTAACTAATTAATATCAACTTTTCCCCTGCTTCACAGTTATCATAACGGCATTAACATCGACGGTTCGTTACCATCAATTACAGTCGTCACACCCAGGTATTGATTTACTACCTCACCCAGTGTTTTATTACAGTTCACATGACACTACAGCGATTTCTGTTTTTTTTTCTCTCGAATGTAGCAGTTCATTCTTAAATGATGTAGTCTGCAAGTAAATTAGTAATCTGTTTAATCAGATTCAGATCATTGCTTATCAGCCCAAGCGCAACAACTAAACAAGTTCTGAAACCTGAAAATCAAGGAAACGTCTGTGTTCTATATAAGAGAAATACAAAGAAACTAAGTCCAAGGCCTTATCAACTAATAAAATTATAAGTTGCAAAGTGTTTTAATCCCAGTTTGTTGAAAATAGATATGTATTTTTATGAACTCCACGAGGTTCAGTTAGTCGCATGAATATTCCCAAAAATCTACTTGCCATAATTTTTATTTTACCGAAATTTATGTTACCGAATAATTATTTGCCATAATGTTTTTTTTTTTAACCGAACTGTCAAGTCACCTAATTTTTTTGGTCCGATTTGTCATTTTCCATAATTTATATTTGCTCTAATTCCCATTTAACCTAAGTCTCATTGATCCGAATTGCTATTAGTCATAATTTTTATTTGTGCTAATCTTCAAATTGACCTAATTTATATTTTTTCGAAGGGCTATTTACCATAATATTTATCTTTCCGAATTGACATTTCCGTCAACCAGGACTATTATGGCACATTTCGAGGTAAATATGGAGCAACATTTATGCTCTGTAACTCCGTGGAATTTTTCTTTTTCGTACATCCTGTACATCTTTTAGACAATATTCGTAGGATATACAGTAAAATCATACAAAGAAAAAAATTTTCTACGGAGAAGTACCTTAAAATTATAATAGCTCCGGTTGACGGTAATCTAATTTTTCTTTGATCTAATTGCCACGCAGCCTAAAATTCATTTGCGCAAGTTGTTATTTACCATATTTTATATTCATCTGAAATATTATTTAGCCTTAATTTCATTCGCCTGAAATTACCATTTGTCATAATTCCTTTCTTACCGGATTTTCATTTGACATACATTTTCATTCGACCGAAAGAGGGTTCGCCATATCTATAATGGTGCGAAATTCAAATTAAGCCAATCAGAATTTTGTGACAATTTTCTGATTAGCTGAATTTGAATTTCGCGCCATTATTCTTATGGTGGATGCCCTTTTGGTCAAATGAAAATTCTGTTATAGGGAGGTTATAGCACGCGGTAATTCAGAGAAGTGAAACTTAGGTGAAATTAAGTTTTGGTAAGAAAGAAATTTTGAAAAATGGTAATTTGAGCGAATGAAATTTAGGCTAAATGATAATTCGGACGAATATAAAATATGATAAATGACAATTCCTGCAAATAAATTTTAGCTCAGGGGCCGTGCATAAATTACTTAAACTCCTTTGGGTGGGGGGAGGGGGGCAACGATTTTTCTATGCTGTCTTACATGGGGGGGGGGGTACGTGGTCGAAAACATTTCTCACGTAAGATTTTTTTCAAGTTGCGAATAATCAAAAATCAAAAGTAAAACAGACTTTCATATGGAAACAGATATTACTGCACAGAATTTAAAATGAAAAGAAAGCATTAAAAATGTTTTTAAAAAGTGATATTACCATTAAAATGATAACTATAAATTGAAAGTTAAAATGCTTACTGCAGTACCTAGTGCATTAAATATAAACATTTTTTATATTACTTTATTGATAATTTAATAGTACTACTTGTGTTTAATACCAACAAAGCTTTCTAATAATAAATGGCCTTTGTACGAAAGAAATCAGCGTATATATATATATATACACTCGTCGCCGAATCGAAAGCCCCTGAATCAAAAACCACCTTCATGGTCGTTCACGCTTCATTGATTCTGTCCCCCCGCCCCTGAGCGTCCCGCGACGGCGCCATCGCTCGAGCAGTCAGGGCCGCCAGACGTTGTTTACATCACGACT
>JBAGKK010000003.1:1891040-1921152 GCA_037177015.1 Euceroptres primus
TTTACTCATTTGCCTTCATCCATCGAAATTTTCTTCTTCAATTAAACTATGGAAGGCGAATTTTTGGTTTCTTCAAAGAATTGTAAAGGGTCTTTTAAGGAACAAAATTAACCGCTGAGAATTGAAATTGAATGAAAATTATGACTTTTGACTAAGACGAAGGAAACGACACAAATATTCAAATAACCATTTTTAATAAACAATTCTAACTCAACATATTTTTTTTCTGTAAGTGACTTCAGTTTCTCTTCTAAAATTCATTGGAATTAACAAAAGGCTCTTTTTGGTTGATTTTATAATTCAAGATAAAAATTGATTAATTTTGAGTTTGAATGTACGGGGAGAACATTCTTAGAGCCCATAAACCCAAAATTTACTGAATGGAGTATATTTTTTTAATTGGAGGTTCGATAATTCGATTTTCTAGAAAATCGTCAGCTTTCAATTTTTTTAATTCCATTTTCTCATTTTTCAACCCGGATCACACATATATTAAAATATGTTTAAAGATTTGAGAAAAGTTAAAAATTAATTTTAAATGAAATGAATAGATGGTGAAAATACAAGAAAAAATTAAAGTTTGTTTTTTGACACACTCTGCTACACATATTACGTGACGATCAAAAGGGGAGGAAGAGATTTTAATTCAGCGTTACATTGATGTTAAAAAGTTTGAAGAAAAGCGTCACACAATTTAAACAATAAATTGGATTGAGAAGATATTTCTCGAAAATTCGTATCTTCTAAAAACATACAATGATAAAATATAAAATATAAGAGACAATAAAGCTGGGAAATGTAAGAGGAGGAAAATCCGATTTCAGTGATAGCAGCAGCTTTTTCCGAGTTCTTTACGTGTTTGGTCTTGAAGGAATTGGCGCCAAGTACTTTACGAGCATGCGCCGCGACGCCGTCTTCATCGTCGTCGCCAGCGTGGGTCTGTTATGCGTCGACCTTTACCTAACGACCCTCTCGCGTCGCAACCCCTCCTGGCTTCCTTCACCGCCACAGCCACCCCCGTCGCCAACCCTGACCTGATTTATGAGATTCTGGAAGCGTCTACCCTGCCGACGAGCGTTTTCGTGGGATCCTCTCTCCCGTTCTCTTTTCCTTTCTCCTCTTTCTACACATCTTTCTTTCCAGTATCTTCACTCTCTCACGCTCGCATTTCCCAGACAGCTGGCTAGTGTTTTCACCAGGATATCGTTGCATGTTCATGCGCACCTACCCTTATGTACACAGACTTGGAAGCAAGTGAAGTGGAATTCTCACTGAACTTTCTACGTTACTTGTAGTCTTTGGCTCTTACTGTGGCTTCCGCGTGTTCCAGAATATGGCATCTTATTTCGAGGGTTTTTTACTTTTTTAGGCGAAATTTATGTGAATGGTATCTTGGCGGTGAATGAATGTACATAATCTGTAGTGGAAGTAGAATGACAATATAGTCTGTGTTGTTATAGGCGCATTAAACTGCTGTGAAAATGTGAGAATTATAATGATCTGCTATCTTAATTTTAATTTTAGTCGATCAGTATTATTGATCCCTTCACAATGTACCTGAAGTTTTGAACGTTCAAATGAAAGAAATTTTTTTCTGAACTAAAATTTATCTTAAAATATTGTTCCAACTATAAAATAAAGAGAAGCATCATGTGCTTTTTTATCATTACATTAGTTTCTTCATTAATAAACCGTTATTTCAGAACAAATTTGAGTTTAAAATGAAATAAAATAACCATTTCGTTCACTTGAACGTTCAGAACTTCAGGCACATTCCCTTCACAGACTTTATCACAGATAGTGATGCACACCAAGACAATAATTTCTTGAATATCGCCCGATATCGCTCGAATAATTCTTTTGTTATTATTGTCCTACTCGAATTTTTCTTGAAAATCTTTACGTATTTTGAAATTTCAAAAACATTTAAGTTATTAAAACAATTCAGAATAAGAATAAAGTGTTCTTGAGGTGAAATTTTTTACCTTTCTCTAAGTTTTTCGTTTTCTTAATTGGCGTAAATGTGTGCGAAATTTCAAGTTAAGAGAAAGTAAAAAATCTTGAAAAAATTTTGCGCATGTGAACCAAGATCTTGCCTTTTATCGCTCGCGATTATCGCTTGTCTCACTTCAATGCGTCACTGATCACAGAAATCCACCATTTAATTACAAAAAATCGAATATGATGTTTGTCAATTCGGAGAATTTTCTCTGTCGCTTCTGAAGTAAAGGTTTTTAGAAGATAGTACATGGGATAAATTAATCTTGTAATAGTAGTAAAGGTTACCTCCGGAATATGGACCAAATGGCTAGGACCTTTGACAGGCGTATTTCTCAACGTCTTCTCATATAAGCCTAAAACATGTACCTAGATATTTTTCCAAAGATAATTCCGGGACATGAAAACTCATTCTGTTTGAAAAGATAAATTCACCTGTCCACTTTACGTGTCTGAACCTGTACGTGTCAGAATTCAAAGCGAATTTAGGCCTATGACTGTTTTTCCCCATTTCTCTTGTATCACTCACCCTTCTCAGTTTCCAGACGTGTATACGAGCAAGAAGGAAAAAGAAAGCTGAGAGAGAAGAAAAATACGTGAAAGGGTAAGAGAGGTACGATACGCTCTGCTCTTCTTTACACGTTGCGACGGCAGCGAGTTTAACAGTAACAGTACGTCATCCCGTCCGTCTCTCTTGGCTCCTTCTTCCCTTCTCGCTTTCTCCTTCACCCCCGCATACTGGCCAGCCATATCCTCTCTCACTTTCTCATTCTCTTTATCATGGTCTCTCGCACTCTCCTTAACAGCCTTCACTCTCTAAAAGCCTGGGTGTGATCTATGGCGGGACGTTGCGTCACTCTGGGAACAGATGCAGGGATCGTATATTACCCGGCCATATCTACGAGAAAGAGAGAGACACCAACTGGGAAAGACAGAGTAAACCGAGCACCGTACCGCACGGTCAAAAGAATGGCGAACGACACAAATCATTCGGCCTTTTGTGCTCCAGATCTGATTTTTCCGGGGGTGGAAAGAAGTTTGCTCGAACTGCTGCAACTCAAAAAATTGCTGGCTCCAAAACTCCGAATCGATATTCTCACGGCGATAATGATAATTCCTGAAGATTTAATGACTTGGAGCTGCTGGAAACGTTTGGAATTAATTTATCGTCGATTAAACCTTATCTGCAGCAGTCAGAGACACCAGAATTAAGTCATCATAATTTAGAGATTGTGTCAGAAGGTTCTAACTGCCGGCTATAAATTGAATGTATATACTTTGTGTTTTTAATACTACATATTTCAGGATTAATGGAAGAGTTGAAAAAAATTCTTGCTTATAAATTATTACAAAATCATGATTTTAGTTCCTAATTTCTATCTCAATTATAAAGTAAGGTTGTCCACGTTATTTGACTCTATTCAACAAACAAAAAAAATAGTGAGAGAATAAGGTAATGTCAAACAAATTTTTTTTGGGCAACAATAATGTTAAATCCAGCATCCAAGGGAGTGACGAATCGCTGTTCGTACAGGAGCGTTATTACTTTTCTTGTTAATCCGTATCACCACGCCTGCGAACGTTAGGTTAATTTATGTAACGTTTGGTAGTAGGGAAAATCAGAAAGTTCGAGGAGACCTGGACTCTCACCCCGAAATTCTCTCTTTGTCGCTATCGTAGCTAGTCGTATATCTCTTGGACGTACGCCCTCGAAATGCGCCGCCTTTGTTTCAGATATTTATGAGACATTTTAATTCGCGCCCAGCGTCACCCGCGTTTGGGGTGCTGAAGAGGGAGGCGTAAGGGGATAATAGGCATAAGGGTGTTCCAATAAAACGTCCACGCAGTTTTCTTTCTCGTCCTCCACCCTCTTTTCGGAATTCAAGCTATATGCGCAAACAAACTGTGCCTCCCTTGAAACATGCATAAATATTCTTTCTGTCGTGTATATCCTCTCGATGGTTTCATCACGATCGATCCTCGGTGCTTCGGCGGGTCTGCGACATCTCGATCTCAACATATTCGAATCGAAAATTTAAAATTGACGCCCGTGTGGAAAAATTTCGTGGCAGTCTTAGGTCCCATGATCGTCTGATCTAGCATTTTCAAGACCGTCTAATTTAGACGGTCTATTAGGGGACTGAGCATGAACCTATCAGACGGGCTGGATTGACAAAGTTGAAAAAGTTTCTAAGTGACATTGAGACGGTCCATCTTGGACCCGATCAGACGGACATGGTTAAAACAAATGTCTAAGTCCCCAAGTACAATCCTAATCTAATAATATTGTATAAAAATATGAAAATAATTTCTGCACTTGAAGAAACAATACGACGACGGGATTTTCAGTACTCTCACTATGTGCACATGCGAAGTCAAAAAGAATAGAATATGAAGAATACCTTCCATAGGTTATGTCTGTTGTGCTCTTAGGTTTCTTAGAAATTGTTAGAGATGTCATGAGCTATAGGCTATAGGCTGTTATAAACAGTTGTTATAGATTAATTGTTTATGTTTCTACTAATTTCCAGGTAAGTTAATTTATATTTAAGTACATATTTTCTCCAAGATAAAATCTTATTTTCTTCGCTTAAAATATGTAAATATACTTTAAATCTTTTTATGCAGATAAAAAAGGTTTAAATAAAATAAGTTAGGTTTCTTTTTGAATTATATGTTAAAAGAAGTTAAAATTGAATGTAAAAAATTATTTTATTCACACGATCATTTTCTAATATTGTAATTTTAAAAAAAAACCCAAGTTCTAACTTCAGAAGTCGATCTCTTTATTTTACTTAACAAATGTTATAATTAGATACTTCTTACATCGTAGTGGTACTCATTTTTCAAATAGAAGTATACGTATAGAGTGAAAAAATGTTTAATTTTAATACTTTTTGTGCAAAATCAAACGCTTGAATTTTGAGGTTAAATTTTGAATTTTTTGTTTTGTGCAGAAATGATCTAAATTACTCTTACTACTTAATTCTGAAAACAATTTTTGAAAATTTTTTTGTATTTGATAGGTTTTCAAATGGATGATTGCGAGTTCAAAAAGCGGCAGGCTCGATTTGTGAGTAATCTGAGAGTGCGAAAGCATCGTTCCCTATAGCGTAGCCGGAGAGATACTCAAGATTCCTCAAGTTCTGATAAATCATTACGTGAAGCTGTACGACCTATTAGTACGTATTGTAATATAATCATAAAACATTACTATTCTTACGCAGTTTATATAAAAATTTCTAAATCTATAAAATGTTTCGTCAACTAGATTATAATAATTCAATGAGACTTTTAAACTTGCAGGAGAAAATGAAGACGATACTCACGAAATGGATGATGATAATCAAGCAGATCGGGCAAAGATCAGTTATATCTCAATTATTTTTGTTTACAAAAAGGAAATTTCGCCTTTTATTTTTATATTTATATTGTATTTTTCATTTCAGATGTGTTAAATACGAAGTATAACACTGACCCTTTGAAGACAATTTTAACGGAGAAGCAATTCTTGAAGGGTCTGGGAGAATGAAAAGGATTGGGAAGGGTTTAGAGCATTACGCTCTAAAAATCCCAAAAAAAAGCCGGTCTACGATGAAGAGTCAGATGAAGACGACGAATAATTTCTTTTATATAACCATTTTTTATTATGTTCTTTATTTTATCCTCACTTTCGTTCAAAATAATATAATTAATTAAAAAAGCTATAATAACATTTCTTTTCTTTCCTTACTATAAAGATTTTTACAATTTTGAGGGCGAATTTTGCTTGCATAATATATTTTATTATATTTTGTAAGCTAATCTCGACCGTTTAATTTTATGCTAGCTAAGTTAGATTCTGTTATCACTGCTGGTCAGACACTGACTAGCTCGTCTAGTATGGACCAAACCGTGGATAAAGCGATACACTACTGACCGGCGCCCCGATTAGTCAGTTTCGTTAGCGCCAGACCAACACTCAGACGGTCTGGCTAGCCCCCGATCAGATCCACGAAATTTTTCCACACGGGCAGATAAATAATACCTAAATAATACCAAACAATAATACCTAATGCTGGTTCCTATAATGATCCTCATGACGGTAATAACCTAGCATGATAATGGGAGGGGGGGGGGTCTTTGAAAAAAGGGAGGGATATGGAATAGTTTCCATTAAAATTGATATACATCTGCCATGTGGACGTTTTGTTTCGCTGGTTGTGAAGGCATTGCATAAAATGCTTTTAGATTAAATAATATATGCTTTTCTTTGGTTTTGATTCAACAATGGGAAAGATTTTTTTCGGTTCACCGAATATGCACAGTTTTACTATATTGAATTTATATTATTTTAATTCGTCAACCATCAATAAAAATTTATTATTAACTTCTGGAATTTATATTCTAATTTATTTTTCTTATTTTTCAGGTAAGTAGTGGTCTCCAATCGTTTACGAAAACCAGTCAGTTGACCCCGCCGGTACCGGACGGGAGATATGCGCAGCAAGCAACAGCCGAGGCCTTCCTTCCGGTGGCCGCAGCAGCGCGGTGATAACGTTACCGGTAAATACACAAGTATTTGAAAACACATGCACTAACTTTTGCTTTACAGTCAGGTATCACAGCGATCAGCTTTTCTCAAACGATCACACTTGTTTGACTCTTGTGTTCAAAATCAATACAAATTTTAGCTAATTAAAATTCATCAAACACCGAAAGGAAGTGAAAATAACAATTAATTATTTGAATACAATTATTTTAAAGAGTTAAGTATATTTATTTAAAGCAAGGGTTTTAAAATATTTGGTACGCTCCTTTCTATATGGCCTTAATTTTTAGCCGTTTGTTTTTACCAGGGCGACTTGGTAACAATGAAAAATGGTAAAACTGAATTGCGATTAAAAGGCGCGACAAGTGTATATCTTGCGAATCAAATTGACCGATCGCGGAGATTTCTGTCGGCTGTGATATCGTCACGTCCTCAAATTACAACTCATTAACCGATTATCGTCACCCGACGAGTTCGAGCAAATCGTAAATCGGTAATTTACGATGCCCATAAACGAGCTAACCACGATCGGTAACGCGTAGCCATCTTTCGACGAACTGGCGTGGGTTGTGTGCAATGCGGAGTACATTATAGTGGACAAAATGTGTTCAAAGTATGTTGCCTCAAAGTTACACACCCTCAATGCGATACGTAATTCACTTCTCTGAAGTAGTTCGTAAATTACGTTAATAGTCCATAATTATTTCTCAAAGTCCGGAGAGCTTCCGCAAAGCCCTTTTATTTCACAGTCAGCGCTACATCGCAACTTTCGCTAATATGGTCTTTTGTCACATATTAAAAATTATAAATAACCATGCGGAAGTCGTATTTCAAAATGTTTTTTTCATTTCAATTTCAAGTATTTTTTATGTACGATCTCTTTACTTCCAACAAATCTGTTTAATGACTTTACTAACAATAAGCAGATTTGTCTTTAAGAATCTGATTTCTAATTTGAGAAATAAAGTTTGTTTTCGTAAGGGCGTAAGTAGACGAATTTTCTGGGGGCCGTATGTATTTAGAATTTCGTGAACAACTCCGGCGAACTGAACAGAATACGTTGGTGAGTCATTGGTGACCGAGTGTCACCTCCTGGCCCCGAAACGAGCCGTAAATCGGTAATTTATGTCGCTCTTCACACGATGGCGATGCGATCTGTGCAATCGATGCAATCTGCCAGAGATCGTATGCCACTCTCCAGACACACCGAAATATCAAAATAATGAGTATTGTCCATCTGTTCAAACTGCGCCATTAATTAAGTCAACGCTGACAACCGTCACGAGACTCGAAATTACAGCTTATGCGATAGCTGATCCCCGATCACTCGGTTTCCTTCCCATCAAAAATAAAATATTGGCAACCAACGTGATTTACACAATTTCGTTGCGAAACAAAAGACACATGACTGTGGTGCAATGTTCCGTCACATGAATAATGCACCCTCAATATAAATGCTTACTATGTCCACCAAATTATAATATATACATTTATCAACATAATTTATTGATGTTAAGTTCTCAATTTTTGATTTAAATATGTTATTATTTATTTGTACCAAAGTAAAAACTGAATCATTCATCAAAACTAATTATTTTAGAAATGAACGAAACCAGAAGATATTTTGAAATGTATCGTTCTAATAGTTCTCTGGCGTCATTGGCGTCTATTGAATGGTTTTTCTGTCTTTTTTTGTTCTATCGATCAATCAAATCGATTGTTCGGAGTAGAAGACAAAGCAAGTCAGAAACACGGCGCGTAACGAGATCTTCGTGTGGATCTTTTCAACCCTACTTGGTCATTTTTCCCTCCCCACTACCATTTCTTCGCGGTTCTCAGTGGTTCTTCGTTCACCACTTTGCACTCTCTGAAAGCCCCAAATCCCCCTTCCCGCATAAGTTCAATTCCTTCTCACGGCTTTTTACCTTGCCGTTTCCTGCCAGCAGTCGTTACTCATGTAACACGCTGGTAAGCGCAAGAGTGGTCATTCTAAATTAATCACTTACGCCGTCGTCTCCCACTCTTACATTCGCTACCCCTTCTTGAAAAAAGTTTGTACAAGGTTGATTCACTGCAACTTTAAGAAACACTTAATTTTCATTTGGAAAGTGAAATTTTTACTCTTTCATTTCAGTTATGAAAAACTTGAATCAATAAGCAATACTGGGAAATGTTGTTTGGCTTTAGAGTCCAATAATTAAAAACTGAGTTTTAATTAGACGTTTCGACTCATATGGGAGTTCTCTTCAGTGATTTATTTCTTAAAAGAACCGAAATTACATTTTCTATAATATACTTTTGATACAGATAACAATGAAGAAACGTATATAATTCTAAAAATTAAATTGCAATTATAACGTTGTTTGTTGAAGCAGTTTTTCTTTTTAAATATATATTTTTTATAATAAGTTTTATGATAATAAATTAATTAAACAATACTAATGAATCAAATGTAAGTAGTTGCAATTAATTACAACTAATTCACCACCAATCATTAATTAATTATTTAATCAATTATAAGTGTAACATAGTGAAAGTAATATGAAAGCATACTGAAACATAATGTAGATAACTACGTTTCTTCTTCTTTGTTATCTGTATCAAAAGTATATTATAGAAAATGTAATTTTGGGTTTTTTTTAGAAAGAAATCACTGAAGAGGACTCCAATATGAGTCGAAACGTTTGATTAAAACTCAGTTTTTAATTATTGGACTCTAAAGCGAAACAACATTTTACAGTATTTTATACCAGAGGGTCAATAAAAAAATTCAACATCAATAAGCTAATTTATGATTTTGATTAAGAACTCATAATTTGTCCTCTATATAAAAATGTAATTTTTCCCATAGGGAATGGACAATGAACGGAATAATTAATTTTTTACAATTTTAACTAAGTGGCGAACCACCACTTAAAAGTTTAAAACCACCAAATCGAATGTCAAGGTGTGTTTTCGAGGGGAGGACTGTGTCGTGTGGCAGGTGCAGTCATGAAAACAACTCGACTTGCCGGTAGGTGTACATTTTCATGGGACGACTATTAATAGTTCGGTCGTGAGGTCGCTGGAAGGAAATTATATTATGAGACTGAGAAGGCCTATTCCTCAATGCCAGAGACTTGCCTACCGTGACTCGCGAATGAGAATCCATTGCACAAATGCATACAAGATACGTATATAGCTAATATAAACAACGTTCAACGTACATTCGCTAAGACTACGTGGGTCGGTCATTTACCTTGGTATTACTGGCTCTATTAATTCGATAACGCCAATCGCTTTAACCAATGCTTTCCATGCATCGTTATCCAACTTAGATTGACGATTGTACACTAGCAAATCGTTAACTATCTAATTTTTCAATTCCACGATTCATGTTATCCAACTTATTAAACGAGACTATGAACGATGCAATTTACCATTGCGATAAAGCGCAATAAAGAATACGATAATCAGGAATGAAAAAGAAAATAATAATTCGTTCGCCTAGTGCGAACTTGGAATCTCTGATTAATTACATCCACTCTCAAAGTATTAATTTCTTCACAAACCAGAAGTAATTTTTTGTTTATAAGATCACAAAAATTTTTTTTTCCTTTTATTCTGTGGTTATTTTTCAATTAGTCGATGTAGAATTATAATTGAGGAAAATGCGAAATGGTTTATATAGAAAGATATAATAGTGTACAGAAGGGAGCGTGTACGTGACAACAAGGTCGTCAAGAGACAAGCAAACCCTCCTTCCGTCCTCCCGGTCAAACCGGGTGAAACGCACAGTGACATGACAAGTGAAATCCTGTATCCCTATACGAGGGCGGAGGTCATAGTCATAGAATATCGGTGCACGTCTAAATGAACCCTCTATCTTCTGCTTTGATTTCAAAGAGGTCTCCTAACAGTCGAGGAATATCCATTTAAATACCTGCCAATACGAGAATCTGCTACGTGACCGGGGGTGGACTTACATACCCTCCTCGTTCTCTCTCTCTTGCCAATCTTTGTTGACCTTTCCATACACTGTCAGCTATATCCGCGACAATGAAAGGATAATTAAATTCGCCTAAAAAAATCATTTAAAAAATTCATCTAGGAAAATTCTTCTTTCCTGATTCCTGATTTTATGAAATATTTTATTTTGTTTATAGATTTTTCTTCAATTATGTTTAAAATATATGTAGGTATATTTCTTTATTGGTAGTCGTTGATTATCAGTTACTCTTTTCTTCTTTATTGCTTTAAACGTTATCTTCACTGATTATATTGACATATGCATGCATCGCATGTATACATATACATTGAAAAAGAAAATGTACATTTTTTGTGGAGCTTAATTAAGTAGCTTGTAACTACAATGAAAATAAATATATTTCGCGTGTGTATGGTTGTAAAATTTTTAAAATTGGCTTCTTTCCCACGAACGAGACCGTGCAATAAAATTATCGCTGACCTAACTTTATAGCGCTCATTTAAGTTTATTGCCTCACAGATGCAGTCATCTCAGAAAATTATTGCAAAACGTCATCATTCTCGTCGGCAATCTCGCCTTCCAAACTCTTGTCTTTTGTTGACCTTGAATGTCGAGACAAACCGCCTCAGGATTACATTTCTTTTTAAAAAGTATACTTTTAGGATTAGGTACGTTACGAACTGTTTAGGGTGTGCTATTTAGAAAAACATTGTAACTTCTTCTCTTGCCATGCTTTATACTAATTATTTTTTTACTCCTAAAGCATATGAAAACATTTAAACATTAAAAAATTTATAGATGCAAAATAAAACAGGTAGCCTCCCAAAAGCAACAAAAAATGTTTTGAATCGGAATGAATATTCTCTAAGTTTGTAGATCGGTAGCCAACTATATCGAAGGTGATCTACGAAAACTAGATATAGGTGAACACCATTCCAGAAAACGGTTTGCGTGCGTCATTTAAGAGGAGCTTAATACTGCCATGAAATCGTAAAACTTGGTAACAACCAACTTGCCTTGTCGCCTTCGTCTTTCATTCTCGGATTTTCTGATGCCTCTGGTTTCTTCGATCTTCATTCGACGTGTATTAATACTTGCTTTGCAACATAATTTATCTTAGCATAAAAATAGAAATGGTACATAACTGTAATATCTAACTTTGATACCAGTGTTGTGAATTTTCTAACAGTTGTTTTCGGGAACATGAATTTTCTTCGAAAATTTAATTTATTTGTAAAAATATTTTACTTAAGTTTAAAAGTGTCATTATGACCTGATAATTGTGTTAATCATAGGCCTATTCTGACTAACACGAACGTTTCCATTAAGATGCCAGCTCGAGCTTGCACGCAATTAGGTTATGTTGTGATCCATTAACCCTTTAACCCACGCTTAAGCAAGCCGACAGTTCTGTTATTGGTCTGTACCTTCATCATGATACAAGTCACAGGTCATCACGATTTTAGTTCTAAAACCCTTTGTCAAATACTTATTTAATTGCTTTCACAAAGTCACTAAAAATAACATGATCGCTGTAAAAAAAGCAGGTTAAGTATCTACCAAAAGTATGAAATATTGAAATTAAAATTACCTTATTGCAAGAAATAATGATCAAAATTTAATCATTCTTCGCTGCAGTATATCGTGTGAAAAGTAATTTGAAGAACAATATACCTAAACTGCAATTTTTAATGCAGTTATTAAAAAAATATTGCCCGTAAATTTAAATATGTTATGTCTAATTTTTCTCAATTTTTTAAACAGGTGCACAGGTGTAGGCATTGTATCGTATTCGTATCGCATTTCGTGAAACGAGAGGCTTCGCACGCGTGTCAACCGCTTGTCTTTCTTCCTTCTCGAGAGACTTTCGAGGCTTTTTCCGCTTTATGATAGTCGTAAACCGAGGCATGTATTTTTATTGTTATTACCAACGATACAGCCTGGTCGTTGTGAGATGTACTCGTGGGTTGTAGTGTATAACTAATTCTCATGATTTGCGTGAACATTTCGTGCACTTTGCTTCCATGTCGATCGACCATGCTTTCAGTATCCCTTTTAAACAACATTTTAGAACCATCTTTGACGTCAATCTTTTATGCCAACAATTTTTTTAATTAAAAAGATATTTAAATTAATTTTTTGTTGCATTTTATCTTTTTTAAACTAAAGCATCGCTAAGCTTTTATTGCAAAATTCGTCTCTATTTTTCAGACGAATTTTTCTCTATGTAGTATTTTAAATTGCAAGAGTAGTTAGTCTGTACGTAGAAAATATGGCAGATTTTTTGTTTCTTGAAACATAGCTTCCAGTCTTGAGAGATTAAAATATTCTAAAACACAACAGGAACTCAAAACATGCGTCCTTCTGTTACATTTTTTCATCAACCTGCTGCAATTTAGGGGTAGATCATCATTAGAGATTTCACATCACAATTACAGTGTTTGTTCTTTATGGTTCTTTTCAAAATTAGTTTTATCATCTCTCAGGAATAGGTATTTTTTATCTCCGTATCTCTGCACTTATTTAGTATTTTTGTTAAAGACCTAGTTTGCCCCACTTATCTTAACTCAACCGTTTATTGTAAAAGTAAATTTCATACCTTTGGATTATATTAGCTTCAACGAAAAAAAAATAATACAGGAAAGGAGTATAAAAACAAATGTACCACCATCAAGCCGACAAACCGCGAAAAAGGGAGCAAGAAAAACAAAAAACCGAAGAACACGTGAAACGAGAGCGAAACGCAACGGGTGGGTGGAGGCGGGTGGGGGGAAAGGCAAGAAGGCACGAGCAACCCTGCCACCCCAAACTCAACCCTGGGGTGACGTTCTCCCTCTATCCCTCCTAGTTCTGGTTCACCCACTCCAGAGTGTATCCTCTTTCTCTTTCCTTAGTTTCTAGTATGCTCGGTTTCTCTCCAGCGTAGCATTTTAATCCACCCGACCGACGTCACTCTTCCGCCACCCGCCGCCCCGAATAATCAGCCCGAAATTCGTTGCGAGTTGCTGAGGCTGTTGAATTGCTGCAAAACGCAACAAAAGAACGAGATATTAGTCATACCGGCGTTGAAGGGTTGCCGAGAGACGACGAAGAGACCCAGAGAAGGGACTATGACAACCAGGAAAGCTCTTGATTTCGTCGAATTACGGGTAATTAGGAAACATGCTAATGGCAAGTCGCGATTAATCAAAAGAATTCGCCCTTGACCCAGTGCATTTTATCCCTAATGCTTTCTTAATCTCGTTTTATTTATTGCGGACTTGAAATTAAAGAAAAATGAACATAGTTTCTTAGGCATAGAGTCGTTAAATTGAAAATGTTGTTTCATGAAAAACTAGTTTGATTTTTTAAATAAAATTAGTTATGTGAAGCAGATATAATTATATATTATATCAAGCCAATTTATCTCTTGAATTAAATATGCACTTTCTGTACAGTGAAATCGAAGAATACTAAGAGTTCGTTAAAATTGAAATCCAGATTCGACCGTCTCATAAATTTATAACTTATTGAATGAATGTCCAAGGCACTTGAAGTGATCCTACTTTAGATCCACTTGTTGCAGAATTTACTCTTACATATTATCAAAACAAAATTGATATTTACAACTCATTAAAACTGACATTTGAGGTCAACTAATTAATTTTTTCATTCGCAACACCTTTAATCAGTCCAATTAAAATGTTGTCTCAAAGTAGACTCGTATCAGAAGCTTTCGTTGCTCTTGGAATGAGAGTGTCACTCTTCGCAACTTTCACATTAAATTTGACAATCCTGTATAATTATTATGTATCGCGAGAGGCGATTCGCCTGAACGATCGTGCGCTAATGAAGCAAGATTCGCGGCGCGAGTAATAAAGAATCAGCAGAACGACGTGCCTCAACGCCTGCAACTCGTCCTGTCTACTGTCAAGTCTTGATGGCCGCCCTTCTCTCTTCTTAGATTCCTCTTGGAAACCACTCGAGTAATCGCCGCAAGGCCAGAGAGATTCGTGCGCAAGAGCGAGCATTGACTCCAAAGAGCAGATTGCTTGCGCCCGTCTTTCCATGGCGCATGCCTCCTGCATAAGAACGTCGATTCTCTCTTTCGCGCTTGCCCCTAAATGTCAGTGATAAATTTCAACTTCGTGTTCACGGAATACAGAAGCGCGGATTAGCCGCATAAATTCGAAAACCTAACCTCTACTCACTCGGCCTTTCACGCTTCTCAAATCCCGTTAATGTAATCATTAGCGGCGTTTCTAAGTCTCATAGCTTGTTATTTACATTATATCTACACACTTCTATAAACTTAGAATTCCCTGTTGCACATTTATTTATTTGTTTAATCAATTAGCTGAATTGCCTTCTCGTTATTTGAAAGACATTATGAGTTTCTCCGGATGTCCATTGGGTTACAGTACTGGTCACAATTGTCAGTCCACTAAAAAAAATCGTATTAAAAACATGCCTCTCTTCTTTCTTGGGTATCTCAGCAAGAAATTAGGTTAGAAAGATTTTTGAAAAATCGTTAGAAAGCTTATTAAATTTCGCGTCGATTAGTCCCTACTCGAAGTATTTTTGATATATAGGAACGGAGAGGGCATGTGAGAAAGACAGACCTATTTTCCATTTTTAACCAATTTTTGATTCTCAACTTCCACTGTCTGCATGCTTCAGGGTAGTAAATAGAAATCATTGAAACTTCGCTGAATTAAGGTTTAAAATCTCCTCTTCAAAATCAGACCAAGAACGTAATGAAATATTAAGTGGTTTTCGAATTATCATTAAAAATGTGGAAGCGTGCCCAAGACAAAAATCGGTCGGTCGAGTGGTGACCCCAGGCTTCCGTCTCTTGTTTCCCATGCGTTCACAAAAGATAGAAGTTCGACTGCCACTCAAAGAACCGATTTTTGTCTTGGGCATGCTTCCACATTATTCAAGAGAATTTGAGAATCCGATAATATTTTATTATATTCTTGGTCTCATGTTAAAGAGGAGATTTTAAACTTTACTTTAGCAGAGTCTCAATTCTTTCCATTCACTACCCTGAAGCATGCAGACAGTGGAAGTTGAGAATCGAAAATTGGTTAAAAACGGAAAATAGGTCTGTCTTTCTCACATGCTTTCGCAATCCCTATTTATCAAAAGTACTTCGAGTAGGGATCAGTCGACGCGAAATTTAATAAGCTTTCTAACGATTTTTTAAAAATCTGTCTAACCTAATTTCTCGCTGAGATACCTAAGAAAGAAGAGAGGCATGTTTTTAATGCGATTTTTTTTAGTGGACTGACAATTCTGGCCGGTACTGTACAAGATGCACCATCCACCGCCCAACGTCTTATGAATCGGATCTTACAGCTTTTGAGCCAATGCGATGATTTTATTCGCCAAATCGAAAACTGCCTTTGAAAATGTTGACATCTTCAGTATCAAAAATTTACTACCATTCGTGTAAAATTTAAAAGAATGCAGTTCTAAATTTCGAATTCAATGAACAATCTAGAAATCTGATATCGGATTCGATATGATCGATAGACTCATGATCGAATTTGTGGACACACGAGTGAGTGAGCAGTCTAAGGATGCATTGGCTTCGTGCTCAGCTGTCACAAGTTCGTAGGACTGGAATGAGTCTCTGCCACTCAAGGATCCACCGTCCGACGGACAGATGGACGGATTGACGGGTGGCAAAACAGGGCTACATGGCACGGCCTCCGCAAGTGGTGCAGGCTGCAGTGAAGAGTCAAGAACCGGCTAATTTACACGGTCGCCACTGACAGGCACGACCAGATGCGTTATGTGCTTATGAAATGCCATACGCGAGGTTACATACAAGCTCATAAAGCGCTTAGGGCCGACCTCCACAATGCGACTTGACGCGTTATTACGCTTTTTACTCACTCACCACGTCGCTCGCTACTTTATCGATGTGTTTCTTAATCGGCAGCGAAGCACGCCCCCCGAGATTCAGAGAAGCTTTTATGCGGGCATTGACTTAGAGACAAAATAAATTTTGAATTTCGTACGTAAAATACAACATCTTCAGGTGCGAAATTCAAATGTCTACATTTTAAATTGGCGCATAAAGATCTTAAACATGAGTTAAAAAGCTGAGACGAAAGTAAAACAGCAAATATCAATTATATGCTTCTTCTGGGAAGGGAAACTTTTTATCGTGTCGACAAAGAATTAGAACGAGTAGCGAGTATGGTAAGGCCTGGTCGAAGGTAGTGAGAGGTTAGGTTCGGAGGTCCTTCGAGCTGGTGAGCGATGGTGGGTCGTTTCGCTGGACACATCGGTAAATAACGAGCGACGGCTAAGAGAAAAATTCGTCGGTGCTTACGGGCGCATAAAAGGAACTGGGTACGAGACGAAGAGAGAAACGTAAAGGAGAAGGCGAGGTGGTAGACACTGGGGTGTATATAAGGACAGCGGGGAAGTGGGAAAGAAAGAAGCAGCGACCACTTGATCACGAAGCTACGGCATTCGCGTGTCTGAAAAGATTTATGCGGGGACGAGTGATAAGGAATAATACAGTCCTCCTCCACCTGCTGGCGGGTGTCCCTCTGCTTTTTTCGTTCTCTTCCACTATCCCCTTGAACGTCTTACCGCTTCTTTTCTATACCGCAGGACATTCCCATTTTTAATTCTCCGCGGGACTGACTAATCTCGTCAGAGATCTTATCTCTGACTTTACCCATAAGTGTCCTGTGCTAACGTCAAAGAATTCTACCCTCTGCTGATGGTCTTAATCAATCTGAGTAATTTGTAACTTCCAGAATTAGTCAAGCAGCCGCGATTTATTTTCCGATTTATTCAGAGTGCTGTTTCAAGGAATTATAGTATCAAAAGGACATTTAATGTAAAGTTATCTGCTGTCATTGTTGAATCTTAAGAGCATGGAAACTCTGAAGACACAAACGAATTACTCGGTCCAATTTGCTCTCCAAGTTTAGTGCCACAAATCAATATGAACTTCGCTTCAACGATGAAGTTGGATGATTCCGTCAGGAAGATTAATGCTCATAGTGCTTATGCACGAAGGGACTCTGGAGGTCACTGCAACCCTTTTTTCTGTTCTGGATGATTCCCGTTGCGGAAGACGGAAAGTGATGAAGGAGATGAAGAAGACGGAGAATGTAACCTCGATCTCGTTTTTTCTCTCGCACTCAGCACGCTGCAATTAATATCCTTCTCGCGACGACCCCGATCCGATGATGCTGCTGATGCACCTGGTTCTCATCGCCCAAGATCTCATCAGCCGCGACAAGATACAGAGTAGATTGAAAATCGGAACGACACCAGAGTATTTCGGGACGGGTTCAATGATCTCCTTGTCGCTCACAATCCAACTCGTAATTTTCTTCGTGTCAACTCTGTTCTCGGATCTGTTTTCATTTTTTCTGATGCAACTAATTTTTTGTTGCAATCAAACCCACACGTTGAATTTTTCTTGCGAGCAGTGCACAAAGATCTAGAAACAGTGTTTTTAAAAATAAATGTAAAGACATAATAAATAAAACAGAAATGAAGTGAATATTTCAATTCAGGTTTGTTGAACTCGTGAAGGAATACGAAGGTACTTTGTAGATTGGGTTGCAAAGAGAAGAAAAGGGGTGGCGAAGAGCGGATGAAGAGTTGATATGGAAGAGGGAGTGGGAGGTGGACAAGAAGGATAAACAAAGAGAAGAGCGAGGACTGTCCGTTCTATCCATCACATCGCCAGCGTCAGCTTATCGTTCTGACACTTTTCGAGTTATTCCGGTCGTGCATCCCTCCTTCGTCTTCATCGATGAGTGACAGCGGCCATCTCACACACGTGAATCGCTATGTCTGTGACCTTCGATATAAGCACATCGAGTGTGCAACCCGTCGCATCGTCTTCTCAACTAGTTTGGCCGGTGTCGATCAAATTTCCGAAGACGAGATTATTCAAGGCCGACCAGCGAGACAAAGCTTGTTGGTCCACTTGCTAAAGCATCACACACTTTTCAACATTCCCTTTCCTCGCCTTATCTTCTTCCCAGACATTGGTATTCCCACAAACATCAATTTTAATTATTTCAGCAGAAAATACTTTCCATTATTGGAACATTTTTCGGGGATATTTAAATCCGAGGAAAGCTTTTTGTATTGAACAAATCTCGTGTGACCTCGGCCACGCGGATCATTCGATTAATAATTCAATCATTGTACTCGATTGGATTACCTTTTGGGGAAAAAAATACATTCGCGTTTGAACGTCAGGACGGCGCGGCGAGAGGCGGTCGGACAAAATCACGCCACATCATTACGAGCGCTGCTGGCACTGGTTTTATATCGAATTATTTCCATTTTATATGGCGCTTTTGATCGGCGAAAATGACGACTCTACGTATTCATGTGTGAGTATGTGCGGATATAACGCGGGTGCAATCGCCCGCACGCGACATTTCGTATTCGTTGGATGAATCCGACCGAGGTCGACCGAGTTAATTATCATCGCGACTGCCCTCGCGTCGCTGCTAATGGACTCCTTCCATTGCTAAAACACCAAACGACTGGCCTATTTATTCACACACGTTCAATTATTAAATTCGTTATTCGCGTGGATCACTCGCCAGTGAAATATCCTGTAATTTTTAGAAATTTACACTCAAATAATGAACATGCGTGCTAATTACCATTCAGAGGAAATTCATTCTTTTTTGTAGATTGGATTCTATGTTTATACATATTCTAATAATAGAAACGTAATGCTCTAAAAATATTATTCAGAAAGCCTCTATTATTTTATACTCAATAATGGATAATAATTTTCAGTTAAAACCCGGGAGTAACCGATGGCTTTTTTAATGCGTTTTGGCGATTATCAGGCGTTAATTGACGCAGTGACGCACTCGTTACGGGTGATTATTAGCTGGCGTAAAAATGTGCACAGAGAGTGTGCACATTTTTACGTGTATTAAAATGCAAACATTCCACTGGCAACGAGTCGGTTAATGCCCAGTATGGTCGGCCGCGTCGAGCAGTGGTAATTAAATCGAATGAAATTACGAACGATTAATGGCTCTCGGGGTCAGCTGGAAATCTGTTGAGGCACGCGTGAAAAATTCTCGCTTCCCATTAAAATATTACACGGATACTTGCCCATGATTCAAGGCAGGGAAGCGACTTCATGTCAAGAAATCAATCTGTGGGTCTTATCTCCACGGCAGTTTGTTTCAGAAGATGTCATTTCATCAGCTTTGCTCATTAGTCCAGTCATCTGATCGAGAAAATGGTGTAAATCTGGTAAAGTAAAATAATGTTTTAACCTCATTAGTTTCCGATTTACAACCTTTCAAAAATTTCAGGTTTTTTACATTTTTTAGCCGAAAATCGGAAAACTGTGTTTTTTGGAAATAGCCGAGGAGTTGACAACTCGTTAAGTCTGGTGTTCATTTTTAATGAAATCTCCTGAAGTCTCCTGAAATATCTGAAATCTCCTGAAATATTTGAAGTCATTTGAATTCACATGAAGATACGTGAATTCATCTAAAGTCAATTGAAATTACTTCAATTCATTTGAAGGCACTGGAATTCTCCTGAAGTCACTTGAAATCTCCTGAAATATCTGAAGTTATTTGAATTCACATAAAGTCTCATGAATTCACGTGTAATCACTTGAAATCACTTGAATTCATTTGAAGGCACTGGAATGCTCCTGAAGTCACTTGAAACCTCCGGAAATATCTGGAGCCATTTGAATTCACATGAAGTCACGTGAATTCATGTGAAATCACTTGAAATCACCTAAATTCATTTGAAGTCACTTGAATTCTCCTGAAGTCACTTGAAATCTTCTGAAATATCTAAAGTCATTTGAATTCACATAAAGTCACTTGAAATCTCCTGAAGTCAGTGAAATCTTCTGAAGTCATTGAAATATCCTGAAGTATCTTGAAGTCAAAGGTACACACGATCGGTCGAGTTGTCAACCCCTCGGACATAGCTCGTTTCCTAGATTTCACAGCGTCACAGGAGAAAATTCTACCAAGGTAAATTATAGTGGGTTAAAATCTGCGTAAATTAAAAAAATAAAGAATGTCTTAGCTCTAATACGTAATTGTAACTTGGACCCTTTCTCTATAGTGATACTAAAGTGCATCGTAAAATACAACTATGGCCATATTTTAACGTTTCTGTGGCTCAATTGATTAAAAATGAATGTTAAAAAAAGTTAAGTCATTTTTTATCAATAAAAAAAATTATTTAAACAAATTTTACCTCCTCGTGCCTGAAATTTGCATTTTTCGGAATTTTTGGCTAAAAAATGAAAAAAAAACCCGGAATTTTTGGAAGCCCGTAAATCGGAATCTATTGAGATTAAAACATTTTTTTTTAATTACTTGTAATTTCATGTGCTTCCATTCATCCTCTGACACCTTTAATGTCAATTCATGCAGAAACGAGCTATTTTGAAAAAATTGAACTCATGTCATTTACCCCTAAAAATAGGTCGAAAAGGGTCAACTTTGAGAGATGATAACTCGCGATCTATTATAGTTAGGAGATTCCTTTTTATTTTAAATTACAGATGATAACGTCTAGTTTAATTCATCTATGAATCACTTTGACATGTGACACCCCGGATCCGAGCTACACGGAAGCAGAAAAAAATTTGTGATTTTTAGCAAAAAATCAAAAAAATTGGGTTTCTTAGAAAAACCATAACTTTTTAACTATTGGTCCTAGAAACTTTTTTTTTTTAGTTTTTCTCAGAATTTCATCTACTTTCTTTTTTGTGTAATGCATTCTTCCTCTACAATGCACAGGAAAGCAACAAACCACAGGTATATGATTTTTTGCTCCTTTTTAAAAAAATTTTCCGGGTTATCGGGCAAAACCCTTGTCACAAAACCTGAAGCGATATTATGCATCCTAAAATGAAACGATTTATTAAAAAAATTGTTTTTTTTACTTTACCAACCAAAAGTATCAGATGAATGGACTACATTTTTTTCATTGACAAAATGTTGACTGGTTTAGTTGACTATGATTGGTTGATTTTCAAAAACACACGGAGAAAAGTTGCGCGGTAACCATTAAAATAAAATTTGGTAAAATGCGCACACAGTGGCGTTTCGGCATAATTTCGCATAATATCATCATTCTTTAATATTTTTTTACGAGGATATTATGTCCTGTACATTAAAAAATATAAAGCATCATTGTAATTTTTCAATTCGAGAAATGTAAGAACTTATAGGGGAGGCTTTACTTTTATTAAGAGAATCTTTTCACTGTTGGAATGTATGAATTACTGTCCATTCGCTAGAGATTACAAAGCGCATCGTAACAAGCGAGCTTGCCCGCAGCTTCGACTGTGTGAGGGGGGGGGGGTAGTTCCGATGGGAGCCGCACGGCTGCGTTGCACTGCTATTTCTCTCAAGAGAAATGAATCGTTTTATACGGTAAAAAGTAAATGGCAGAAAGTGCTATTTAAAATTGACAGATATACCTTGGAATCTCAAAATAGGACTTTGTATTACTTTAAATTAACATTTTTACCATTTAAATTGTACAAAGAGCTAACTCTAAATCAGACAGTGACACTTTCCTATTTGAAATAGCACTTTGTATTATTTTAAATTAAGACTTTTACTATTTTAATTGGGAAAGTGTCACTGTCTAATTCAGAGTTAGCTCTTTGAACAATTTAAATGGTAAAAATGCTAATTTAAAGTAATACAAAGTGCTATTTTGGGATTCCAAGGCACATCTGTCGATTTTAAATAGCACTTTCTGCCATTTACTTTTTACCATGTAGAAATAAGAAGAGAGGGCCGTGCAACCAAAAATCAGTGATCATGAGTGATGAGTTCTTGTCGCTAACCACCCATGGCTCGCCATTGTAATAAGAATGTATATCAGCTGTTAAGTTTTTTGACTGTTCCTTAAAATGGAACAATCAAGAAATATAAATTTCTTTCGGAGAAATTTCTTCACAATTTTATTTTTAAAAATAAGTATTTAATATTAATAATAAAATTATTAACAATAATAGAAATTTAAATAATAATGAAATTATAAATAATTAAAATAATAGAAATTATTGGCAGCACTGACTTTCAATATTGGAAACGTACACTTTACCGAGCGGTTGATAAATTCCCACGCCCATGATCATAACTCTTCCTAAACTGTACCATACACTTTACCAAGCGGTTTGGTAAATTCTCAAGTTCATGCAGAATAGTTTTTACTGCGCTTTTAGGAAGATTTCCCTATAACTTGTTATAAATTCTTTCCTGGCTCATTAGATTTTCACACACACTCATCGCGCGTAATAAGGCCGGCCGTAATAGGGCCGGCTTCAAGGTTCTTCATGCTTGACTGCTTCTGTCTCCCCTTCCCCGTGTGCGTCCCGCGACGGCGCCATCGCTCGGGCAGTCAGGGCCGCCAGAAGTTGTTTACATCGCGACTCTCTGCGCATTTACTTTGGTACGTTCAGAGACTATATACGCGGTCCTGAGTGTTGATATGAGTGCTCGCTCGTCGCTTTAAATCCGATTCAATCTGGATTTTAATCGTACCCATTATAGTGCCGTCTACCCTCCGAGGCCGGCCTTATGACGAGCGATGAGTGCAATTCCTTTTACAATCTTGAATATGGAAATTTACTGAAGTGTCACTATGTCCACATTTTGCCAAGCTGTATTGTAATGATTACCGCACTAATTTTTTAAAGGGTGATATCAAATGCTACTCCCGCATGTGCCAATGAAACGGAACTTTTTTTGCTGGTAGCTTTTAGTGTCAAATCCGAAATAAAATTTTGGGTACCGTGCGTATTTTAGAAACTGAGTTTTTTCGCTTTATTTAGCAGAAATACGTTGCAAACGGCAAGTTCGTTGTATCCTGCTGTTTGTTAACACAGCCTTTGCTTATACGAGTGTGTAGAATTATGTATGTTAATAAGAGACGTTGCGAAGATATACACGGTGCGGCGAGACATCCCTCTGATGAAGTTGACCCGCGACGTGTAATAAGGGTCGCGAGAGAGGACGTGGACGGACATACTGAGGGAAAAGGAGGATTGAGGGTGGAGGGATGGTTGGTCGTTGTGCGGGGAAGGAAGAGATTGGGGTGGCGGGGAGTTAGTTGGTGAGGTTGACAAGCAGGGCGGACCTGTTGGGAGTGGGTTGAGGCTGGAAGCGGACGTGACACGACCGTCTTGTGACCCGCTCAAACCCCCCTCCCATAACCACCGTTGGACTCGAACCCCCTACCCCCGACTTCTTCCTGACTCACCCGTTCCTCCCTCTCGTCCACCTTCACATGCCTCAACGACGACTGGGACGACGAGCGACTGCCACTAGCCCGGCTCTATTGTTGTTATTATTAAAGGGGTGGGTGGGTGTTGGGCGAGAGGGACGATGACGGAAAGGAAGGCGGTGTCTGCAGGTGACAGATGAAACAACCTTCTCTCTCGCTCTTTCCATTAGACCCTCTTTCTCAGTCAGCTTCCTCTCTCGTCACTACGGATTCCGTACTACCATGTCCAACCATTCGACCCCTTCGAAACGTCACAAGTTTCACTGGGTTCCTTTCATCGTTGACTCGAAATTGTACTTGGATCAAGAGATGTCTCTTTGCCTGTGGCTTCCGACAATGCGTGATCTGAATTTTTGGAGAATATGGTTTTGACATGTCTGTTAGCTTAGAAGGAGAGTTTAGGATGTCAACTAATTGATTAAGTCACTAATGTGCATTGTACAAGAACGTGGCACCGGAAAAATATTTATACAAATTATTTCGACACTCAACAATTTCGAGTCTTGTATGCAAATAATTACATACTAACAGCGGAGAGAAAAAGATCTGTACAGTGGCAATTTTCATTAATTTCACATGGCTGTCGTAGGCTTCAATAACAAAATGTTTTTATTGAATCTCATATTTTGCAGGAAGGTCGAATGCTCCCCTGTCTCGAGCTCGTGAAACGAGAGATTCGTTAATATACCTTTGATATTTACGTGCAAGCATCTCGAAGCTGTTTGCCCCACGAAAAACCTGTTTATCAGGCTCCCGATTTTAATACACGGTGCCCAGGGAGACGATATATAAGCGATACAAGGTGCACAAGAATTAATCACTTTTTTGACATCGACTTTCTAGCATATGCCGGGAGAAATGTAATACTCCGTCAGCCGATACATGATAGTTCCTCCGGGTGAAAACGCGCTTTAAGATCTCGTGACTTTGGATTTATGAACGAACATCTGTTTTCCATTTTTGTTTACAATCTGTCACTGATAAAGGGACCGCATTCCACTTGAAGTAGGATATTTCTGATTATTATAATTTTGTCCTGATCAGATTTATACAGGTTTTACTGTGGTGAAAATTTCAGTGAAAATATTTAGGTAGGAAGTGTTTCAAACTCGATCAGTCACTCCATTTTTTTAGTTCTTGATCAACCAGTAAGATTGTTGAGACAGCGTTCGCGTGCCGCGAAAGCCGAAGTATCCGGAAATGCGATGGAGATCGATGGCCAAGGAAGTGGACGCTGCTTGAAATTGGCAGATAGCGAGAAAGTGGTAGTTTGTTGAGGCTGATTTTATTACTATTCTCTATAACGACGAACTCTGGACACTCGGGAAAACGCGAGGAATGCGGCCCGAGGGTTGACAGTACGTCCTTCCTCGGCAGGATCTCCACACTAACCTACGCTTCGGTGGACGGAATGAATTCCCCACTTCAGCATCTCGACGCGAATAACTCGGTGTCACCACATCACCCTCTTCTTCATTTATTTTTCTTAGCATCTACCCGACAAATCTCGTCTCCTAGATTTTGAAGGTATGTTACAAATTCAAAATTCGTAAAGAATTTCAAAAATTTTTTCTGATCAAAAAATGAAGGAAATTCTTTTCCTAAAATGTACATATTCAGTCTATTTGGAAATAGTGTTCCAGACTTGTGAATTTACGTATAAGAAGCCACGCGGAAACCAATAAACTACCGTTCAAGGTATCCACCAGGAAAGAAGGAAGGACTTGAGAGTGACTGGTTGTCGGATCCGTGAAAGTCTTTACGGAAGTCGAGGGGGATGAGGTTCAAGACAAAATCCTTCGACTCTCGCTGCCCGGCCGTTGAATATGCAATGAGGGCCAGGGGTGGGTGGTTTCGTTAGCTACATTCGTCTGTCCGACGGTTCCTTCGATCGCTGTCACCCTCCTCCACTTTGGAAGGCACGAACTAAATATTGCCCTCTGTCAATCTTGCGGACTCCTCCAAAGTGGATCTCTGCTTTCAAGTAGGGGTTCTTAGTTTGAAAATTGCCTCAAATAGTTGAGACCAAATTCAAATATACAGAAAAGGGAAGTAACTTCTTCACAGAAAAAAAAAAATTATTGTTTCAATCCCAAACAGTGGGCTTAATTCAAGGTGTAACACTTTTAAGACCTGAGAAAGAAGGACAGATTTATGCCTTACATCTGGAGACAAGGTCTGCCGAAAACTAGCTGTAACAAAAACTATTTTTCTGGGTGTCCCCGAGCTATCTCTAAATGAGATAGCAAATTTTCTTGCTAATAGAAAATATTTTTATTATAATCCTCATTATCTAATCTTAAATTTAAGCATACTTGATTAAAACACTCTTCTTAATTAATAATGAGTCAAGTATTATCCGAAGCAAAGTGCGTCCATCTGTTGGTTGGAGAGACATTGGTGGACGCCCAGGCGTCGTCGCCGCTCACGGCATTGATCTGTCGGAGGGCAGTCTTGATATTGGGGGTGGAGGGAGGTGGTTGAGGGGGTGCTCACCTCCTTCTCCCTTTTGGGACGTACACTGTACATAGTGACTATGGTACCCAGTAAGTCCTGCAAGGTCGCCTGTCGGGGGGTGAAAACAGCGCTAAAAGGGTACACGGGTTGAGGGTAGGGGGTGCAAACGTCGACCCGTCACTTCAGGAGACTGCTCGTCACCCTGCGTCCGGGACTCATTACACCCCCGACAGGCCACCTCATGGAAGGGTTTCTCTTTTACTTGCTCCCTCTTCACTTCCATTTCCGTTTTATCTTTAGACTCTCTCTGCTCCTGAAACGCTTTACAATACAGCGGGTCTTAATCAGTGCGTTTCAGCGAGTAGCCGAGATTCGATCAGATTCAACGGTGATTGAATTTCTGTTGATCTTCATTGAGTGCTAAGTTAAAAGGAATTCAAGAGAAATTCAAGAGTTCATCAAACTGGGGTGAATATGAATTAGCTTCTTTGGGGTATGCCTTCTCTGGAAATAATAGGGTAACTTTGTTCTTGTTTAGATGATGTTAGGATGATGGGTGATAAGTATTGTTCAGATCTTTGATAGATGATAAAAATGTGATGGACAATGAGGCTCTTATAGCTTGTTAGTTATCATCAAATTAGTCTCTAACTTTTATTTACCATTTATTTGAGATTTGATGGAAATTTAATTTATGGAAAATCATCCTCTAGGTTTTTTTTCCTTGTTTTATCTGCACCCTCGGTTCACCCTTCTCTTTCAAAAGTCGTCGACCGAAGTCCGCGGAACAGACTGCGCGTAGTTGTCGCTCGATTAAACTCTTGTCGGGGCGCTTGCGGTGTTCGTTTATTTTCAAAGTGTGTCCCTTACTTCAGCAGTTTCATCCCTTCAAGGAAAATGATTTTTGTCCTTGAGCTTTTTACGAATTAGTCGCCCCTTTTTCCCCTCGATGTCTTTCTAAGTATCTAAGTGATGGCTTTCTTTTGCTTTGGAGTTCACTGACAATGAATCTTGCATATTTTTTAATAAAATTGTACAGATGGATACAAATCTATACAGGAATACAACTCTACATATATAACTTTATACAATATTTTACATCATAAACAAGTTATGAAACTTGTGACCTTAAAATTGTTTTTTTAATACAACAATAAAAGTGGAATAAAAATGGTTAGAAGCAGAAGGTTAACATATTTTGGCCCCTTTCTTTTATGGAGGGTTATACTTGATTGGCAATCTTTATAATGCGAGGTTAATTTTTTACCACCTGGGAATTATCCGCAGAGGTTATTTCCGCGGTACGAAATCACTTAGCCCGTAGAGCGATCAAGCAACCCTAATGACAGTCCCGATTTTATGATCCGAGACGGAATTCTACGAAAGAGCCTCGAGGTCATTAAGGGGAAGCCTCCAATTGAATTTTAGACGTTGAAGTACCGACTGAATTTAGGGAAACCTCTGAGTCGGTAGCTCAAATGTTCTTCAAGTAATCAATTGTTCTTAAAAGTCAATTTGGAGAAGTACTTTTCAGTTTTGAATTATTTTCTAAATTTAGTTTTGATTTTATTTATTTTTAAAGTTTCAATTGTTATATAACTGATCTAATTTCTTGAATGGAATTTCAGAAACACTTTTAAAGCTCCAAGGTAAATATGCTTGTACATGTAGTATATCCAGAAAAAGCAGAAGGGATTGCGTATGGTCCTGAGACTGAGACGAATCGAAACACGCAGAGGGGTTCGAAGCTTGAGGTTAGGTTAGTTGGTTGACCCGGTTGACAATCGATTGACGGCTGTCGACGAGACCTCCCTCCTTCGCTTCTCCTTTGCTCTCTTCCTTCAGTTTCTTTTCTTCTCGCAACATTCCCTTGCTTGGACCTAATCGCCTGGGGTTGTAGAAAATTACTCTCTAATTAACGCTTCACACGAACGACAAAGCAAATTCTGTTCGTTAGTATCTAAACTCTAAAGTACTTTCCTTTTATCGCTTATGAAGGGACAGTATAAAGGCGACGAATGAACTTTTTATTTCTTTCTGCAACACACGCTATAAAGTCGACAAGAGTAACGCTACAAGATCTTTTGTAAAATGAGGACAATAATAGCCCTTTTGTGTTTTAATGCTTGTTTTTTGTAGTTTTCTGTGGACAAATTGTTACAGTTGTGAAAATGACGTTTGTCATAATGCAACAATATATATTTTATGATAAAATGTTATTGA
This sequence comes from Euceroptres primus, assembly GCA_037177015.1. Taxonomy (NCBI): domain Eukaryota; kingdom Metazoa; phylum Arthropoda; class Insecta; order Hymenoptera; family Figitidae; genus Euceroptres; species Euceroptres primus. Next base: position 1,919,498 of record JBAGKK010000003.1, read on the forward strand.
GGTGTAAAACATTATAGCTTTCACATATTAAAGATTATCGTTAAAGTTTGAGATAAAAAGGGGAAGATACATTTTAAATTCTACACGAAAGCTATTATTTTTGTAATTCTCTGAAATGTATAGTTCATCTTGTTGATTTTGTACTTGGAGGAAGTAATAAAAATTTTAAAAAACCACTGCCACACTGTTGGAAAGTGAATACCAAGAGAAGTTTGGAACCACCGGTTGAAAGGTGGTTGGGGGTGTTAAGCGCGGGAAATACTTGTGACGAGGGGATGAGAAGGCCTTTGAATGAGAAACGTAGATAGAACTTTAACAAATGCGCAGGTCGCTAGGAAATTTTTTGAACAAATTATCTACTTGCAGAATTGTAAAATAATATTTACCCGGCAGTTTCTAATTGTTATAACTTCCACAACTAATATTAATGAGAAGTTATTGTAATTGGTCTCATCTGGAGACCATTGCAAGAGTCAATAAAATTGAAATTAGACTAATTTAAAATACCTATCAGAAGGACAAAAACGGTCGCTACTATTTTTTTCTTAATGATTTTAGTTGTACATTTCAAAACCATTCCGGTGATTTTGGAAGTGGTGATTTTGTTGCACCTTTATTGAAACCCGAAAATCGGTTCCATTTAATACTTGAGTTTTTTTCTTTCTATGTCTGATGGTAGTTTCAGCACTTTGGAAAATATTTTCCGAGGTTGGTGTTGACGTTCTTGGCGATGGACAGATTAGGACATTGAGGCGAAATGACGTCCGCGATATGTCATTCAAGTTGAAAATGTCATCGCGTAGAGCCTTCTCGGTTCAGAGAGTTCTGCACAGTGAGCAAACTTGGAAGCTAGGCAGCCAGCGTGTACCCATAGATGATGGCTCGTAGAGATGACGACTTGGGTCCAGATCCAGATATGCTCGTCACGTCTCTGGTTCGTTCACTTTCTGAGAAGGTGACGGGGGAGGCTAGAGGAACGGCATGGCAGAAACTCCTGGGGTGAGAGAAGCGACTGAGGGCTGCGAGCGTACGAGTGGAAGTGACGTTGACGGGCGTTTGTCACTGTCCTCGGCAAATAATATCCAGCGACGCTCGTCTGCTCTGTTAGCTATAGTCATAACTGTTCTCCGACACCCTCGTGCCGAGATGAAAACGGTGGAAAGCCGAGACGTGTAGGTGTGACGACCACCTAACGCGCAAAAGGATCGTCCTTCCATCCGCCATAATGTACCATCAGTCTTGGTTCATATATGAAACTGCCAACGTAAATAGATTAACTGGACGTTCAGTGGATATTAATCCTGTGGCTCAAGTTTCCGCACAAGCTGATCAATGCGAACAATATTCCAGACCTGTTTACGAAGTAAGTCAGTTATCAAGTTTCATGACATTCATCAAATTGTGTTTTTGATTTTGGATTTCCACGATTGTTGCACCATTTCTATTTTTCCAAAGGGCTATTCACCATAATATTTATTTTTCCTAATTGACATTTAATCTTAATTTTCTTTGACCGAATTGTCGTGTGAGGGTCCGTGCATAAATTACGTAAACTTTTTTCCTGAAATTTTGAACCAAGTACCCCCCGTTGTGAGGCTCCGTAAGTTTTGACCTCCCCCCTATCTCACGTAATTTTTTCCGAATAATATATATAT
>JBAGKK010000003.1:1934299-1950581 GCA_037177015.1 Euceroptres primus
GCTTCGCCTCGGCCGACAATTACATGTGATCTGAGACATTTCTTATTTTACTGGCCTAGGTATGTAATATACTATTATCATTTGTGGTTTAAAAATTTTTCTGAAGCGTGTGTGAGCTTTTTCGGCATAGAAATACACCCCAGGAATCGGAGTTGTTCATGACATAGATTGAGCCTAGGTTGCAAAAAAATTCCAGTAGATTATTATTTTCACAACCTGGTGCGCGACCTGGTTCAAGTTTCTGAAACCGAGTAACATGTAAGGTTGAGATCTTGAGATATTAGCTAAAGGTATGAAATTCCGTTCTTTTTTTTTTTTCATTTCTGCGGGGCCTGGGATGTTTACAAGAAGTAGAAAAAAATTATTTCTGTAATGTTACTTTAAAGGCAAATAAAAAAAGTCCCCTAGCGAAAGTTTCGGATAGGGATTCTATCCGAATGAATCCAAACCAACCCGAAATCTGTATCCGAGCCATTCTGAGCTATTTCGAAGCCAATCCGAAGCAAATTTTTTATCCGAACCCATTGAAAATTAATCCGAACTTTTAATCCAAATGAATCCGAAACAAGTTTTTAAACCGAATCAATCCGAAATTCCAAACCAAATGAATCTGAGGCTAATCCGAACAAACTTTTCACTCGGATTGAAAACTTGTTTCAGATTAACCTTGGATTCATTCGGATTGAAAATTGGTATCGGATTCATTTAGACTATAAGTTCGGATGTATTTTCAACAGGTACGGATTGATTTGGATTGAAAACTTGATTCGGATTGGTCTCGAAATAGCTCGGATATAGATTTCGGATTGGCTCGGAATAGGTCGAATTCATTCTGATAGGATTTCTATCCGAAACTTTCGCCAGGGTCTATATTAAAAATATTTAATAGAAAATCTTATATTTAATATTTAAAAAAGTCTTAAAAAATCTGTTCGGTGATTTAAAATGTCTTACTTTTTCTATTTACATATTTGCAAAATGTGAAAAATTTGCATTTTTGCCATCTCCAACGAGATATTCACAAATGGTAAACAGTTTCATTTTTTCATGTCTGTGGTGACCAAACTTTTTACAAATAGTGAAAAAAAGTATTTCCTTAGTGTTATTTCAGTGTCCAATACAATACACACGAAGAAAAATGGAAGGTCAGAATTATAGAGATTCAAATCTTGAGACTTGGTCTGACCCTCCGGATAGTCAGTCTGATCATCCGGATAGTCAGTCTGATCATCCAGAGGGTCAGTAGATCGTCGATCTGACCATCCAGATGATCAGTTTGTCTATCTATATAACTGTCCTGTTATGTGGCACTCAGATATAGTCCATCTGACCCTCTAGCTCTCGATGATCAGGCCAACCTTCCATTTTTCTCTGTGCAATTTTATTTTAATTGGCGAATTTCGGTGATTTCATTACTTTTCTTCACGATAAAAAATATTTTATTTTATTTGTTTTTCGACAAGTGCCATTGATTTCATGACTTTTATTTGTAATTTTACGACATTGCAATTTTTTGAAATGGTTTCTGTTTGTTGCAATCTTAAAGCACTCTCTAAATTTGAATCAGTTAAATTTAAAATAAACTGATATTCAGTTAAAAATTCACTGATTTTCAGTTTCACAAGTTACTGAAATTTCAGAGAACGAGAAATTAACTGATTTTTCAGTCATGAACATAACCTTAAAGTGACGTTTAACTGAAAAATTAGTGAATTTTGCAGAAATTTTAGTTAAATTTTCACTGAATGAATCAGTGACCGACTTGTTGCTTCTGAATCAGTTATATTTAACTGACTCAAATTTAAAGAGCACTATTTGGCGTCGTTTTTTCTACCCTAGTTTTTTTTGAGGTTTTTTAAAATCGGCCGTTATTGCATCCGCAGGCGATAAATTAGTTCTACAGCTAACAGCTTTTTCTGTAATATAATTTCAAGTGCTTTCGCATTTAATTAAATGAAATTTGCAAGAGAAAAGAGACAATATGTGGACAAGAGAAGTGGTGTAGGGCAGGAAGTGTCGCGAAGGTAGCGTTTTATGCAGAGCAGCGATCTAGCGCGGTCCATCAATCGGTCCAAGGCCCAGGAGAGAAACGAGAGGACCCCAAGATGGCCGACCGGATCGACTATATATATATATATATATATAATAGCATTATACTGTAACGCACACATATACAGTATGGCCAGGGCTCTCGGTTAGCCTCGGCATCAGCGACTTAGCATAAATCACTGCCGCTTCGCTCCACTCGTTCCTCAGCGTCGCTCCCTTGCCGGCTGCAGAATGCGACCGCGTATAGTGCCAATAGACACTACTTTTACGTTTACGTCTACGTCTACTTTCACGTCTACGTGCCCCAGGAGTTCCACGATCCTTGGCTCAGTTAGTAGGACTTCGCGATACGGCACTGATAGGACCTGGGTACCAGTGTCGTGACGGCTCTACGTGATTAACGAACATGCTCAGATTTATACTCTGCGACATACAATACGAATGATATGAGACATTTTACGTCACTGACGATCACCTGTTTATTGTGCATTTCAAAAACCTGTTTCTTCGTTTAGAAACTCTATAATTTCACCACCTAACATTTATTGCAATCTATCTATAATTATGTATTGGTATCTATAATCTATCCAAACTGAAAAAAAGAATTCTCAGATCCAAAGAAAAGTATTTTTTGGATTCCATTTCTTTATAAAGGAACATTAAATTCATACGTTTTTTGAAAGTTTCAGACCCCTTTTCCGAACTAATGTACAAATTATTTAATTTCAAAGTTAATCATTTAAGTATGTGTCTTATGAAGAATGGTTCGCGTTATTATAGATATTTTGATTTTTTTCGGGTAATAAAATCTAAATCTGGCGATCAGAAAACTAAATTATTTACGTATTGGATTGTGATCTTTAATATGAAATTGTCAGATATTGAGCATATTAGGCAAATAAGAAAAATATTTTAATAAAAAGATCGTTAAAACCAAGTTAGCAAGGTTAGCAGAAGGTAATTTCTCGTGACAGGCGTGAAGATGTTTGGCAAAAGTTAGTCAAATGAGGCATTTTATCGATTTTTTTACAATAATAAATTATGTATATTTAAAAAAGCATTCTTTCATAAATCATTTCATAATTTTTAAAGTTGAGTTAAGGGTACATAAAAATTATTAAAGAAAACAAATTTATTCTAACGCAACAAACTCGTGTCTTAATTCAAAGAAATATTTCAATGAATTTGTCATCAACCTATAATTAAGTATTTGAAATTTGTGTATTCCTTTGGGCCAAAGAATAAATAATTATTCGTACAATATTTTCGAAAATTGATGCCTCTAAATTTCGTTCCATTACAATTTTCGAACATCCAGAACCCAATGACTTCCAAATTTGTAAGATTTTCCACTACTTTATTGAGTTCATCATTTATTCCAGGCTCCAGACTGGATTTAATAACTTGAAAGTTGAAAAGTTGGAGTTTAAACTTTCGAATTTAATGACAATAAAAATATCAATTTAATACCCTTCTTCGTATTGGTACAATAAGCTTACGTAATCTGTAATGTGTACAAAGAAAACAAGGATATAAACTTCAGAAACTTGTTTCTTTCGAGACGGGCCAAGACTTCTGAAACTGAATTGAATTAAAGAAACAGAAGAGGATTTATGAATACAATAATTTTTCAGATTCTTTCAGAATGTATGGACGATGCTGAAGACATGTTAGGGATCTTTGATTTATAGAGCACCCAACGGTCGTAGGCTTTATAAGAGGGAAGGTCACTGTATGCTTCTATAAAAAATTATATGTGTATGTCACTCGAACATAACCAAGAAGACATGTTAGCTTCTAAGTTCACATCGGTCACAGAAAAGGAATTTATTACGCGTGAAGTGTTAAATTCGAATAAAAAGTTTACGATCCAAGACTTTGTACAGCTTGCGACTCTGATGAAATCGGATATGAATTTTTGAGATTCAGAATTGTAGATGGTTTAAGTCTTTAAGTAAATTGAGTGCTTTTAAATATTATAACTGATCAAAAGTCAAAAATCCTAATTAGAAAGTACCAATATTCGAATATTTTCGAAATGAAAAAATGTTTCTTTTTTAAAAAGTGGAACATCCTTCCAAGAAAGCTTGAAAATTAGTTCAAGGCCGGAAAATTTGGGACTTATAACCAGGGTTTTATGCCTTTTTTTAACGATGGAGCTCTTGAATGAGTTCGAGCTTAGAAGTCATTGATGTTGATCCTCATAGGCAAGGTCGCCCATGGTTTCGAGCGAGTTTCTTTTTTTCCACGCCCCTCTCTTCTCGAAACCGTCGCCGTTGATATTTATGGTGAGCTTTACCCCCAGAGCCTATAGGGTTTGACGAGTTTCACCAAGACTCAAGAGAGAACTTAGGAAGAAGGAATGAACGTCCAAGAATTAAAAGGAAACTGTAACGAAAACGTAATTTTGTAGAAGTCACGCTTATTCGAAAACAAGAAAAGAAGAGGAAGTGACATGAGTGGATGTTCAAGAGTCAAGCCTCACAAGGTAAAGGAAGAAAGAAATATTCTAAACACAGAACACACGGATGAAAGAAGAGTAAAGGAAGAAAAATGAAAAAAGAAAGAAAAAAGGTAAAAGTGAAAGAAGGAAAAAAAGAACATCCCTGGACGTTTTTAGTGATGCTGCCGGTACGAACGAATGAGACGCGGCTCTGCGGTAAGACGCTCTAATGGCGACCCCTGACATCACCAGTCAAGGTTATTGTCTATCGAGGTAACGCGGTAGCAAACTCACAAAATTTACGTGGATCCTCCACTCTGGACCAAAGACGTGAGAAAAAATTACTAACTCTTGAAGCAGATGTCGAGAGCATTCTGTCTTACGTGCGGTCAGTTTTTTTTTTATTTCATGGTGATCCTAGATTAGGGTCAAAGGTCCCTTCATGATAGTAACCAGATCCTTTTTGTCTTCAGTAGCTTCTGAACTTTTATCAAATATGTAATCACGTAACAAATTTGATGTAATTGGTTTTTCACTATCTCTTATTTATCTAATCTTTAACAAGAATTAATATATCATTTTGATAATAATATTTTGAAGACGTAATGTTTGGCGCCGATGTTTCTACCAACATTTATCTTTTATTTTTATCCAATCAACGGTCTTAATTTTATAAAAAAATTAAGATTCCTCTTTTAACAAAATCAATTCCATATTAATGCTTTCTTCACTATGTTAGAAAAATCTGTAGTAGTAGATTTAAGATACAAGTATGTGAAGCAAATATGCAGTACGGCCATTGAAATAAGATACATGTATATCTTAAATTTAATATACAGCCCGACAGCGGGTCGGTAATACAGATTACGTCAATCCATAAAGTCTTTTTATTTCTCAAATCTTGCAAAAATATTATAAATCAAAATGATTGTCTATAATTCATCTATTCGTCTGTTATTTATAATAAAATAGTGACTTATAGGGGTCAACTTCTTTCAAAAATATCTCTAGACTCTAAATATGTACATGAATTTTATTACATGTACACTCACCGTTGAATTATGGGCCACTGTATTATCGGCCGGCTTCATGGTCGTTCACGCTTCACTGATTCCGACTCGCCCCCCCCCCCCGAGGGTCCCTTGACCGGCCTACATCGCACGAACAGTCAGGGCCGCCAGAAATTGTTTACATCACGACTTTCTGCGCATTTACTTTTGTACATTCAGAGTCTATAGGCGGTCTTGAATGTTGACATAAGACTGCTCGCTCGTCGCTTTAAATCCAGTTCAAACTGGATTTTAATAGCATTGAATTGAGGACCGTCTACCCCCGAGCTCGGCCCATAACTCAACGATGAGTGTATATAGAATTTTAGGTTAAGAATTTTAAATCTCTAATTAACTATACTTCTGCAAATTAAATTCAACTTAAGTTATATTTAACTAGAAGAAAATATCTTAATTTATTCAATGTAATCTAAAGTTATTGCTAGAATTATTTATAATTCGTGTAAAATGGAATAATTACGTGAATTTGGTATTTCAATTTCATACACTAAAGTGTTTCAAATTTGATATACATCTGTATATGAAAATTACGATCATTTCTAACAGTGAAGAGGACAATTGAGTTAAACTATTTCGTGACTAAATGCTCTCAATTAATTAAATGCTCTAAACCTCTACACATATTAATTCTTCAATGATTCACTTGAGAATTTAATATTTCAAAAATAATGATTTGAACAAATCATCTGTTGAAGAAATAATAAATAAAGATCATCTGTACATGAAAATGAACTAAACATCAAATGTGAATAAGCTGTTGTTCAGTTTATTTCGCACATGATAAACTCGTGGCTCGAACGACAGTTCATTAAAATATTATAGCTCATCGATACTAACTGCATTATTTATTGCTCTTAGGCAACTTGACGTTTTTACAATAAGGTTATTGCTCATCCTCGTGATTTCCAAATAACTTGGATGGTGTCTCGGTAGCACGATCCACTATTAATTCAGCAGAAGAGTTTTTGCTTTATGGTGTAACTATTATAGAAGAGTGGACTTCACTTTCTCTTCTTGCTCGAGACGGATCAACGTCGATGATTCCATATCAATGAATCAATCCAAGTCAAACGGCACGTAAGACTGATTCATTTCTGTATGAATCATTGACAATTTTTCCGGACATAGATATTTAATATGTTGGTAAATCGAATAAGTGAGCGACAGTTTTAACACATAAGAGTGATAAAAATTGAATAAGACACTGTCTATAATCCGACCTACTTCTCCGATCAAAATTAATCCGTTTATCACATTCATATCTTTAATTCATTACACTCAGCACGAAAATATACGTCAATTAATTAAGATCCATATATGATAATAATTGGCAAGATAATGATTGAATCCTTTTATGAGACTCTGGTAAATATTGGGTTCACTTAATTAGAAGAAAAAAATGCTCTATTTTTCAGGTAATTAAAAATATTAATCGTCTTTTTAAATTTGACCACTTCGAGTTTCGATCAACAAAATTGTAAATCAGACACTTTGTAAATATCAGGTTACCAATATTTTAAGTTAATGCAGTTGATTCGAACTTAAAAGCAGTCGAATTTACTTGAGAAGAAGAGCGACAAAATAAGTGCGAAAAGCAATGAAAAATAAATTGGATCTTTCAATTTCACATTAATCTCCTCAATTGAAACTAAAGTTACAAGAAGTTTCGAGTAACAAAGTAATGGAGCCTTCTTGAAAACAGGACAGTGTCCCGATTTTCGATTCTGCTGCTCCCTTCGTATACTTTCATAGACTGAGCAGACTTTCTCGCGACACTTCGAGGAGGTCCGAGTACTTGAGAGATTTATCGCTGTTCTCCTATAATAGGTACCAAACGTGGCCTATACTACTCTTGCATCGTGGGTGAGTTCCATCTCTGGATGCTGGAAAATCTTACTACCTTCTTTTAAGCAATTCGTTATCTATCCACTGTGACTGAGGAAAAACGTGACTTCACTATAATGATAAAAACTATTCTCCTATTTTATTCCTAAGTTGAGAAAAAATTTGAAAAGCTTATTTCAGAATCTTCTGTAAAATTGAAAAATAACTTTCCATATTCATGTAACTTTGTGTAATATGCAGTTCACATTTTAGTTTCATTTTTTTAAATTTATTTTCTTCAGGTCAACCCTTTTATTTATTCACAAAACTTACAAACCATATTTATTACATATTCAGTAAATTAATCGCTGTGCAGAATAGAATATATTATGAATTTATCAAATCTACTTTATCGCTTTTTATTAGATTAGATGATTATAAGGAATATGTTCAATTCTATTATCTCTTGAGTCTGTAAATTAAAGAAAAATTAAGGAAACTATTATTATATGTGTGCTGGCTTTAATTCAATTATATATTTGACAAATTCGACTCGACAATGTTGAGAAGATTATAACTGCGAAGTGTCCAAATTGAAACTTCTTAAAGTTTCATTGACTACCTTTTCTAGAAAAATTAAATTAACAATAATCTACAAACTATATTGAGAACAATCACATTGAATAAGAAATGTCAATTCTTTTATAAATCGTATACGAAAAATTTTCTTCGAGCAACTTTCTTTCATTAACCCTTAAAGGGCTCATCTCCTGTATGGAAAATAAAAGGCTCACTGGGTCAGATGGACCCATTACCACTTTGAGTGGTTACTGTTACTGCAACCAGAGAATGCATTTTTTCGGGCTATAAAAATTCATGTATGTTTTTTAACTCCTTAAAATTAGGAACGAATGGTTTTGAAATAGATATAAATAAATTAAAATAGTTTAAAAAATTGAAATCGGTAGAGTAAGTCAAAAAATGCCGTTTTTTTATACAAAATTAGATATCTTTTTCAATTCTTAATATTTTGCAATAAAATTGAACTGCATACTCTTGAAATGATGAACTTTCAGACAAAAATAAGCGTTACAGTGTATGCTTCAAAAAAGGTATTTATTTGAGCGACCGGAGGTGTATTTCTTTTTAAATTGAAATTACGTTTTTCATTATTTTTTTTTATTCATGCGGTCCCATTTAGGCGTTTGAAGGAAATATATTGCGATGCCATTTTTGCTCCGGGCCATCTGGACCAAGAGTGCCCTTCACTGAGAAAAATGAATAGTTGGGGCTAATACCTTTTTATTAGTAAAGCATTCATTGGTTCTTAGAACTATTCAGTTAGTAACGCCAACTAAGCAAATAGTTGGTTTAGGAAGCCGTTTGTAATACTCGTGACTAATTTAAATTAGTTATGTTTTAGTAGTCAGAGCTACTAATAAATTAGTTATCTGTACCATTACTTGATTTGTCTAACAAACTAAAGTAGGTGGCGTAAATATTTTATTTACTATCGCGGTTGGTACGACTGAGAATGCGACAAAGGTACCAACATAAGTGCGGAAAAACGAGGGAGAACGTTAGATCGTTTAGATATGGCCGTCATAACGCGCTGTTCCCGTGATGTTTGTTTGGATTAAAGTTGAATATTTTTTGTATAAACGATGGAAGTGTCAGAAGTGTTGGAAAGTTTCGGGATTTCGGGAAAAGCGCTTCGCGGATTATATCGAAACATTTGAAGGTATGTATTAGAAATTGTAAACTCGAACGAATTTTAAGTTTTACTAGAACTCCTAACCTACAAAGTGCATCGAAGCATTTCGAAGGTAGGTTAGACCCTGTAACAAAAATAAAATAGTCATACCTATAAATATGTTAGTAGATATGACTAACTGTATTAGTAGATTCAACTACCTACAGATAGTAACTCTAACAAACTAAAGTAGTTAGTCTACTTACACTCATCACTGGATCGACAGCACGGCTCGGGGTAGAGTGCTCTCGATCCAATTCAGGACCGCGTATATAGTCTCTGAACGTACATAAAAAAGTAAATGCGCAGAGAGTCGTGATGTAAACAACGTCTGGCGGCCCTGACTGCCCGAGCGATGTAGGCCGGTCAAGGAACCCTCGGGGGGGGGGGGGAGACAGAATCATTGAAGCGTGAACGTTGCGTTCGATCCATGTGAAGTCGATCCAGCGATGAGTATAATTAGATAGTAACGACAACTACTCGTACCCCAACTAACAAAAATAGTTCTCACAACTAACTAAATAGCAGTACCATTATTTACTAACTAAAATAGTTGTCCCAACAATTTTATTAGTTGTCCCAACTATTCCCTTTTTTCAGTGTTTAAGGGTTAAGAACAAGAGCATCCTGTCCATCCTAAATTTCTCTTGAATTTTATGCAGGGAACCTTGGAATAATTTCCAAATGTTGGCGTGATTTTCATTCTAACTATATTTGGGGAAAATTCCCTTAAAATCTTTTACCGCGTTGAAATATCGACGAATTTCGAAAACAATCAAAATATTCGTCCACCCTCACAATGAATTTTTTGCAACATCGTCATCTTGCAAAAAAGACCTATTCAACCGATGTACCAGATTTAGAAACGATAAAAGTAAAAAATAACGCGCCAACGAAGTTTATCGTAGAAACACCCAATGGTGTGCGTCGTCTGCGACAGAGAAAGTATCGCAATGAGGGAAAAGGATATATCGAGGGGGGGGGGATGCCGTAAAAAGCTTTATAACAGGAATAAACACCACTGAGAGTGAGAGTAGCCTTTTCATTGCGATACGCACGGATATACCTATGCCTATACTAATAAAGTTTTCGTTTATGATTTTTGGTAGTCTCGCGACCCTGAATTTAAGGAATATTAAACTCAGAAAAAAACTTTGTCCAATTGTACAAAAATATACATGTATGATGACCATATTCTATGGTTCAACAACACTTTTGTTGAATTTCCCTGGAGTAAAAAGACTTTTATAATGATATACTTTCTTTCTTTTTTCTAAGAAAGGACCATTGATAAAGAGAATAAAAAAAAGCTAGCTTTTCTTTATAATTGAATGAACATCACGAATCTAAATTTGAACTCAAGGTCGCAGAAAGAGGCAAGAATTTTGGACCACAAGGACCTGAATTACATGAGGAAGGTGCGTGCACCTTGCACGGTTAAAATCGGATGCTGGGGAACTTGTCTGTTCCTCTCCGCCGGTTTGGCTGGTTATACGATATCATAAGAGGAATCATGTGAGAGCCGGCGAACGGATGAACGGACGGATGGACGGACCGATCAGGTTTGGGCAGCTGTCTGCAACCACGTCACTCAAGTTCACTGTCGGGTTCGCACTGGAATGAATGCCTTTCATTATGAACCTTATCTTCCTTCTGATCTTCTTCTTTCATCTCTTTCTTTCTCCCTTTATTTCTACATTCTTCTTTCTCTACATCTTTGTCTCTCGTCGTCTATTTCTTCAACCCTTTTTCCTCGCGGTTTGTCACACCTTCCACAATCCCCCAGTCCCCCTACCTTTCTTTTCCTGCCTTCATTCTTTTCTTCCTTCCTTTTCTACCCTTCTTTTTATGTTTGCGTATTTCTTTCTTTAAGTTTTGTCAGTTCAACTCTTTGTCATTTTGCATCTTCCTTTCCTTCAGCTTGTCTCTCTCGACCTGTCTTTCGTCCATCTCCATATGTAGAAGGAAGATTGTGTGCGCATACTTGGAGTAGAACGGGAATATTATCGTTCAACGAACCTGACCCCCTACCTGGTGCAGGAGATTTATAATGGGTGTGAGATACGTATGTATTTGTATTTTTACCTTTGATCGAATGCAGAACATTGTCGTTCCGAGTAATACGTGCAAAACGGGATAGCACAAGGATTTTTTCTTTTTGTATGATTGATATCATAATTTATTATCGACACGAGTTTAATTTTGAACTCTATAAAATGAGGGAAACTTATTTCATTGTTTCAAGTATAATACAGTTATAATGAAAGTGATTTAAAGATCATTTTATGATCCATTTAACTCCATGGCCCTTCCTTATTATTAAGTTTATCATCTTGCAGAATAGTAAAAAATCATACTTACAAAGACGCATCACAGGTATATAAAAAGGCAGACTCAACTTACCTGTAACAAACAAAAAAGTATTTATTACTTTCAAAGATCAACCTCAAATACAAATCTATCAAACATTACAAAGTTCTGGATTTATATTTTCTACTGTATCATATGTTTGGTCTGCTGTCTGATATTTTAAAGACGATTTCTCATTAAAACTTCTTTCAGACTCATGAAAATACATTTATATTCATTTCAACGAAACTTGTTTCCCCACTGCCTATATATTTTAACAATAATCACCTACATGAATACACAACACTGAATAAAAACGAAACTCTTTCTGTTGGCCTCCAAAGATACTAAAACTGAACGACGTCTGGCTCTTGCAGTTCTGAATTCATGCTACTGATGCCTTGAGGTTGGCAACCTCGATCGCACAGCATCGACTGCAGTTGATCGGGTGGAAAGATTAAAATCGTTTGGATACGTGTTAACGTGTTGCGCATACATGTCGTGTACCTAAGTATGGTAAGCAGATTTATGTGGAAGTCGAGTACTTGCAGGTATTCTGCGAGTCCTCGACCCAAGACCCGTCCTTGATTCCCGACGATCTTGTTACGAGTCGGACCAAAGGTGGATAAAGCCGTTGTAATTGACACTCACACTGAATTACATTTTTGAAAATTTGTGCTCTTTCATTTTTTGGTACTATTAAACATTTATTTTATCCATATTTAAACTAGTATGTTATTGAAAATTGGAATGCACTTATCATTCAAAATTTTACCGAACTTATTTGGTAAATTTTGATACAATTTTGAGCTACTTAAAAACATGGTATCAATTTTAATAAATTGCATATTAAGAAAGAAGTAAAAAAAATGGAATGAAAGGATTGTCTGAGACAAGAGTGGATCCACAGAGAGTGGATCGATCCAAAGGATCGACAGAACCCACGCTTGTGCGCTTGATCGTAATGGCAGCCTATCGGTGTCTCAGAATGATTGATGGCTCGTCCGACGAAAGGGTAATTCAAAGCATGGTGTATATGCGAGTCAGCTCCACGCGTAGGAACCTACACGAGAAGAAGTTTAATCGCGTATAACCATACCTAACCTCTGCGCCTGGCCGGTAGGCGTTTCGTGAAATTTGCATGCTAATTTATTCTGCAATTGGTCGAGTGTATTAAACTTGCTTCCCTTCTCAAGTATCGAAATACTATCAATTTCTTTAAAAAATTCTTAAACCTTAATTTGACCAGGCGATATGATAAAATAATCTATAAATTCGTTCAAATTTTGATCTTCTCCAATCTCAAAACGTTTTCAACGGACACCGCATAAAAAAACTATATAGTCTAGTGATGCCGTTTGTCGAGACTCAAGGAATGTAAATAAATTAATGATAATATAAAATATTAATTTATTAATTAATATTTTGTAATATTTCAAGTTCTTCAATTCAAGGACTTGAAATATTATAAAATATGAATAAATAATTTAATATTTTATATTATTATTAATTTTTCACATTCCTTGAGTCTCGACAGACGGCATCACTAATATAGTCATAATTGGTCCAAGTTCTTTTGGCAAATTTCTTCTATTTTTATAAATTACAAAATAAATTAATGTTAGTAAAATACACCGAGACCTTTTTTCTTCATGTTTTGTGCGGGGGCTTTTCAAAATGATAAACATTTCGTTTTCAATGCAAAAATGTTGACAGATCTTGAAAGAAAAAGAAAATTATCATGTTAATAAAAAAGACTTTACAGCAAAGAAATAGCTATTCCTTCACTACACATATAGAAATTTTTATAGATTCAAGATTTCTCTCTCTCAACGTACAGATTGTTCAGTGTATTGTAATTCATTACCAAATTTCCAATTTCACTGACGCTTCAACTCAAAAAAGCTTCGTGTGCCTATATTTCCATGAATTGGATTCTAATGAACAATTGGGCTCTATAAACGATCGATATTATCGCTTGGAACCCACGTGCAGTACATTTCCCACCTAGGAGATCAATTCCAATTCGAGTCGATGGAATAGTGGCGGCGGCGTCGAGCGGCATTAAATTGACCGTAATTGCGTTCAATGTTACGCGTGACGGATGGATCAAAGTCAATTGCTCGGAGTGACGGACCGACCGACCAGCCGACGAAGAAAATGCGTCGAGACCAATTGGTTTCGCAGCCGCCATACAGTTCGAGGGGAAACTGCAGCCGATTGGCTGTTGGCTGTTACGAGCGCACGTGATAACGCGCTTTATGCAGGTCCATGTACCTGAAATACGACCTTTTCCCATCCCCATCCTCCATCCGTTTGCCCCATCCCACCATCGTCAAAGGTATCAAATGCAGAGTCTCGTCAACGTTTCGATTCTGGTTCATGTAACCACGTGCAGCGCTTGGTACAGGTTTATGTGCCAAGGGGCTCTATATTGACAGGGTTTGTGCACACATAAATTGTCAGAGCACCAAAGTCTGCTTTGCATTCGCGCACCTGTTACGGTTATTTTTATCTTCGTTGCATAAAGAAACGAGGAAGTGCGACTAACCGTATGCAGCTGGAAATGAACATGAAAATTATCGATCGTTAATAATCTCAATCAATTTTACAAGTAATGCCATTTTTCACGGGTTTTGAGTATTTACAGTTTTAATTTATTATTGGTAAGAAAAGAATTCGTTCATTAATAATTCATGAATATTTTTTTGAAGCTGAATATTACACTCTTTTATATGTAATTGTATATTTTTATTTCAGAACTTCAGAATTTCTTCTTTAGTCTGACAATAAATTAAATTTTATTAGATTATGCACTTTTTGCAATTCCTTTTTCCTTGCTTTTCTACTGAACTGAAATAATTATCATGTGTGCGATATTTGCTGCAGCATCAAAAATCACATGATTAATGCTAACCACGCCAACAGTCTACCGAATACAACGGCGCCTTATTCTTGAAAAATCATTTCTTTGATTACAAGAAATAATTTTCTTGTTCATAATTACTTAATTACTTTTTTAGAGTCTTATCATGTATTATCATGTATATCATGTATTATCAATTTTCAAGTTAGTAAATATTTTTCTCTGAGATGGGTATATCTGGAAATACTTGAAACGAGTCTGATGCAGCCAATGAGTTTATCATTCCTCGATTTCTTATACATCTCTTTAAACCGAGGCTCGCTCTCGAGATCTCCTTTACTTATTAATCGTCGTTAAAAGCATCCTAGGAGAGGTGCGGGGGGCATTTTTATACCCCTGAGAACTATCAAAGCGATCGACACGCTGCTGGATGTAAAATACCATTAGTAATTGGCAAAGCAGCTCGATATGTGCGCTACAAAGTACAAATCGTAGTACGCATATGTATACCTTTTACTTCCTGAAGTATTCATCGATCTATCTGAATACAAGTGTACTCACTTTATCGAGTGGACAAGTGGCAAGTGCTAGTGTATCTAGGATAAGAGAATACAGGTTTTCTTTTGTAAATAGAGGTGTATTATTCGGTATAGGTAATATGGTGAAGTGACGGCTGGGTGGCACGCATCTTGAAGAACTGCCTCTTCCGTTTATCGTTTGCTGTCGCGTTTCATCCGGCAGTTATTTCATCCCTAATAGGATGTAATATTATACGAAGAGTCACGTCCACTTGAATTCGCGGGCTTTAACGGTCCCTGGACACGAAACTTGGCGATCGACGATCTTCTATTGAGGATCGGGTGTTCGACGAAACCCGAATGAATTGATATTAATTTGAGTGCCTTCCACACGCACGATTTGATAGGTTTATTTCTGCTCGGAAGAATTTATTTTTAAGTCGTTAGAATTTATCATGTCGGTAAGATTACAAAATAATAATAAATGATTAGTCATAAATTTAAATAATAATGAATCCTTGCACCAAAAACACGTTAGATTTTGTAAGAATTATTTTAAACGCTTAATCGATTTTGCCCTTTCCAAAACATCATTGATAGCTATTTTGACTATTTTTTCTAAAGACGTTAGAGATTATCAAGAGACTAACTTCACTTTCTCTCCCTGGAAAAAGCGAAAGATCTTTCAACAGGATATGTCAAAATCGAAATAGTGTGAGGTGGCACATCCAACATCCTTGCTCGGTATTGAATATGGTTTTCTACGAGGCAAGTAAATATTTCTCGCGAGAGCAAAAGCATTAGTATTTTTCGATCCCTTGGGAATGGAGGCAGAAGAAACCTCGGTAACATGTATCTATTTTTCTATTTCAAGCATCTCTTTCAAATTTTTATACGTCAATTAACACCTGCTTTTATTATAAAAGCATACCGTAGAATCACCTAACTACGGACACAGCCCCAAACTTCGGACACCCATTTTTGTTTTATTTCCAGATAAATGTATGTCATAAAAGTAACATAAATTAAAAGCCCAAAGCTTGACCTCCCAGGTAGGAAATTGACGACAGTGGCTTTGCCTGTCCCAACCCTTCATAGACCCGAAAATGTTTAACACCGTCAAGCCAAGCCTTAAATAATCAAAACTCTGAAGCTTGAGCCAAGCCTCGACAATTCTCAGTTGCTAATTTTATAAATTGCTTTTATAAATAGAACATCATGAAGTCAGATGCTATAAATATACACTGAAATATTTTCATTAGAATAAATGTTAAAGATTAGTTAAAATTTAGTATTATTTAGTATTATTCCCCTTGAAAAAGAGAAGGCAAAAAAATACACTGAACGCGCGGTTCTGTACCGGCTTCGGGGGTTGCCTCAATGGCCTTGGCACTAAAGCGAGTGACTCTA
>JBAGKK010000003.1:1961139-1985582 GCA_037177015.1 Euceroptres primus
CCAAACAGAATCAGTGAAGTGTGAACGTTGCGTTCGATCCATGTGCAGTCGATCCAGTAATGAGTGTAACAAAATAATTAGAGGTTTTTATACTCACACAGTATCACATTTTATACTCACACACATATACATGACACAGACACATAACTTAAAGATTTTCAAAAGCTGAACTCACCTGCAACAAAAATAGAATTTCGATTAGCCACAAAAAACATTATCAATTCTAATAAGAATAGAAATATTAATTTCAATACATTTTTTAATATCTAATAATCAAAATTTACAAAAATTAATATTTGCTGCACTGAAATAATTTGGTCAAATTTTTAAAGTCATAAAATTTTTCAACGACTAAAAAAGATATTCTAAAACCAACGACAATTAGAAGAAAAAAATATCGGTAGTTATGTGAGGAGGGAGTTATTGTTAAGTGAACGTAGGTTTGGTGTACGTGGTAGGCGATTATCGGTAATTTCATGCTTTTTTGGGAGATCTGACGTAAACATAGAGGCAGCTCTGCCCACTTTAATATCGCTCCTCGCCGATCAATAATAATAACAACGGAATATGAAGCTTGTCTCGACGTCGGTATACCTCAGACGTATTATAGTAATTTCGTTTCGAAGGGGCCCGCGCTTCATAGCTCCCCAGACTGTGAACACTGGACGAACAGTGTTGCCAACGTCCCAGCACTCGAAAATTGGAATTCCCCGTCGAACTGGCGGCTCTCGAGCCCCATTATTCTCATTTACATTAATTTTCATTTCATCCTTGTGAATACCCAATGCAAATTTTTTAATAATCACAGTCTTTAAATACTAATAACATTAACAATGAAATTTGTGAAACCTGAACAAAAAATATTAAATAATATATTTTTCAAAATTAAAATTAAAGTAAAGAGATGAAAATTGTTCTCAATAATTAAATTTAAATGAAGCATCCAAATCTCGTAAATTAGAAGAAAATCTTTCTCAATTTAAAGAAACAAAAACATTTCTTGAATTTTTGGTCCTGATGTGAAAGAAACGGCACATCTGTACCTGATATCTTGACATGGACGATATCAACGTATGTGCACTCAACCGGTGATCTTTTGCAGAGGTCAGTAATATAAAGAGTTGGCAACCGTGTGTGTTCGTTCGAGGGATGTCGTCAGTTGATTGGCGACCGAGTTTTACGATTGGCGGCGCCGACGATCGCGTTCGACTGCCATTGAGAGTGGTCAGGGGGAAAGATGACTCTTCAACTCGAAGATAATGATACTTCATCGTCCCCTCAACCCTATTTTCGTCTACCCTTTTCTTTTCTATCTTCCTCTTCCTTCATAAAAGCGCCACTTTAAATATAAACATATAACACACACCCGCTGTTCTTCAGCTTCCTTCTTTTTTTCCTACCGCGGTCTCCTCGAATCTCATTCTTTTGCGGTTTACGACGGTTCGCGTTACAACTGATTATTAGCCCCTCCGCCCACCCCCTGCCTCAAAATGTTCTGACGCTCTCACTCATTCACTCAGTCGGTCAGTTGCTCGCTCGCTTGCTCCGTTATTATACGCAGCCATATACGACCATTATGTCGTGGCTTCGATATATATAGATATATGTGTATATATAGTCAACACAATCTCACAGTAATGTCGGCCATAAAATTAAATTAGGGTTATAACACGATTTTTCACAAAGGTTCCGAGAGGCACATTACCAGGTCTATCTGAAGAAGTCGGGTGTGCATGTGGATTATGGGATGAAACTTAACGTGCACAGGTGAATTGGATGATACCTGTTTGCTCGATCGTGATCGGAGGATCGAGCAGATCCACGTGCTGAGATTGGAAAAAATTCATTTGTGTGGCGACTTCCTTCCTCCCTTTTATTGAGTATAAATTGAATTAATTCTCAATTGTTAAAAATGAAGTTTTTTCGCAGTAACTTCTTGCAGAATTGAAGTATTTTTTCGCATTACACTTATTTGACGCAAATTAAATTATAATTAAACAGTCACCACAGATCGTCACTTATTAACCTTTTTTCACCTATTTTGAATTTCGTCATTTATTTCACCTATTTTGGAAATTTCTCACCTTTTCACCTTTTTTATAATTGATAAAGTAAAGTTTTATTAAAAATTTAAATGTACCAATTTATTTAAAGCAAAGTTTGTTAACTCGGTCTCTGTTTAAATATTTTTCTCGTCTATAGTTTTAAAATTTTCATGACTAAAACTAATGATTTTTCGTAATAGGTTTAAATTATTCTCAACTTCTTTTTAGAAAATAAAACAGATTTAAGAAGGTCTTTGAAGTATTTAAATCTCTAATTTTAAAATGGATTCAAGATTTAAGGGTCTGATTCATCATTAAAGAATTTTTTTTAAATATAAAAATTTTAAGGCATATTTTCCACTTTATAGACAATAAATTTTGCTATTTCAATCAAATTTAAAAAACTATTTGAGTACATGTATATAATATCTCTATTTAACCCTTTGAGAACGCGACGGAGTGGTTTTTACAGAGACAAATAACTTTTTTTTGTCTTTAACAATTATTTTGGAAGCAAAAATGTATAAAAATCAACATTAGAGAATCGAAATTTTTTGTCTTTTTGATTGTTTTTCTTGAAAACGATAATATCTTTTCATGTACAAAGGGAGCATAATTAGATCGCTTTATTAAAATATTTATTTATTTACATTTATATTATTATAAATAATTTATTATAAAATATTAATTATTATAAATATAATAAATATATAATATATTAGATTTATTATAAATATATTAATATTAATATTAATTATAAATAATTTATTTTAAATAAGTATTTATATTTATTTATATTTATTAAAATGTTTTTGCTTAATTTAATATTCAAAAACAAAAAAATTATATGTGTACAAAGATAACAAGAAATCACACTTCTTACAACCAATATGCGAAAACCCTCAAAAAAGGAAGAGCATATATAGCGGAAAGTTGCCTAAGACGGGCCACTCTTAATATATTTGTATGAAAACATTATATTCATCACTTATGTACATGCTCCGCAGAATTCTAGTTATTTTGAAAATGGTTTTTTCTGCACTAGAAGTCAATTAACGAAAATATAAAGGAAAAATTTTTTTGA
This sequence comes from Euceroptres primus, assembly GCA_037177015.1. Lineage (NCBI taxonomy): Eukaryota > Metazoa > Arthropoda > Insecta > Hymenoptera > Figitidae > Euceroptres > Euceroptres primus. Next base: position 1,964,269 of record JBAGKK010000003.1, read on the forward strand.
ACATTAGAGAACGAACTTTTACCTGTATTAGAAGTTGTGATTTAATAACTTTTAATGATTTGAAGGAGTAAGTTATTTTTTTTATAGATAATTGTGTAAACTTTTCAATTGTTACTTACGTTTTATTAATTTTTATGCTGCGCAATAAAAATATTTAAAAAATTGTGAACATGAGAAATACCTAAGACGGGCCCCGGTTATGCTAGAAAACTGCAGATAAAAGCATATTCTGTTTTATCTATGAATTACCGACGGTACACCGAAAATACGTCAGATATTTCAATTTTCCGCCATAATTAGTACCTTTTCTGACCACTTTATTGCTTTTTGATCATGAACAAGAAATTTTAAAAAATATGTTGTTTATTCACGTTATATCAGTAAATTCTTGATCTACGATGAATAAAATTTGTAGTTTTACAACATTTTTATAAATATTAAGTTTCTGATCTTTGTTAATACTTGTTTTCTATTTGAACTGATTTGAAGGGTGGCAGTATAAAACTAGATAACCAACATTTTTGTCGAAAATGGGCTTTTTGCATAAAAAGTTCTTTAAAAATCAAATACACGTTATGTTAAAAACATTTCTTCGACATCTAATTTTTATCCCTTTAGTGACAACTTCGCCATAAGGTTGACGACAGTTTTGAAAAATAATTTTTACAATTTTAATTAAAAAATTTTGAAAAAATTTGACAAGCATAAATGCATCTCAAAGAAGGTTTTACAGACAGAAATTAATTTTAAAAATTTTTTGTTTAGTTGCAAAAATTGAAAAGTAGAGTTTTTCAAAACTGTAATTTTCTAAAGAAATTTGATATTAATTAAATTTGATAATACTTAAAGAAATTGTTATCAGATTTTCAGCGAAAAATTGTTTGACTCAGTGTGATACCGTCACACTAAATCTTGATTTTCTCGGAACAAAATAATTTCTTTTTATCAAAAATTTTTTCTTCTCATTCAACATCCCCATATCTTGGAAGTGGGTTTTTATTTTCATAAAATATTCGAAATTCGGTTTTTAATCGCTATCCAAAGCCGATTTTCAAAACCTATGAAATTTTACCCCCAAAATTATCAGTAGATTTACTCGGAACTGGACAAATTTTTTTCACCAAACTTTATTTACTCGTATTAAGCAACTCAATATCTCGGGAGCAAGTTTTTATTTTCCTGTTTAAACTAAAAATTGTATTTTTTATTACAATCCGCAGCCGAGCCTGCTCTAATTTTTGGTTAGTGTCACTTCAAGATTGTCAACTTCCACATGTATTTCCTCAAAACTGGATATATTTTTCAAATCAAACTTTTTTAGCCAGAATTCAGCAACACTTCAGCTCGGGGGCGGAGTTTTGTTTTATCTTTAAATAGCGATTTCGATTTTTCACAATGTTTTTTTCTCTCTCCTGAAAAATTCACATTTTGTTGGTTATCTAGTTTTGTACTGCTACCCTTCATTTAACGTCTATTTTAGTCTTATAATGAATTTTGCATAAATAAGCTCTCATAAATGTACGTAATATGTTTATTAAACAATATTTTACGAATAAAATTTATCAATGACAAGTGTTTAATAACATAATTTTTTATGGTTTTTAAATGGTACCCGTCTTAGGACATCGGGTTGTCTATGAAGGAAAAAGTACATATTTTTTCAATATTGAAATTTATTGCCTTCTAAACATTTTTTAAACGTTTAAGCGTATGAACTTTGTAAATCAAAGATCAATAGGAAACTTTCGCGTACTCTTTAAATCTGAATTAGTAGTTTTTTACTAATGAAATAGTGCCGAATCGTTTACCAAATACTTTAGTAAGCTTCTAATAATTAATGGTCGAAAACTACTAATTCATAGTAGAAAACTACTAATTCACTGAGTAAGGCTTATTAAATAAATTAGTAATTCTTGTTGCGTGAATTAGTAGTTTTCTACCATTAATAATATTTTTCTACCATTAATTAGTATTTTTCTACTAAAAATTAGTAGAAATGCTTACTAAAGCAGTTGGTAAACGATTCAGCACTATTTCATTACAAGAAACTACTAATTCAGATTTAGAGGGTACTTGTTTATCGTTTGCTAAGTTTTTCACCTATGAGTTTTTTATATTTGAATAACATTCAGGAAGGAATATTTTTCGAACCAAAAAGCATAAAAAATGTATAAAGAATAAAGTTCTGTATTCAGATGAATTAATAAAATGTCAATACACCTGTAGAGTGTAGGGTACCTCTGACACGCGATCGAAGCGCACCCTTATCGTACATTATCGGCACTTTTGGGTAGCAATATTTTGACAGATGTGGCAATTTGATATTATTAATATAATAATATTAGAATTTTTAAATTAAAAATTAATTATAATGATTCCAGTCATAATTTGCTGCAGTTTTCAAAACGTCAAAATAGATATATTTCGACTAAAATCAATTTCAAAATGTAGGTACAATCAATTTGTATACTAGCCTCTCACTCCCTTCTGCATGAAACAAATGAGAGGGATTGAGAAGCTAATACTTATTAGGGATAAGGCATATCTGAAGAACCTTACTGTATATATTTGCGAAATATATTTACCAGAGAAGCATATATACATTATGCATCAGTAATTATTGTTAATTTTATTAAATTTTGAGATTTGTATTTAGTCATAAAATTACACTTAAATCCAAATGACTTTTATGTCACTTTACTCATTAATTTGAAACTTGCTAACTAAATAATATATTGCACATTTCACTTACCGAAAAAATTAAAGGTTATTTTGCAAAATACATTCGAAAAGTTATCAAATCGAAAACCAATCTTTACAACAACAAATTTTACAAAAAAACAAACATAAAATGAATGTAACAAATATATATTTTTAATTTATTAGGTATACGATAAATGCATTTTTACGTATAACATCGTTTTATGGCTTGAACTCATTCTGAAACGCAATAATATCTTTTATCCATTATAAAGTTAAAATTTAATATTGTTTACTTTTACTAAGAACGATGATTTTGTGCCTTTGGGACCTAGGATATTGATTATGGTGTTAAATTAACTCTTTTTCGGTTGTATTCAAAAGTGTAAAGTACTGCCGGGAGGGCTGCGCCACTGTCACTACGATACAGGCGTATAAGACTTAAATTGCATGATTATTTATTTCATAAAACATTTTTTTGTCATCTGTTTGTTACCTATTTTTTAAAAAACACCTTTTTTAACAACAATAGTATGTACTTATAATGTGAAAATTTAACTTCCCGTACAATTCCCGCTTTTCTCGTACGCTGGTCACCATGAAAACTGTAAAATAGACCGCAACAATTTTTAAATGCTTCAGATCAGACAGTGAAAAAAAGCCAAGTTCAGAGAAGCAGAGATCCGCGAAGAGAATTCGAGAGATCACAAATCACGTGGCGACTGAAAGCGTGGGAGGACGAAGTACTATAGAGGGTCGGGTGGCTACCAAGTGGGGGTAGGATAGTTTCGGGTGGGAAAAGGAGCGAAGGGTGAAAAGGGGGTGGGGTGGAGGTATAGAAGCACAGGCACAGCGATAACAGGGCGAACGCGAAACGGAGGCAGAGTAGTAGGCTGCAGACGCGGGGTGCGACATGCTTTATGACGTCTGTTCATCACTTCGCCCCAGGGTCATAAATTAGAAATCACCCCTTAGATAGGCCGGCTAACCTTTCACGATACGGCAACGTCTGCAGCGCGAGAATCGTCTCTCGATACGCTCCAACGACGTCCGTATGATATAACAACCAAGTTTCACGAAAATATCCAGGGAAGTTTAGTTCTGAGCTCGAGTTTATGGATTTCATCAAAGTTCGAAGATTAATTGAATTCAGTAGAAAAATAATAGCTTCAATAAAAAGAAAAAAATTTTATGTCTACTGATGATTTTATTCATAACATGGAAATTAATTTGAAAGTTGGATGTTATATTTTGTTTTTGCATGATAAATATTTACTAGGGAAAGAACTGCATTAATTAGTTCAATTTATTGTATTCATTCGGCCGTGAATTTAATTTTCCACTTTTGTCTTGAATAAAGAAATGGAGATTAATGAAATTATTTATTGAAAGCAATGATGCATTTAAAAATTAATTCGAAATATTAATTACTTCAATAAAAAATACAATCAGAAGGAAATTGCAAAATAATTATTAAAACAGTATTTTTATAATTATTATTGTTTAATATAATTATGATATTCATGTCAAGACTATCTTTTTTAAAAAAAACTTCTCTTTTGACAATCCTTTTCTTAAATGAATGAATATCAAAGATTGTAGATAAGAGTAACGATTCATATCGAACCAGATATTGGGGTTTTCATTGTGAGAGGAACAAGGATGATTGGAGATCTGTAATGAGCTGATTGATCGGTTCTGTCGGAAACCATCATCGTTACAGGCACCTAACACGTTGGTCCGTCCTCTGACAAGGCGTCACCCGCGTCACTGTCAATCTGAGATGTCACTCCACTTCTCGTTTCCACCCCTACACTCGTCTTCCCCTCCAACCTCTACCGCCCCACCTGCTACTTAGAACGACAAGTGCCGCGAACTGTCGCCGTGCCAAATATGTGCTCGTCTACTTCCCGCTTCTTTCTTCCCATTTCCTACATTTGTCTCTCTTTCTCTCCTTCTTCTTGAACACGAATTGCCTCTCTCTTTGTCTCTTGCTATCCCTCACCCCTTGTCACGTGGCTTTGTACTACCCCTCCTTGAAATAGGCTGGCCAAAACGGTTAAATTGTTTCTCTCTTTCTCTCTTTTAAGGGATTGGTTTTTCTTTCTCTGCTTCTCTCACGTCACTCTGCGAAGGAACCAGGCGGTCCATGAACGTACGCTTGTCAGGGGACGAGTATCGATTGGTCGCTCGTCGTCAATGGGTCACTTTGCACCCGGAAATCTACTACACTGTTAGAAATGATCTTAAATTTAATATAAACATAATTCTTAAGATTAACGTACATTAAATGTATTAATATTAATTACATTAAACTTACTACACATTTATATTAAAGCTAATACATTTTGTATTCGGTTAAAAATTTTTATATTAAATTTAATATGCGTGTGTGTATTAGATTCCAATTTCCGTACTGCAAATTTGCTTCATGTACAGTGTATGAAGCTAAATACAGATTTTTCTAACAGTGTAGGAAAACCGACGGCATGAAGTAAAAGGGAGAATACTGATTTTCGAGTGTTGATGGAGATTAGATGATGAAAGGGAGCAAGGTGTTTATGTTGATGTATATTGTATAAGATTGAAGGGACAATCATTGGGGGACGTGTAACAAATGTATTGAACACCCTACTAAGTGTAAAAGTAAAAAAAAACATCTTTCCATGTGGTGAAAAAATGGAAAGCTTAGTGAAGTTGAAAAAACTATTTTTAATATTATTATTAATTTTTCTTAATTGATGTAGTTTTTTTAAAAAATTTTTAAATTTAAGTTGATTAAAATATTTTCACTGTCTTTTCTAATATAAAGTTCTGATTAAATTTGACTAAAACGAAAGTAACTCTTCGTTTATTTGCTCCAAATTAATATTAAATCGATCAGTTTTTTGTACTCTTTAATTTTGAAATTCGATCAATTATACTGTGTTTAAATTTAGAAGCATCAAGAGATTAAAATATCACTTGATAATATGATCAGTTCGTTGAAACGAGTGCGGGATCGCGACAAACCAAATCGTAATAAATGCACGCAATCCGAGGGAACCGATCGTTTCAACTCGATCAACACTGGCTACCGCTGGGTCAAGGGATTAAATGCGACGATTGCTCCAACGAAAACACACATTCGTGCATGAAAACGCATTTTTATGTCTCCCGTCTACCAAGTTTTAATACTATTTGCGCTCGATTGAAACATTTCGACGATCGTACTGCTTGCTGTCAACGACCCAATAACAATTTTCTTTTGTATACATATCTATATATGAAATAATCTTTTCCTAAAAGAATGAATTGTTAAAATCATCTCGGAGCGACGAGCGAGCACTCTTATGTCAACACTGAGGACCGCATTTATAGTCTCTGAACGTATATGCTCAGAGAGTCGCGATGTAAACAACTTCTGATGCGACCCTGACTACCCGAGCGGTGAGCTTCAGTGTGCCTGATGTGATGTGCCTGAAGTTCTGAACGTTCAAATGAAGGAAATTTTTATTTGATTTCATTCTGAATTCAAATTGAATAAAATTTAATAAAATAAAATATTGGTTTATTAATAAAGAAACTAATGTCATGATAAAGAAACTCATGATTCTTCTTTTTATTTTGGCTTTGGGACATGTTTTACGATTAATTCGAGTTAGGAAGAAAATTTCGTTAATTTGAATGTCCAAAACGTCAGGGTGGGTACATCATCGAATGAAGCATTGGAATCTTGAAGTAAAACCAAGATCGATCCAACGTCACCCCTCACTGACCGCAGACATCCGATTATATACATATACTCTGACTATATACTACATATACATCAATTATATACTTTATTCTACAACACAACTATAAACAAACTATAGGTGCGTCATTCCAATTGTGGCGATTGTATGCACCTACACATTGCCTCGGACGCGTCGCGACGTCACCGTCGCAAGCTCCATTCCTGTACACATCCAACCTGCACATTCGACGGGTAGCCTGTCCATCTCGCGGCACGTCACGGCAGAATGCTGGAGGGCGAAAACGAGCGAGAAAGAGAGATAGGATGATGAGAGAGAGAGGGGGAGGGAGATTAAAAGAGAGAAGGAAAGAGTCTTCCTCACCAAAGTGCGAGGAGCCAAGTGACAAGAGGAAGGGAGATGAGGCGAGAGATGCTGGGCGAGTGAGAAGGACCGTGGGAGTAAGGAGAAGAATGGCGGGGTTGCGGGGGTGTCGTGGGAACATAAGGGGTGGGGGTAGCTGTCGCTCGCCCGGGCATCGGAGGCAGCAGACGTCTTCTGACCCGGCCGGTGGCTCGACTCGACTCCACTAGACTCTATAGCGTAAAAGCTTGGTGACGAGGGGTGCACCCACTGCGAGAGGAGGGAGCGTTGGGCAGAGGACTAGGAGAGAAAACGACGACCGCGGGGAAGGGGGTTGAAGGGAGTCGGCCGAGTAGGTGCATTGCTTTTCACGAGAGAAGGTGGAGTTGGTTCCGTGGGGGTGGTGTCGGGTGGCTAAAAGGGTGGCAAGCGTATCGATCCGAACCTGAGCTTGGCTGACGGCTGACGAGGCCGTCACGCGAGACGAGTCGAGACGAGACGGACGAACGGAGAAGTCTCCCAACCCCCCTGCTCCCACTTTCCAACATCTCGGTTAGGAGCGGGGAAGGTGGAGAAAATCTGTGGATCGCAGTGCGCGAGGCGTTGGCGGGGTACAAGGAGACTCGCTTCCCCTTCGTCACCCTGTGTTATGTACAAAGCAGCGTATTCCGATCTGCCATAAGAGTGGCCAAACTTGAAAATGGAATTTGGTCGCATAGATGGGAGAAAGTCTTGAGGAATATGCAGTGCTTCTGGGTAGGCATTTGGGTGAATCTTGGTGAGGGTGTAACTGAGAAGGGCGATAAGCGATAGTCGCGACGAGATAGGTGAGGAAGCCTTAAGGAGAAAATAACGAGGTGAAAGAAAAGGTTCATTTTTTGTTTAAAACGGAATGGGAATGAGAGTAGCAAGAAGCGATGAGACGCCTCTGTTTAGCTTTTAGCAGATTAAAGTAGGACTGAATAGTTTTAAATATGTGCAAAATGTGTAACTTAAAAATTTTATAAATAATTTTTGGTATTGATTATTAATTAGACTTTGAATTTGAATTTAAATTATGCACCCTATGAATTTGGAAGATTCAAGTACGAGATTCAAATACGCTTATATCTTGAGGGTATATGATACATAATGTTGTCACGAATTACCGACCGATTTTTTACATATTTATATTCAGCGGGTTCATTGAGAGAGAAATGCAAATTTAGAGCTGAAATTTTGGGAAATAATAAAGAATATATCAACGAATCGATGTCTGGTACGTTTCAGTTTTTATTTTGAAAAAAAATTTTTCAAAAATAATTTTTTTTCAAAATAAAAACTGAAACGTATCGATTCTACGAAACACACACACACACCGAACACACGCAATCGATTCCTTGAATATATTCTTTACTTTTTCCAAAAATTTCAGCATTATATTTGCATTTCTCACTTAAACCCGCTGAATATAAAAAAAAAATCGGTCGGTAATCCATGACGTCATTATGTATCACATACCCTTAAAACCTAAACTCTTAATCCACCCCTAAATTTGTACTTTTTATGCAGAAAAAAGATCAACGTTCAGTGGTTCATTTGTGTGGCCTTTTAATTGTCAATTTCCTAATCTTAATGTCATGTCGTGGCGTCTCATTATTGATGTTCAATCTTAATTCACACAACCACATTTACTCTCACAAGTTCTGGTTGCCTAATTGTCCATGTCGATTCTTCAGTCCGCAGCGAGAAACGGTACAAATTCGCACCTTTATATTTTAATTATTGAGTTATTTTGTAATAAATGATCGTGCTTCGGCGTCAAGATTTATTACTAATATAAATTCAGTGTGATAATTTATTTCAGTCCCAAAAAAGAAGTGCCTCCTAGAAATCGACTTGATTAGTACGAAAAATTTCTTTGCCTTCCTAATGTGACTCAAAATCAGTGTTGGGTAGTAACTCGTTACAAGTATCTAAGTTACTGGAAAAGATGAGTTACTTGTATCTTTTGCAATAACTTAGTTACTTTAGAAAAAAGTAACTGTAACTTAATTTAGTTACTGTTTTTGCAGTTACTTGTAGCTTTAATTTTATAGTTACTTTTGAGTTACATACTTTGTAATTTTATTTCAAATTAATATATTGGTGTTCACTTGCCAAAACATATCGGGTACTTTTTATTTTAACTGATGTCTATCTGTTTAAAAATTTTTTTAATTGGAGGGGAGGTACAATTTAAAGTAACTTTAGAAGAAACTTAAGTTACTTTCTCTAGTAACTGTACCTGTAACTAGTTACTTTTTTTAAAAAGGAACTGGATACTTTTTAAATTTATTTTAATTATTATTATCATTATAAATTTTTTTAATTGGAGGGGAGGTACAATTTAAAGTAACTTTAGAAGAAACTTAAGTTACTTTCTCTAATAACTGTACCTGTAACTAGTTACTTTTTTTAAAAAGGAACTAGATACTTTTTATTGCAAAGTAACGTAACTGTATCTAGGTACTTTTAATAGAGTAACTTACCCAACACTGCTCAAAATAAATAATATTACATTCTGAAACTAAAAGTTTCTATAGGATTTGTTATTTTTATATCTATTTAAAAACCTCGTTAAGGGGGTAGTATTCTGTCTCGAGTCAAAAAATACACTAAGTTTCTTTATTTTTTTTCTAAGAAAGTATTTTATTTAATGCAAAAAATCTGTTTATTTATTAAAATACTACTCAAAAAGAGTACAAAAAATTTTTTACAACAAAATATTAATTTACTAATAATTTTTAAGCATCATGAAAAATAGCACTAAAAAATTGATGTCGCTGACGTTGATGATTGCTGAAAAATGGTTAAATCAATCGGTCTAAAATTTTGCACTTATTCAGCATATAAATGGCTATCGCCAGTACCTCGATTGTGCCAAAATTTTAAATATAAGTATGTTTCTTAACACAAAAACTTAGTAAAAAATGTAATTTTGTTGACATTTTTAGACAAATCGTCACCATTTTTTTAATTAAAAAAAAAAATTATTTCCCGAGGTACCAGCGATAACGATACTCATACAAATTAAGAAACTTTGGGAATTTTCTGTTTCGGATGTTCCAGTGGGCTCAAATCATCAACGCCAGCCACATCAATTGTTTTTTAATGCTATTTTTCATGCTGCTTAAAAATTATTAACAAATTAATATTTTGTTGTAAATTTTGTTGTATTATTTTTGAGTAGTATTTTAGTAAATAAAGAGATTTTTGCATTAAATAAAATACTTTCTTAGAAAATAAATAAAGAAAACTAGTGTATTTTTTGGCTCGAGACATGGTGCTATCCCCTTAATTTATAACAATTTGAACTTGTAAGATTTGCTTCGTTCTGGAATGTCCAGAAGATCGACAGCAGGCGATAATAAGAAAGCCACGTTTCTCCCAATGGCTGGTGATCGACAAACGTCCTCCCCACCTACTGCACAATTCCCACCCCCGCTCGACATATCCGAGTCGTCTTGCCACTCATTTCGCGCATTACGAACGGTTTGTCATTTAGCTATCTGCTTGGAAGCATTGAATTATAGGTGTATCGCGGTCTAAACTTTCCAGCTGCCTTGTCGGCAGCGATGCCCGCGCTCGACCAAACACCGAAAGTCACTTAAGTCTTCGCGGCACCCACGATGAACGCTGTGAAAGAATTATTCGACTACCTTCGTCTTCAACGAGACCTTCCACCACCCGTTGTAAAACTGTCAAAGAACTATTTTCAGTTCCGTGATACTCGTACCCACGTGAAACCTGGCAGATGTTAACTTTACTAGAGTGTTTTGTTTAGACTTTAGAAGAGACCGGAATCCTTGCTGGAATCTTTTATTTTAATTGCCTGCGAATTTGAATACAAAGACCTAAAACTTTTGAGGGGAAAATGTGAGATGTGAGAAGAAAGTTTTATAAACAAAATATGAGAAAAGAATTTGAAAATAAAATTATGCGATGTAAAAATTTAAAAAAAGTGTGTGAGGTGAAAAATAAAATGGGAGAAAAAATCGTAATCACCACCCTGTAGAAATTTCAGATTTTCAGGTATACAAAAACATAATCATTATTCTAAAATTATATACTAATTCAAACTCCTGCTGACATCTAACGAACAAAACCTGAACCTACTCTCTAAATCTGAATCAGTCAAAATTTTCACTGATTTCATTCTAGCTAACCCATTTCTAGCTAATTCATCAGTGACTTTTGACTGAATTTCAGTGAAATTGCCTGAAATTCAGTCAACATCCACTGATGAATTAGCTAAAAATGGGTCACTGAATGAAATCAGTGAAAATTTTAACTGATTCAGATTTAGATAGTACCAGTACAAGATCTGAAATCTGTACTCAAGTCATCATCTAATTTCTTTCTCTTCCACTCTTTTTTTAAATAATAAAATAAGAAAACACTATTTGCAGCAAAGTAACCAGTATTTTTATATTTACCAACATCTTGTCATACTTTTATTTGCTTCAAAAGATTCCATACAAATTATTAAGAAATCTGGATCGGAACATTAAAATGTGTCCTTTTTAAATATGTACGTTAATAAGAAGAAATTCAGTACCACGACGAAAATATAGCCAATATAACTTTTTGGAAAGTTGTCGCTAATTGTCTACATAAACGGGTGCATGAATTTTGCACCTGCAGTGTGTAATTGGAATAAATTGGAGTATTTCATTCTTGAGATTTGATAAATAGTTTCGCTTTACTCTCTTCCATGGCAAATAATACATCGTGGCAGATTTACAATCAGTGCCACTTAAGATAGAATAAATAACCTATGCGTTAGAAGATTTTATGTGATCTTTAGTTAAGCAGTAGATCCTTTCACTGTCGGAGGTATTGACTCCTTCTGAATCTTGCAAGTCGTAAAATTTACATAAACACACTCCCATCAAACGAACATCTATATGAACATTTACAGTAGTAGTAAATGTGTAATTTAAGTGTGATGACTACACAATGATGTATGATGATGAATATTATTTTTATGTTAGTCGAGTTAACGGTGAAATCTATTTTCTTACTAACATTGTTCCAGAAATAAATTTGTACAATGTTGCACAGCTATTTTATAACTTAATTGAAAAACATATATTTTTACTAAATCAATTCAATTTTATAAAAATATCGTTATGTCATAATATTCTTAATGCAATAAAATCTAATCAGAAAGGCAATTAACTACCTCGACTATGAATATAAATGCATTTCCTCTTTGCAAGAATCAAAACATGTCCATCCGCAGAGTAAGAGTACTTTTCTTCTCACTTTAGACATGAGCTCGATTAATGAGACATACAAGGCAAATTTTCACAAGGCATATGCATCAGTAACGGAGTGCGTCAAGTGTACACCGATTTATTCGTAATGATTTATATGAGAACAGGCAGAAAACATCTTCCCGCAGTAGAATGTACCGTGGACGACCTGAATACGCTGTGAATCTCGGCATTAATTAATTAATTTGTCACGCCAGCAGCTTCGTGATTAATGCTGATACTTGCAATCCACCTCAAAAGTTGCAAAAAATTGTCTCGAGTGAAGTAAAAAATCATTTCTCCGTATACACTGACCGCGCGGTTCTTTGCCGAGCGAAATACTGCTTCCATGAAGTATTTTATACATACCAACACATTCAAATTTGGGCAAGGGGTCCGAGGGGACGAAGAAAGATGAACTCGGAGCTCAGCGGTAGCGTAGAAACAAAGTGCGCAATAGTGACGCAGTAGTCTACGCGTCGGTTCGTATCAGTTCGTTTTGACTGTTTTGGTTATGCGTTATGTGTAATAATTCATCAATAATAACTAAATTAAACTTAACAGTGAGGTAACCGTTAAATTAAACTTATATTTAAAAAATATTTTTCACTCCTAACAAAAATGAAAAAATGAAATACAAAGTACTTACCAAAATAATCCAAAAAAAGATATACCAGACAAAATGCACATACAAAAACAGAGTCTGGGTTTCCAAAGGAAATTAAAATTTCCATTATATATAAAACTCTGCTAACTGCGTTGTTAAATCTATCCTCCGACACCGAATCGAGGTGAATCTTTCTACATGCAACTTCAATGATCAAATGTGTCACTCTTAATTCTACTTTCGTATAGCCAAAACTTATTTCTTATCCACCAATCGCAAATGTCAATCAAACTCTAAAGCAGGGGTCATTCCAGAATTCTTGAAATTTCATATTCATCCAAGTGTCTATTAAAAGAAGATTTGATTTCTTGATTATTTTGAGAAATTGAGAAAATGAAGAGATAGTAGGATATGTCAAACTATTTTAGACTGTTGTGTCGTCATCCGATTTGTTCGATTTTTGTGAAGAAATGACTCAAATAAACTTAAACAGAGCAGTAAGGTTATTTTGAATCAGGACAAACGAGGCAGTAAGAATATAAAAATATATAATCATACATGTAAAAAATAAAAAAATATCTAATTGATTTTAACGAAAATAAAATGGAAAATTTAATTTAATTAGAGCTTTTCCTCTTTGGCCGTAAATTACAAAGACAATAATAAAGTTCGAGAAAAACGTCACATACAGTGGAACTAAGAAGTTAGTGGAGGGCAATAAACAGTGGGCATCAATTAAACGTCTAACGCATTGCGGGTCTGTGACTCTCTTTGATGTGCCATCCGTTCGCACCCCCTCTCCCCAACCCTCGACCCACTATGTTGGCTCAACGTTTCCTCAGCACTGCAGCATCCCACGTCAGGCATCAGGCATCTGTCATCCAGCCATCTTTTTCTTCGGCAAATTTATTAGCTCCGCTTAGATGGCAGAGATCCGTTCACGAGGGGAGGTATCCGCGAACGCGTTCGTCAGGCACGTTCAGAATTACACGCAAAGTAACTCCTACGTCTGCGAGCCTAATTTTATACGATAGGGAGCCTCTGAGACAAAAACGATAAATTATCGACGATATATGGCCGAATTTAGATAATTCATTTTCCCCAGTGGAGGTAATAATTTTGAGACTATTTGAAAAAGCAGCTAGCATTTGAATTTTCTTAATGGGATGATGTCCACTAAAAAAGTGCTAACAAATCATAAAAAAGAAAAAAATTTGTTTTCCTACACTAAGAAAAAGAAATCTTGAACTAACCAAAATTTCTTTGCAGCAAAGAAATGATTCTACTGAATGGTACTTATTAAATATTTCTTTGCTGCAAATTAATATTGTTATCGAATAAAAAACTAACGTATACGCACATCTAGTACTTAGACCTAGAAATTTCCTGTACGATATTTTTCACCCTACTTTCCTAAAAATCTTAACCAATATTTTTTTTTCTTCGTAAAACTGAGTGACGGTTTTCTAAAAATTGACATTCTCTGTTGAGTCCTCAGGCACAAGGTTACCACATGAATACCTGTTAGCCCTCTAACACTGTTTTGACGACCTTCAGGTCAATTTCCGTCCATTGCGCAAAACTTTCTCCTCGAACAATGTCCACTGGCCATCAGGATTTTCGAAGAGGAACTTTCCCGGAATCTGAGGCATCATGGAGGGCTATAAATCGTGTCCTGAGTCACGAAAAAGTGACATACCCTTGACTAACGTTTTCCGTGACGAAAGAACGCCGGTATCCGGCACATGGTTCACTAAAAAAAAAGCCTGCACCCAGGTTCAGACTTCAGACGAAATCTGCTCCAGGAGTGACGGTCCTTTATTTAATCTTGGAACAAAGAGTCATAACTTGCAAGATCGTAGACCTAGATGGAAAAGCGACTAAATTCTTTCTGGCACTTCGTCGCTGTATACGTCAGTATCTGAGATCGATCTCCTGCTAGAGGGGGTAATGAAAAGCAGGCTTAAATATAGACGCGCTGGACTTCGTCATATTGAATAAATGAGGCGCGTCTGTCGGCGAATCAATCATTTGTTACGTTTCTAGATTCGTCGAGTCGACAACTAATATGTCACCCCTTCTCTTTCTATATCATTCCACATCTCTCCTCGATGTGTTCCTCTTCTCTTTCCTGAATTTATTCCTCCAAAAATAACCACCCCTTCCACGTGAAACATCGCTCCCTGCTACTGTGAGAGGCGTGAACTTTGTTTCTCTATGAATGAATTCACTACCAGCAAAATTGCGTACGATAGATCCGAGAAACTATTCAAAAAGAAAAAATTCCCAATTCCCAGAAGTTACACTCTGTGCGCATTAAATTTAATAAGTATTTATATTAAATGATTTAATTATTTAATTTTATATACGTATGTTTTTAAAAAATTCCAAAGGTAATAATCAGGAATCGCAGTCTCTATTTTTCCTAAAATGACCTCGTTTGCAAAAATAGAGGACTTTCAGAGGAAGAAAATTTTTTTAACAGTAGGAAAAGTATTCAAATCAAAGTCATTAAAAGTTTTAATAGTTTGCACATAACCACTTATAAATATTTTTGAGCAATTTTGACTTTTGACCAAAGAAAATACAAAACGAGATATCTATGAACATATGTATTATTTTTATTTACATTTCCACCTAATAATGAAAAAAAACTACAAAAATCTATAAAAATCTATAAAATCGAGAAAAGTGACCCACAATCATTCTTACTGATTTTTGAAAAACAAACCTAAGGTTACTTTAGAAAAAAAGAGACTGGGTGACAATAGTTTATTTAAATTTAAAAGGCCTAGGATATTGTTACGGAATTTTCCGTACAATTAGCACACAATACAAAGAGAGTACAGGCTATTCTTACGGGAAATTCCGTAACAGTAGCCTCGGCACATACTATATTGTGTGCTAGTTTTACGGAAATTTCCGTAATACTAAACACTGCCTATTTAAAAATAGGTGTTTGAATTTTCTTGTCTTATCTTCAGTTTTAGAACAAAATCGAAATTTTTATTCAATGTTATTGAGTAATACATACCTACCTCATTTTATTCCTTAAAAGATTCTTTACAATTCTATTTGATACTATTTTATAGGAATTATATATAGTTATTCATCTTGCAAATTAAACCATTTTTTAAATACCAAAATTTAATAAAAACCTACCAAATAGAATTTAAAAAAATCTTTTAAAGAAAAAAATGAATAATCGTTTAAAATATTAGATATTAATTAGTTTGGCCCCCACTGAGTATTAAAGAAATGAATTACTGATAATTAAAATTGAATGAAAATTGCAATTTTTACTTTTCTTTAGACAAGAGAAAAAACAATAAAAAATCCAAATAACTATTTTTAAATAAAGAATTATTACAATTTCTGTACATTTTAATCGCAAAGCGCGCAAATATCCAAATAATGCAAACTGGAAAAACTCTAATCTTTATCCTTTATCACGATTCATCATAAGTTTTGATTTAGTTAAGTAAATTAAAATTAATGTTTTTAACTTACTTTTTCGACTAAGAATAGAGGACAATTTTCAAAAAATGGAGGAAAATAGAAGACCAATTCCAAAATAGAGGACCGACTGTGATCCCTGTAATAATGAATACTCTAAAATAACAAGACTATTTAGTTATTCAAAAATACTTTTAAATATTTTATGAGCTTTGCATGTGAAAAAAAGATGCAAAAATTAAAATAGTCTAATGATTAAATAATCATTTCTCTAATTGAAATCAATTCAGAAATTGAATTGCTCCAATTCAGTTAAAGGTTACACTTTAAAAAGTATACCTATATGTGTCAATTAGATAGACGAAGTAAGAACACTATCGATGCTAAATTAATATCGCGTATTTCAGTCCTGGGTAGCGTCAGGAGGGAAATTAACTGCAATTAGACCTCGTTGACGGTGACACAACGAAAATTGTAGAGATACTTATATGTATCTCGATGACGTTTCTTCGTCTATTATTACGCCACTGGTCATATTTCAATCTCGAGTTTGAATCGAGGTTTGAATAAATCTCATATAAAGTTTCCTTTATACAAAGTTGGATTTATTAAGCACTGTCGTCCGATAATAGTGTACACGCGTAAAGCCACATGTAAGACCAAGATTGCGACGTGAAATAAATTACCGTCTGAAATGCACGCCGAGCAGAGAAAAATGAAAATGATCGTTGACCAATCTCTCGTTAAAACTTGAATGGTCTTTTTTATAATTTCTCATTCTGTTGTATAGAATATGTCTCCTAGATTAGGAAATGAGAATGGAAATTTCTCAAAATATTTTTGATTGAATTAAAATAGCTAAATTAATTCATATACATAAATAATTGAACCTCGGGGACAAATCAATCATCTGTGGAACCTTATAAAAATATTTTCAGAAATCGATAGGAGTATTTCTCAGAATGCACTAAACATATAGCACATACATACAGAGAAAAGGACAGTAAATTTTTAACTGTAACCAATTTATAAGATTTTTTTCTCTGCGCAGAATCAAAAAATGCGATTTTTTTCAATTAAACTCTTTGTAAAAATGAAAAACATGTTGGAACGGTCAAAATATCAATAGGCTTGGAGGATATAATGCATGAGGAAACATTTAGGTTGCATCTCGGGTAAAATCTGAATAGGTATGTCGACTCGTGGAGAATATTACTCTTCATCAGAGCCTGGAGAACGATGTATCAAGTGCCAAATATGCAATTCTTGGTGCCGTATGTACGACTCGTGCTGTTGTGCCAAGCAATATTAAAAGATTTATTCGCCAGCTATGCTCAGAACGGATATACGTCCCTTAATAATATACGTCACTTTAAAAAGGTATGGCATTTTATCCGAATGTGCACAGCTAAAATGACGCATCGTGCACATTTTATACGTTTGTTTCTAAAAATAAATTAGAAAAATTATACACTCCACGTTCCATACATATTAATTTTCACCCTTTTTAAAAATATAATTTCTTATATCAGAATATAAAGAATATGAGTGCGTTATTAATATTCAATTTATTAATTTAAAATATTCTTTTTCGTTGCAAATGCCTTTTTTAAATATGTAATTGAAATCAATATGATGACAAAAACTCGTTAATTGACTTAGTAGGGAATAAATAAACTTTGCTTCAATTAGGGGAAAGTTGCCTAAGACAAAAAGCAATTACTGACATCATAGTTTCATGTTTGCTTTACAAAGTTCATATGCTTAAAAGTTTAAAAAATGTTTAAAAGGCAGTAAATTTCGATGTTGAAAAAATATATATTTTTCCCGTCTTAGGCAACCCGGTATCCTAAGACGGGTCCCTTTTAAAAATCAAAAAAGCTATGTTATTAAACATTAGATATTGATAAATTTTATTCGAAGCGTACTGTTTAAACATATTCTATATATTTGTGACATATTATTCATGCGAAATTCGTTATAAAAACGTAAAATAAGCGTTAAATAATGTCTAACAGAAATAAGTATTAACAAAGATCACGAACTTAATATTTATAAAAAGTTGTAAAATCACAAATGTTATACATCGCAGATCAATAATATACTTTGTTTGGGCGACTAAGAACCACTCATAATCGAGAAATGAATTCTCTGAACGGTGCCAAAGTCTGGGACTTAATGTCTCTGTTTAAAATATTTTTATCAGACCAGACATTCACATATCTCAAAGAATCATTTCATGAATTGACAAAATCAATACAATCAATGATTCTGACACGACATGCAAATCGCCAAACCTTAAGTTTCCGGCTCTTACATATTTTAAAAAATTTCTTGTTCATGATCAAAAAGCAATAAAGAGGTTAGAAAAGGTACTAATTATGGCGGAAAATTTTAATATCTGATGAATATTTTCGATGTACCGTCGGTAATTCATAGATAAAGCAGATTACACTTTTATCAGCAGTTTTCTAGCCTAACCGGGGCCCGTCTTAGGAATTTAGCATGTTTGCATTTTTTCAAATATTTTTATTAAACAGCATAAAAATTAATAAAACGTAAGTAACAATTGCAAAGTTTACAAAATTATCTATAAAAAAAATAACTTACTCCTTCAAATCATTAGAGGTTATTAAATCACAGCTTCTAAAAGAGGTAAATGTTCGTTCTCTAATGTAAAAAAATAAACTCATCTCTTGTAACTGTGCCGGCCTCGGGTCTCGTCGGTAAGTAACAGACGCTATTAAAATCCAGTTTAAACCGGATTTAAAGCGACGAGCGAGCACTCTTATGTCAACACTCAGGACCGCATATATAGTCTCTGAACGTACAAAAGTATGTGCCCAGAGAGTCGCAATGTAGACAACTTCTGATGCAGCCCTGACTGCCCGAGCGATGAGCTTCAGTGTAGGGCATCAAGGGACGCTCAGAGGGGAGGGGAGACAGAAGCAACCAAGCGTGAACAACCGTGAAGCCGGCACAAGAATAAGCGGCACAGTAAGGCGAGATGAGTGTAATTTTTCCTTTCTGTTTTCGTTAATTTACTTCTAATGCAAAAAGAAACACTCTCAAAATAACTAGAATTCTGCTGATCATATATCTTCATGCATAAGTGAGGAATATAATGTTTTCATACAAAAATATTAAGGTTGGCCCCTCTTAGGAGGTAGCCCGTCTTAGGCAACTTTCCCCTAAGCATATTAAGAAATATCAGAAGGATGGACAATTTAATTTTTAATAAGCTTAATCATGTTAACAAATTCTTAAACGTTGAAATTATGGGAGTACCGATTGAAAACAAAAAATTTACTATCCTAATATTCAATTCTAAAATACTTAATTTCGTTTTTTTTCTGGTTCTAAAAATTATGATAATTCATTTCACATGCATCGAAACCCAATCAGCGACACATCAGACTCGATTTACCGGTCAAGATTTATTTTACAAGTCCTTTCACCAAGACATCGTAAATTAAATCTGGAGAAATTAACCGTTCTGTGATTCTTATACTTTATATTTCTTCAGGTTCTACGACCACTTTCGCTATGATGGCTTCATATCGTTTCTCACGGAAAAGAAATTTCGTATTCGTTTCCGGTCTACGGAAAAAGGGTCGAGGTCGCACGCAGAGTAACTCTTGAATTTCAAATTAAAAGTCAAATGTCGCATTGTATATATTATGTTTTAACAGGTCACATCTCTTTATTGTATACATATTTTATAGGTATGTACTTCGTTTCCGTTTCACCATTCTAACGACAACAAATAAATTAGAATATTTTATTCGAAAATAAATTAAACAAAAAATAAATTAAAATTGCAGTTCGATAATTATTCTCAACTTATTTATACCATAAACAGAAAAAAAATAACAAAAGACTGAAATAAATCAGTATTTTTTTGCATCAAAAGATATGTAGAAATAAAGAATCTTCTACACTACAGGCTGATGACTGAAGACACATGCATGTTTGATATTTTTAAAAGAAGGAACTCTAATCAATCTTATTTTTCTCTATAATGAGAAAGTGGATTTGATTTTGCTTACACCTCAAGATCAAATCGTTGAAAATACTTATATGAGCCTTTAGCACCCCGCGTGTGTATTATCACGTACAGAGCTTGTCGTGAATGTGGCAATAAATTAACCTAAGTCGTAGTTAGAAAACTTGCGCTTTGATTGGACCGAGGCCCGAAGGACTTAGACCGATAGTTAATTGCTCGACGCGTCAACTAATAAATTACGTCCAGAATGAGAAGCTTTGAGACTTATTTCGAAATTAAACTTATAAGTAAATTTTACGATGCTAATTAAAAATACTATTTCCGATTGCTAAGTACAGGTAATTGACCAAATAATACATGCACATAGTAAACTGATTTCTTAACTATTAATAATTAATAATATTGTTCCAATTCCTGAGATTTTTTATCATCGCATTATTTTCTTTGTAAATAAACCAATATTTCAGAACAAATTTGAGTTTAGAAATAACTCAATAAAAATTCATTTAGGGGAGACCGTTCTACATTAGGTAATGTAAATTTCTAAGGAGTATAAATATTGCAATTTAAATAAATAACTAAAGTTTTTTGCACTTTTGTGAAGCTTATATATTCAATTAACTATATATCTATACAAAAGAAAGTTAATGAATTGATTACTTAGCTGCTTTGAGCAATTTTATGAGACGTTGCAGTGATACGAATTTTTCCATGTTTTCCAACAATAAGTAATCGTTTATAATATAAAAGATATAGATGAAATAAGACTTATTATTAAAAAACTATAAATTATGACGTACTGGTACGTGCTTGTCAAAAAGTTGACTATATTAGACCACGACATTTTTGAAAAAAGTAATTATTTCATGACGCCTAAAATATGTTTTTTTAAACACGACCAATCCAAGAGAGTATGAAAAAATGAAATGGAGAGATTAAGGAATATTTTTGGATAGTTATAAATTCTATACGAAAATAACTTATATACCTATGTTGCTGCGTAATAAGCATGGAGTCTTCCCTGAGTTCTGAATACACTCATCCCTAGATTATGTGCCAGGCTCGGGGGTAGACGGTCCAAAATCTAATGCTATTAAATTCCAGTTTGTACCAGATTTAAAGCGACGAGCGAGCAGTCTTATGTCAACATTCAGGACCGCGTATATAGTCTCTGAACGTATAAAAGTAAA
>JBAGKK010000003.1:2000624-2033488 GCA_037177015.1 Euceroptres primus
TATATATATATCTGTACGTTCCCAGCATGCACCGCACGACGAAATTGCGGCAGGAAACACGAAAACCCCCGATCCACGGTCGTATAAATAAGCGTAATGCGCTCGTTAGGACGAATAAAAGTTTTACGGGACGATCGAATGCGGAGTACGAGGGTGCAGGACACGACAGAGAATTTCTTTTTTTCATCAAGTCCGTAGCCGTTACCGAGAGTCCTGGATCCCGCATATCGTTTTGATTCGATTGAAACTCCATACGGGTGACAAGCATAGAGACTTCGAAATTGATTCTCTATTTGAACAAAATATTATCAGTTATATAAGTTAAAAGAATTATTATTATGATTGTGTATGTTGCGTTCTCTAAAAGCATTAATCGAATAGTTCATTGTTCCTAAATTAAAAAGTGCTTACCGGAATTCCAAGGCTTTTAACATGTGCTTGATTTCGAAACTAATGAGAATGAAACCAGACTCTTGGATATGGTTTATCTTAAATCTAATGTGAAACTAATTAGAAGCATTCTCAGGACTTTGAAACTCCTTTCTGTACTTGGGGGGTGGAGTAACAATTTCGTAATGATCTGTTTGCAAAAATACTTTGTTTATAAATTTTTTCCTTTAGGGTTTCATTATATTTTCTATATTTAAAACTAAAATAGTTTATGTTTCTGACGGTTTGGACCATATTTTCAAACAACAAAATAATCAGTCTGCTTCAGACTTTATTCCTGAGTCTAAAGGTCGACTTAAATCTGTATACTGATCCTTGCAGCATCTTGTTTCTTAAAGCCACTCAAACTCGAATTAAATTTAAATCAACGCTGATTACATAAATTGGTGAAATGACTCGAAAACTGAGTTTTGGAAGAATTATTTTCAGCAGTACAGTTTTACGAAATATTTTCAATATTCTTTAGAATTTTGCTAAACAATTTCAGAAAATTTGTCTATCTTCGTTTTCATGAAAAAAAAGCTTCATCTATCTTCCAGGTATCGGCGTGGTCACTGACTTGCTACTTTCAATTGCTGAAGAGCACCAAGCTTTCAAAACATATCCTCTGCCCATTTCGCGAAATAGATGTGTTTAAAGACCTCGTCCCCCAGGCTGCACAGTATACGCTGTACCAATTATTTCGGTTCGGAAGATCACCGCGACGAAGATGTCGACGTTAGGGGTGAGGCTCGTCGGTAGTGTTATAACGTTGGAGGATATAGAAGAGTAGGAGAAAGCGGTGAAGGGTGAAAGAGAAGGTGGTGGAGGCTGCAGATGAGGGATTGAAGGGAGGAGAGGGTGGGGTACGGAGTGCAGAGGAGTCGAAGTCCGTCCGTATCGATCGGGCGTCTGCGGTAGATTGACACGTGTCATGGCCGCCTCGGTTCTCGGAGTGGAAGAGGTGGCGGCGAGCATAGGAAGGAGGTCGAAGGGTGGCGAGGGATGCAGAGGGAAGGGTTCACGCGGGTTGAGAGGGAACGGGAGAGAGGACATTAAGGTGCGTAATAGCCAGCGGGTCGAGCGCGCACCGCCGCGGCATCGATTAGACAGAGGCTCTCCCTCTCGCATTCTCTCTTTCTCGTTATCTCCCTCTTGCTCTCTCTCTCTCTCTCTCTCTCTCTCTCTCTCTCTCTCTCTGCCCCTTTACTAGATGTGCAACCCTCTTCAACCACCCCAAAACCACCCGACGGGGGTCCCCATGACCCCACACCATCTCCTACGTCGAACTCGAGAACCGTAGTACGTGCTCTACATACACACTCCTACACTTATGTCAGTTCCTGTCCTGCTGCTGGTACTGGTACTGCTGCTGTTGCTGTTGATGGTGAACCGAACGTGTATGTAGGAACGCCAACACACGCTTCCAGGACATCGTCTAACGTCGTTATAAACATTAACGGAGCGGCTCAATATTCCCCGGACCTTCGGCCCTTCCGCCCCTCTGCCTTTATCCTTGCCTTGTATCCAGAGGGTCCAAGGTAAGGACAAGGCCTGGACAATTCGTGCACCTTCGTCGGTCCATTGCCCTGAGGTGCTAGACGATTTCGATTTGGATAATTCGAGGGATTTGTGACTTTAGTCAGCTGAAAGCAAATTTAAATATAGGGTTGTGAGACTTGATTTCGGAAGTTGGTAGTTCATTTTAAAGATGAAGTTCGACAATCAGCTCAAAAGTCAATTTTAGAAACTTTGTCCACAGAGGCAAATTCCACAACTGACCCACCTCGGAAACCACCAAATTTCTCCAGACAACCTTGCTCTCTTAATTAACTTTCGTAAAATTTGACAAAGGTCCTGTTTAATACTCTTAAAATTAAAGTTGATACTCTATTGCAGTCTCTGATATCCTGCATACGCTTGCATTTTAGCTAGCTTGCCCGTAAACTTAATGTAAAGTTTTAACTCAATCAACTAATCTACAAACCAGTATTGATGAAATCAATTTTTGTGTGAAAACTAATTGTCAATGTTAGTGTATACCAGATAATGGAAACTAATAAATTCGCAAGTTTCTGATGAAAATTGAACATAAGAGGGTGGAGAGAACGAATGACGACAAGGCTGACCGGGCTGGGATAAGGATTAACGAGTATCAGTCGAAAAAAGGCAAATAAAACCGATAATTGGTCGATGTGGACAATATAGCAGACGAGAGAACGATGCGTCAGCTTGGAATTCATCATATTGATGTATCCCAACCCTATATGTCGAATGTCCTGGGTGTTAACGTAACGAGCGATCGAGGAAACGTTGGTGTTGGCTCTCATGGAGAAGGTTGATCGACGATCGGCGATGACTAATCCTTCATTACGATAGGACAGGCGGAAAAACTCATTGCACCTGCTGCCTAGGAAGGCAGGTGAGTCGTTCTTCGGTAAATGGATTATTTTCGCGAATCGTCACGTGGAAAGTGAAACCCGTTAGTCACCAGAAATTGAATCACTATAGTGTTTTATCCACAGAAGTTTAATTAAATTATTATGAGCATAAAGAAAAAAAATAGTGGATTGGATATAAATTAATATCAGTATAAATTAATCAAGTCAATTAATTACGTCTTTTTAAATTAATCTCATCTGCTTATAAATTGTTCATATCTCTATGAACACATTTTTATTCCCCTCAAAGAAGTTGCCCTGTTAGACACTCGGAATGGTATCAGTGAAAAGCAGAGTTATCCATCATTTAATCTCTGCAAAATCACGTTGCCAACTAATTATTGCATTTCCAGGAGGTTGCCAATGAGTTTCTGTTCAGATGAGACGGGAGTTCTTAATACCTTTCAACCTCAGACCAGTGCGTGCTCATCCAAATTGATTATCAAAAGAATCAGTGGCGTAGGCGTATATTTTTTCAAACTAATGGCAATCATTACAAAAATTAGTTTTTCAACACCATTTATTACAATTTTTATATTTCACTAACCTCTCAAATTATACTAATGCAAATTTTACCATATTTATATCTGATTTTAATATGCTTGCGATATAATAAATTTATCCCTGATACAGAGTGGTCACATGTCAGGGAAAAGCGAGTGGCTCTCAGGGAAAATAGAAATTGATGTATGCCAATAATATTTTGTAAACATTTCCTAATATCAATACAAATATTTTTTCAACTTTTTTTACATTACATTTTCGTGGCTTGTTTTATTTTTTATTTTGTCACATTTTGGAAACCTTATTCACTTTTATAACACTTTTCTGTCAGGGAAATTTGTCCAAAAGTCAAGGAAATTGAAAAATTGAATCTTGTGGCCACCCTGCTAATAAGGTGGCGCTAAAAAATTGAAATTCATACCCGTCCAAGTTTCTCCTCTTGGCGAGAGAAACACCCTGGAACTTTTTCAAATTTTTTGAAAAAGTTTTAGTGGTCTTTAAAATTTGAAAATTTTTTGTTCTATGGGTGACAAGATCATATGGAATTTTTTTACATACAGTTTTAAGTAGCAAGTAAGATTATAAAGTTCAAAATGAAAAAAATAAATTTTTGTTCAAAACTAGAATTTTGTTAACCAACAAAAAATGACTTTTTTTGAATTCAGCTAAATTAGCGTCAATTTTGAATAAGTTGGAAAAGTGTTACATGATACTTCTTTAGTTTGAAATAGAGGAATGCGCCATCATTTTGTTTTACCTGAAAAAAAAATTGTCATAACAGTTTGAAAATCGCTAAAAATTACAAAAATCATTAAAATGAAAAATAAAAATAAATTTTTTTCAGCGAAAACAAAACGATGGAGAAATACACGTATTTAAAATACTCTACCGAGGATGAGGGTGGAATTTTATGCGACTTCTGTACAAGCATTGAAAAATGTTTAAATATGTGGGTGCATTTTAAAAAATTGGTTAGACTTCCAAACTTTGTAGCAGTTCAGTAGTTTAAAAGAAATAAAAAATTCTCCGTTTCTCGTGTTTTTCTTCCAAATTTAAATAGTAAAAGGAATTCGTTTCATAAATGGGAGTTTGTGCTTTCATTAATTAGTTCAAAGGTGATGTATGAAAATTCGAAGGTCGGCGGTACAATTCGTCTGGTTCAGCAAGTTATTTATTTATTTTTTAAAAAGCTAATTTAAAATAATATTTCACAATAATTGATAGTTTTCAAAATATAACTGTATACAATATGAGGATGCCTGTCAGGAACCTATCCTCACTTTTCAGTTTCTATTATTTTCGATTTTGCCGCTCAATCGATGACGGAATCAAGTTTTTGTGCTGCATTTTGAAGATTTTAACATCAATTATAAGAGAAAATGTTATCTCTAAAAATGTATCTGTAATTATTATTATTTTAATATAGAGCTTTTTTTGTTTCCAGGAGAAAATTTGTATCAGTTAAATTATAGATTATAGATCAGTTAAATTGCTCAGTTGGGGATGGCCAGTAAATTAAACGATTAGAAATGATCTTAGAATTTTAAATGGATGTTAAACAAATTATAGATCCTTCTAAAAATATATTTTGTTAATATTAATGTTGACGTTTAATTGTTTTTTTTCTGTTTGATAAATTTCAAATTAATATGAATTTCTTAATTAAACTTTTTTTTCATATTTTATAATCAGAAAGTATTCTCAAGCAGTTAAATAATAATTCTAAGTACTTTTCAGTATTAAAAAATTGTTTTATTCATTTAAAACATAAAAAGCAATAGATAAATAAAAGCAATAAAAAAGCAAACCTATTTAGAAAATCGGCCGTACAAAAAGGTACTACTTTTCAACAATTATTATTAATAAGTAGAAAATGATTTAAAAATCTAAAAATGATTGATTTCTCTTCTGAATTGATGTCCTCTAATTGCCTGTAAAATTAAAAAACTGAAAAAAATTTTCTTGGGCGTAAAGTTACAAAAACCTTGAAAAATACATAAAAATTGTACATAATAGCTCCACCCTACGGTACGTTAAAAAAAAGTTCTAATTTTAAGCAAAAATTTTTAAAAA
Organism: Euceroptres primus; assembly: GCA_037177015.1. Classification (NCBI taxonomy): domain Eukaryota; kingdom Metazoa; phylum Arthropoda; class Insecta; order Hymenoptera; family Figitidae; genus Euceroptres; species Euceroptres primus. Next base: position 2,006,072 of record JBAGKK010000003.1, read on the forward strand.
TTTGATAAAATTCCAGGAAGTTTTTCTCACCAAGAGAAAAAAATTGGATAGGTACCGTTTTGGAAAATACGAATTTCAATTTTTAAGCGCCACCCTATAATCCCTTATCTAATATTCTTCCGAAGATTCAAAATATAGATATTTATCTATATTTACGATCAATTTCACTGCCTCATGTGGCGTTTTGTGGGGAAAAATATCTAGATTATGTCACTTTTTTATTTTTGCCGAATTTCGTCTAAATGAAATTCATTGATCTAATAGCAAATTTTAATCCAAATAACCAAGCAGTATTTCATTTTGTTCCTGAACTCAAGTAATTGTAATTGTCAAAAGGTCTGCACAAAATTTGTAAAAAATTTGTAACTCGAGATAATCGAAGAAAGAGTATCGAAATTTTTGCAAGAATAATAAAAAGTTGGTCGTGAAGAAGAGAAGCAGAGCGTAGGAAGGAGCATCCTATTTTTTTTTAAAGGAGATGCGCGATCGTCGGCGGCACGCAGGCTTTGGAAAGGGGCAGAAAGGACGAAAGTGCCACGGTGGAAGTGCGGGTGGGGACGTAGCTACACGACTGGGAGGAAGTGTCGTCGTCCGAATAACGGCCAAGCGGCATCGACCGATCTTCATGCTGCCCTCGGCCCGTACACGAAGCGTCAACTTGTTTCCCTTCCATTCCTCGAATATTGAGTTCAATTTGCCTTCTACCCTTCTCTCAAGTTCTCCCCCTATCCGCCAATCCGCACACCTCGACGCTCTAATGTGATTGTCCTTACCTTTTGTCCTCATAGTCCCTAGTGAATCGTCGACGTTCGTCTTTTCCTCTCGTTTCATGCGTCAAGTAATTCTAAGTGAACAATCCTCACTTTAGCTAGCCACACCACTTATTAAAATTAACGAGGAAAGAAAGTCTCACAGCCACAGATCTTGTTTCCGAGCCTGAGCATTTGTAAAGTTCCAATCGGTGATGCATCTCGAGACTTGTTCGTGCAGACGCTGGCTTTTTATCGAGATTTATGAACGTACAGGAGTTATAAATGTGATGCTCAGATGCTCATGAAAACGTGGTTATGAAGAGATAGGTTGGCCACTAAGCAAAGTTATTATCGTTTATACAGGGTGTCTCATAATCTTCCGAGAGATTACACGTAACCAAATGATCTGCTACGTTGTTATGAGGACGTAGAGTGATCGTTAACTGTCTGTTGAAAGGACAGCCAAGTTTTGATGTTGGCCTATCTTTTATTTACTATCTTTTTTGATGAGGCTCGTGAAATTTATATTAATTCTATAGCACTTGATTTGCCTTAGATGGAAACGCGTCTTTCAAGATATTAAGAATGCAGACGTATGAAGATGATGACGACACCCACTTCTGTATAAAGTGCAATTCGACAATACATGGTCTTGAGCAGTACGTTCGTCATCGTCAATCCGGATGTCGCGTCAAAACAGAACGCCCTTCAACCCCAACGGCAGTATCCTATCCAGAAATTTTAAATGCTGATGCCTTTTTCAATTCTTTGGAACTTCAAAGTAGTTCAAAATCAAACCCTCCACGCACGAATTCGGGGGATCGTTCTAGGAGATCTGGAAAAAGTGAGGACCGAAAAAGGAAAAATCAAAAGGATAAAAGTCCTGAGGATTGCAGCTCTTCTAAAGATAAACTCCACAATCTTCTACCAGTCGTGACCGACCTTGATGATCCAACAGATCACCTTGGAATTCCTTCCCTAGTTGGATTCCCTGATATCGTTGCAACTAACAAGCCGTCGACTTCTGGAAAAATGACTTGTCATTCGGAGATGGTTTCCGCGGTCAAGATAGAACACTCTGATTATCATGGAAAGCATGATTCCATGGAAAGCGTTATTTCCAAGCAGTTGGATAGAAAACGCGAGGATTCTCAGAGATTGGATCCGGACCATCCCGGCTGGCTAGAAGACTCCCTTTTGGTTGATTTCGGTGGAAATTCGGTGAACAAGGACACATCGAACTCCAGCCTAGGCAGATTTGGGGATTTCGATTATCATCAAGAGGAAGAAATGGATGAAGAGAGTATGGAAGATGAAATGGAAGAATATGAATCATTTGCTGAATCTGACGATGATGATCGTAGTTATCCTCCTCGGAATCACACTGGTGGAAAATGGAAACCAGGGGATGGTGACATGTCTCAGGAGATATCACATGATCTCCATGAAGATGATATCGAGATGATCACCGAAGATGATCAGGAACACCATCATCCTCCACCATCGCATACAGGAGGAAAATGGAAACCTTTCGAAAGCAATTCTATGGGAGTAAGTGTATTCATTTCCAAAAAGTAATTACAGTTTGGAACATTATTGCATTATTAAGCAAAATAATTTCAATAGGAAATCGAGTTTGTGGAACACAAGATCGAAATACATCAACCACCGCTGGAACATACGAGAGGGAAATGGGTACCCGGAGCACGTTCTGAGATAAACGCAGAATATTGGTGCGATCCTTGTGGTAGGAATCTGGGTACCCGTGTACTTTATAACAGGCACCTGCGCTCCGACCTTCACGCCAGGAGAACCATGATGGAAATCGACGGTGTTGTACAGTTTCCTCAATCCGTCCACCGAAAAACTATGCGACAACAGGCCTTAGCCGAGGTAAACTTATGCTTACTTTAGTCGTCTGAATTTTATTTAATATTAATCTACTTTACCTTGTTATTGAATTTTATTTATCTATTTATCCATTAGAATCTTGAAAAGGCTGTGGTGGACGTTGAGGAGAAAAAGAACGTAAAAAAAAGGCGTCGTAAAAGAGAAAAGGAGATCTTGACTTGTGCGATGTGTTGCGTCCGAGTGCGTCGCCCACAAATAGGGAAGCATCTACTTTCGCATTATCACTGCCGAGTAGCAGGTGCAACCCTGCTACTCGGCGAACCTTTCAAAGAGAAAGCTGAGCAATTCCTTTTGGAGAACATGGAATACGTCGTTCGACAATGTCCTTTTCAATGTGCCCCCTGTCGTTTCTACTGCAACACAGAGGACACTTTTCTGCTGCACTGGCGGTCTTCTTTACACCTGTCGTTTATCAGCAAGGTGGGATTCAAGTTTAGGCGTAAGAGAATTTCAAAAAATAAAAGAAATCAAAATGGTTAGAAAACGAAATAAAAGAATCATTAGCTAACAAATTTTTTCGATCACAGATTGATGGCAGTTTTAAATGCACCCCCTGTGCCTTCTGGTGCGACGAGAACTCCACCATGGAGGCTCATCTTTTGAGTTCTTGTCATCGAGAATTGGTTGCTATGATGAATGGTTCCATTCCCATTGTGATTCATAAACAAAGAAGTTTAATGTGTATTTCTTGTGATCAGTCTTTTAGGTAAAAATGGAATTAAAATATTATTTTAAATATTCAATATTCATATAATATTCAATTTATTCATTAAATACCAATTAAATATTCCATTTATTCATATAATTGATTAAATTAAAATATTGCAGATATAATATACAGCTGTGCTTACATGCAAGAACTACTGGACATGAGGTTGACTACACTGCTACTGATGAATATCAAAAACGGATTTATTGTATCATCTGTGGTAATGTGTTCAGATCAATGGTCGCATTACAGCGCCATCAACTAACATTCCATATGAAGGAATGCGAAAAGAGCTTAGAAATGAGTTTTGTTCCAACACCATATTATTGTTCCTTCTGTACTTTAAGCTTCCAAACTTCAGAAGAAGCTATCCGTCATCGGAGGACCTTAACCCATAAGGAGGTAGTTAAGGCAACGAAATCAGAAAATCCCTCGATTTCTCGAGTCTGTCCCTATTGCAATGAATATATGCCTAGTCTTTCGGAACTGAAGGTACATCTTCTAGAGGTTCATCCTGATCTCTGTCACAGGTTTGTAAAGTAACTCAATTACTATTTAAATATTCTTACTTTATTGTCTTTCGAAATTAACAATCTTTCTGCATGTTAGGTGTCCAAAATGTGCAAGGAAGTTCGCACTTCCTCAAGATGTTACAAGGCACACCAGGGATCATGAATGTATTTCACAAGAAATTGACAATGTTGCAAGAAATAACGTAGAATGGCAATGCAATATGTGTCCCTTTTCAACGGATTTTCAGTCCGAATTCATCTTTCACGAAGCTCTTCACGCCGGACCTGTCGAACCCGAAGCTGGTGAGCCTGGGAATAGCAAGGCTTCATTGAACTATCGATGTACTCTCTGCAAAAAATGCTTCACCAAGGCCTCTCTGCGAAATCATATCAGAGGTCACACAGGCGAACGTCCGTTTACCTGCAGCAAATGCAGCCATAGTTTCTCAAGGCGGACTGACTTGAATCTTCATCGGAAAGTTTGCGAGGGTTTTTCGACTTCGAAGGAGCTGGACGAATTCGGTCGGCGGAGGAACTACTTATGTGGAGAGTGCAGCACCGCCTTTCTCACCAAGTGAGTAAAACTAATTTTACTTATGGATCACTTTAAATCACTTCCGATATGATAAAATGGATATCTATCAATTTTTTATTTAAAAGTAACATAATAAATAAATAAGCGGAAGCGACATACAAAAGTTCATTCGTCCACTCTTTGAAACGCAGTTTCGAGTCTAAAACCAGCACATAACAACATAACTATATCGTATGAACATTAAGCGGACTTGTATAAATAAACGAACGAGCATTTGGGGAAAAGTGCAAGACAATAAACGCTCTGGAGCCGCGAACTAGCCGCGAAGCTCGTGTAGTAGTAAAAGTGTCCGCGCTGCATAACTGTAAAATAAAGGACCGTGTCCGAAGTCGAGAGGAAAGGGGAACCAGCAAAAAGAGAGAGAAATCAGATATAAAATACGCTGAAAAAAGAGAGAAATAATAATAGAGAGTCAAAAGAGACCTCTAATCTAGTGTCTAGTGAAGTTGGAGTCTTAGCTTAGGGTAGGGTCAACAAAAAGAAAGCAGAAGGGAGAAAGAGAAGCGGAAGTTGGCGGAGAGGTGCGTGCTCTCCACGAACTTGGTATGAAGCGTGTAATAGAAGAGATGCTCGTGCGGCTCGGTGAAAACGCGAGAAGCGCACGCGCCCTCTGCCACCAGGTCGTATTAACATCTCATAGCAGTCTGTAAGCCCGTGGGTCATTTTAGTATTTAACGGGTCTGCATTATGGCTCGAACAAGTATACCTTCTAATACTAACGTATGCACGCTGGCCTCGCGCATACACCACTAGCCACATACACAATGTTGTGTTGCCTGGTCGACATAAGTATTAAAGCATTGCCGGGTTGTAGCGGGCGCTATAAAGCAAATGTTAACACCTTTGCTCTCTTCTCAGTCCTCTCTCCGTCGTTATTTCTCTTCTTCTCTCACTCCCTCGTGCTCGTTTCTGAGAGAGATCAACCCTCTGTACTGGTAACAGTGCCTATTCAACGCCCAGCCACCAACCTATTCCCATACCAGTAGCTATGTACCTCGAACGACCAAACGAGTCTCGCTCTCGAATGACTCGGAGCTTTTCATTTAATGCCACGGTTCCGAGCCGTTTCGAGGGATTTCGCTAGGCCGTAAGAGTTCAGAGGTCGTTTTATGACCACTTCTGTAGCACGCCGGAAGATTCTTCAAGACTGAAAAAATCGGGGTTGAATGACTTGGAATCAGAATTCTTCAGTCATCCACATTGTAGCTGATTTTTTGAAAATCCTTTTGGTTGGTTGGTACCCAGTGAAGAAATAATTGATTCATCTTTCCCTGTTTGATGGGTCCTGATCTCAATTTTTTGCTTAGAAAAACCTGACATGGACCTTATTAAGCTTTAGTGCACAATACGTGCTCGCATTTGGGTAAAGTGTTTTATTGTTTATTTCGACGTTTTGGATTGTGCTCGGATTTTTTTATTAATTTTGTTTCGTGAGTTTTGGAAGGGTGATCCTCCTAAAATTCTGCTAGAAAATAAAATTTTCAGATAAAAATAAAATTTGAACCCTTTCGAAGTTCCTTTACGGGTAGTTTAGATCCTGTTTGAACTTCTTTTTTAAATATCCTTGAATTTTCCCTGGAGGTTGATGGGGCTCGTCTTACTTTGGAATTTTTTCCCCGTATGTCACCCAGTATGCCTATCTGCGCGTTTACTTACGAAAGAGGTGGACGCGCGCGGAGCACCATTACTGCTACGGTAGATAAAAGATACGTGCACGCCACGCCGCGGTCCATATATGTAAATACCTCGGGGAACGCACGTACCGCGAGGTGGAGTACAGAAGAGAAGAGGGAGGAGAATGAGGATGAGGTTGTTGCAAGAAGGAGAGAAAGAGAGAGATAAAGAGAGATTGGGAGAATGAACAAGGGAGAAAAAGAGAGAGGGAGTTGGGTGAAACGTACGGTCAGTAGCTCGCGCGTATGTAACATACTATATCTTGAATATGCGCATACATCCCGACCAGAACCAGGCCGCGTATTCTCAGAATTGGTGAACGCGATCGGTGCGCGGGAGCTGCCTGTCTCGTAATTACCTTCTTTCTTTCTTTCGGACCAGCTCTCTACCGGTCCAGTACACCCACCATCACCATCAGCACACCTACCGGCTTCTCTTCTCGCTTTACCTGCTCTGGAATCGAGTACCACCTTATCCACCTCCGTCTTGCTCGCTAACGAGCGAGTTTACTCTCACTCGTGTCAAGAATTCAAAAGGCGAAAAGGGACTCGAGGAAATCGGTTCCTGTTTTTGTTTTTGGTATTAAGTACAATTTTTGCAAAATAAATCGTTTTCAAAAAATGCCGATACCTGGATTTGAAGATCGATGGTCAGTGGCTGTTAGAATTTTTTCTCGAATTAGAAAAGAAATCAGTAACCGAAGTTCTTTACGATTTTAAGGGGTAATACCTTTGAACAGGTGAAAATGAAGGCTCTTTTTGGGAATTTTTTGTAGGAAAATGAAAATTGATATCGAAAAACAGTTTTGACGACATTATTATGAAACTATTGAATAATATAAAAGAATTTTGTTTTTGTTTTTTAAACAAAAATAGCGGCTGCAAAGCTGATGACGTCGCATACACTTTTTGTCAAAGTTCTCCGCGGCTAGCAGTAGAAGTAACGTAGACTTTATTCTTGAACAAAAATCGAGTTTTTTCATAAACTATATTAGATTATCTACAGAATTACACATCTAAAAGCATAAACGTACATTTTTGTAGAAATTATGACGATTTGTTCACAGTTCTTTTTTCAAATCATCGTAATTTCTCCAAAAATGTACGTTTATGCTTTTAGATGTGTAATTTTGTAGATAATCTAATATAATTTATAAAAAATCTCGATTTTTTGTTCCAGAATAACTTCTACTGCTAGCCGCGGAGGACTTTGAAAAAAAATGTATGCGACGTCATCAGCTCTGCAGCCGCCATTTTTGTTTTTAAAAAATCTCTTATATCATTCAAAAGTTTCATACTAAATTCCTCAAAACTGTTTTTTAATATCAACTTTCATTTTCTTATAAAAAATTCACAAAAAAAGCCTTCATTTTCACCTGTCCAAAGTAGTATTACCCCTTAATAATTTTTCGCAGTGATCAAAAATTTAATAATTTGCTAGATAAAAAATATACTGTTTTTACATGGTAATTATTTTCTAGATCTAGGGTCTCTTGATTCATTGCAGTAGATTCAAAAATTTCTGGATTAATGATCAGAAAGGTTGGAGTTGGCAGTGACTGCAAACAGTGGTCATCTACCTTACACTGAGAAACCTACTGAACCGGTTATAAAATATACCGCAGACATTTTAGTTCATGTGTTAATAAATATTCAACTGGTTGTGTCAACCATTGGGAGAAACATTTCCAAGCCTTTTCAAATTGACTTGCTTTAGAGCTGCAGGTTCTCGGTAGTAAAGATGAGAATAAATACTGGTCTACGGTCTAGTAGCAAGTGGTTGCAACCATCAGAAAATACAGTAGTAATCTATCGCTAGTAGTTTTGCTAGAAGTGCTACTGGATGATGGAGGTACTTAAATTTAGAAATAGTCCAATAAATTCAAGCTTCTCTCACTTCAGCTATCAAGAACGCGGTTGTTTTAATTAATCAACCTTTCTATCTAAAGTCACAAGCAAACTCATATTTCCGTTTCATATTTGATCTCTAAATTTTGCAGTAGATATTCGTCTCGCTTTTTCCAAATGGACACAGTGGATTCTTAAGCTGGCATCACTTCGAAGCGAATATCAGCTCACCGCAGAAATTCGCGTAGCTTCCTAGCCTCAGAAGTTCTGCGGAGCTCATTTCCCTCGGCATGACAAACCACAAAGCGTCTCGGTTATTTATCTAGGCGTTGGCACGACTTGGCTGGTCAGCCCGTGTAAAGACACCCTCCAGGATGCTCGGGTGCCATCCCGATCATGGTATGCGTGTTGGAGATCTGCACGGAGCATGGCGAACAATGCGATGCTGTTGCGCGCCAGGATCAGGACGAAAAAGTGTTGGTGAGGTGTCCCTTGGCTCGGTACCGGCGTCCGCGTACACCAACAAGGATAGTAGCCAACAACAACGATATGGTGATATTGGTACGCGGTGTGGTACGGTTCGCTATGGCGTGGCAAGCGGTAAGCATGGCCCCGTATGCAGACAGTTTAGTGGTGACCGCCCCACGGAGTCCAGTTGTCGCGTGAAATATTGCGATTCATAAAATAAAACAGGCCTGCGGTCGAGGACGTGTAGATATAGCCGGCGGCCGCTAACCATCCTAACCGCCCTTCTCCGCACTGCCGCCAACATCCACCCTCGATTCCCGCGCTCCTCTTGCTCCCCATCCTTCGGTGGATCGCGTACTGCCCTGAACGCCTCCTACTACCAACTACAACTCCACCTTCGCCTTCTCGTGCTCCTCCATCCCCCTGTGCTGGTTCTCCATACTCCACGTCCTTCTGGGTAAAGTGTCCAGTTCCTGCAGCGACCTGGCAGCCTCTGAATCGCCGCCAAACCGCAGCCATTGTCAACGCCACATCGACCTTTACCGAATTGCTGCTTGTATGAGTCATGTTTGCTCTGGCTCTTCTTCATCGGATGTCTAGGATTGCTCTGATTACCAAATGGAGTTAGCTAGCTGCGTAAAATACGTATCAACCAAATTTTTCCATTAGATCAGGATTTTTTACTTTTGAATTATGAAACGATTGATCATGTTTCATAGGGTAGACACAGAAAATTGTCATTATTATTTTATAAAGAAATGATACAGCTATAGATTGATCTTCGAAGACTTCAAAATTCTTAGAATTCCCTAAGCAGAAAATGTATTTCTAAAATTAATGAAAACAACTTGTTTCAAAAACAATTTTGTACCCCCAATTGATTGAAAGTAACTTTTAATAAAATTTTAAGTCCACATAAAAAACCAGATGCACAACCGATGCAAAATCTCACCCTTCTTTCCAGTCATGATTCGCAATATGTGAACGTTCCCCCAAGAAGAAAGCTATTTTCTTTCACAGAAAGCCATTCAGGAATCGCTCGACCTCCACATTTGATTCCCCGGATATCTATCTAACGAGACCGGCGCCTGGAGGATGTGGCTGAGACGGGGTCGTCGTGAATAGCAGCTCCTTTTCCACGGACGAAATTAGCGAGCGACATGTTTATTGTAAATGAATCCTAGCACGAGCGCAGAGTGGAAAAGGAGAAGGAGTCATAGTGGGCGGCGGAGGGGGACAGATGGAGCAGAGAGGAGAAAACAGGAGGCTGGGGAGGCAAGAAGTTGGAGGTGGTCGTGTTCGCGTTTGGGGTGTGAGAGGGTAGTTTTGCGCCGAGGCTCGAGCCCTCCGATTTATGCGCCCGTTACCGAGCCCTCTGGCGCAATTAAGCTCGCGTTATAATATTGTTGTTTATTCTGAGCCTCGCCTGCGAAGCGTTAACCACCCCTCTTCACCCTCCCGTTTCACCCCTAATCTTCCTGACGCGGCAACTACCCCTTCCCCTTCTCCTACTCCCTTTTCCATACTCCTGACACTTCATCCACCAACACTATCACCCCAACATAGCCAATGCTTGGCACCGGACGGGGGATGAAATTTTGTTTGCTGGTAGTGGTCGCTTATTCTTCTTCTCTGCACATGCTTTCCGTCCACGTTTGATTGGACTCAGTTAATTAGTTCCTAAAGATATAAAGAGGAAAAACCGAAATAAAAGATTTTAAAGCACAAAAAGTAGAAATACTTGATATCCACTACAATTAGTAGCTTATTAAATAACGAATGAGTTATTTCATTCTAGGTAATAATTCATTTCAACATTGAAAATATAATCTCTCTCGTCTAGTCCTCGAGAAATGAAAAGATTCCCTCAGGTTCAAGCCTATTCGTCTCGCATTAGACACGTCTTATCGTTTTTTGGACATACCTAGCTGGTGTCCCCGAATTGGAGGCTGAACGACGATCAAGAAAAGAAGAAAAATAAAGGTACAAAGAAAAGGAATGAGCATAAGCATGACAGACTCAGAAAGAGAGAAGAAGAAGAAATGATGATGAAGAAGAAGAGTGGAGATATAAAGAGATTGCAGGTGCTGCAACCTGCATCGGAATGGACGGACGCATACGGACATATACGGACGAACCAAGGTGGGATTGAGTTATGACAGCGGTTGCTCCAGGGGGCCGGCTCTGAGCCTGGCGAAGCGGATATTCTTCTTATTCTTTATTTCTTCTCTCTTTGGCCTGGGCCGATGGGACGTCGGCCATGCATCACCTTTGGCTCAGTTTGGTCCAGCCTCTTCGGCATCGTTCCACCACCACCAGCACGCCACCACACCATCAACGCCATCGCCATCATCGACATCGCACGATCCAACGGTCCCACCTCGACTTTGAATCGACGATTCCACCCACCGACACGATATATATGCCAGCTCGGGATTAACATTTAGTGCTGGGCTACGTCCTTTCCTTCCTCCCCGAAAGATAAATAATTCAGACGAGCCCCTTTGTTAATTGCTCTCAGCCAGGTTGACACCCCGAGCAGACCTTGACCTTCCAAGTCCAACTACCACATGTCCACGTCCATCGATGTCTTCAAGAATATTCCTCTAGTCTCTTCTGAAGCATTAATTCAATTTCTTCCAAGTAAGATTTTTCAGATAATTTCGCATCATCTTGCTGCAGGATTTCTTGTTAGTTAATTTATTCTAATCTCGTCATCTGGAAGATTTAGGAGATGGTTTTTTATTTATGATGTAAGGAAAATTCTAGTATTTTACTGCAAACTTGAGATATCATCATGCAATTAAAGACAGGTGTCTATTCTCGAGAAGTAGGTCGATATGTCCCAAATACGTAGCATCTCGTCAGATCGATTAGAATTATATATACCTTCTCTACCTAGATTCATTAACCTTTAATCAGATTCACTCGATAACCTCTTGAATAAGCGATGTCTTATAAAACAGAAATTTATAACGAATACTCCTGCAATCTATTAAAATTGATGATGAGAGAAGGATATTCAAGACGTAAAACGCAATTAAAGTTATTTTTTCTGACAATATTAGTCAGAACTGATGATTCAAAATCAGATCAAGATACTGAACTAGATTATCTGTCACAGAAAGTTGTTTGGAGCAATTAAACCTACTCAAACCTACAAAAACTCCACTTTTGAAATCCGTAGATGAGGAACGATGCGGAAATTAAGAGATATGCTGATCAGTATCATAAGCAAGTCAATTATCAAACCAGCAGTTTCTCTATTCCAAAAAGGAAAGGTGTAACTTTTCCATCTATAAAATACCAAAAGCGAATAAAGGTCTGATGTTCTGATAAGCATCTAACCTCCAGGAAGCCATAAGTTTCTACCTGCAGAACCATAGATCTTATCATTTGCCTCATCTGCACTCATAGATAAGAGAGAATTTGTAATATCTCAGGACTCACAATATCAAGGACTTCAAAGAGGCTTCAAAGTTGGCGACTTAATCAATCGAAGAATCTGGAATCTGGTATCAGTTTGAAGTTGGCCATGGAGAAGTGAAAGCCGCAGAAGGTCAAGAGTGATAAAATATTGCGAACGACTTGAAGACTGGATCCTAAGAGCGACAAGTCTAAGAATCGAGCGATCAACCGATCGAGCGAGCAACCGTCCGGTCATAAATAGTTCAGCGCGTTCAGCCAATTAAAACAAATCATTTTAATGCGCAACCTTTTTAATTAATGCCCGCGCTGGTTCTCCCATCAGTCCCCCTACCCCATCCCCCTGAGGTTCTATCTCGTAGGTACACGACCGCCTTACTCGTTTCACCATTCCCATCTGAGAGAGCAGACTATCGAGCCTGTATTAACGTTAAACTATCCTATATGTTACAACCCTGTTCGGTCCAACCTGACCACTTTTGACTGCTGCTGACGTTCATTCTCAGTCTGTCCTTCTTCGGTAATCGACGATATATATATAGTGACTGCCAACCCACAGCTATACTTAGCTACTTGGTTTTAATTACACGAATTGTCACTTAGATTTACGAGTTTTTTCATTGATTAGCCTGCGAGCTGAAGCTTTGAGATTTATATTTATTGACCCAGAGTCGGGGTGGCCGAGGGTCCAAGGGATGAGAGGAAGGCTGGAGAGGAAAGGGAAGAGATAAAAATGAATGTGTTCTTTTTGGACGGAATCTGGTCTCCAGAAAAACATAGCTGCCAATTTGAGGCTGGATCTTTTAAAAGATTTGAATGGGTGTAATTTAGGAGCATTTGGATATTTCAAAGTGTTTCAGAGTCTCTGATGATTGGAATGGTTCCAGAGGTTTCAGAGGATTTTAAACAAGTTCAGAAGGCTTTCGAAATCTTCAATGATTTTAGTATATATTTCAGAATTTTCTAGAAGCTCGTGCAACCTCTTAGAAACTTATAAATTTCATCAAAGTGTTCTTGAATCTATCAAATTATTTGCGAATCGCCTACATCCTCTGTTAAAATTCTCTAGAATATTCTAGATCTTTCCAGAATTTTCTAGAATCCTCAACAATTTTCTGAACTCTTCCATAACATTCTAGAATTTATTAGATTCATCCATTTTACTTTAAGTCCAAACTCTTTTTAAACGGAAACTGACGGTCTCCAGAAAAACATTGCTGGTTTCTTGAGTGGAAAAGTTCAATGATTTTGATATAGTTGTAGAAAGATTTTTAATCTCCGAGGATGATGATTTATCTGGATGAACTGAATATATATTTAACTAAAAAATAGTGACATTTGATTCAGAAGTTACAAGAAAATTGAGTGTATTCCAGACTACAGGTGTGATTAACCCCTCAGGTCAAACTATATATATTTCACAAGGATAAAGTATTCCAGGCAGTTTGATTGAATTACTTCCACTTTCGTGATAATAGCTTATAATAAATTCATACCACAAAAAGACAAATTTATTTCACCAATAAAAGATCATCTAATAACAATTTTTCGTTTTCATATTTTGACTAATTCTTAAAAACTGCTGATTTACAAAAATTCACAAAAATAAGTATCATTTCAATATTTTAAGTAAAATATGTTACCCCTAGAGGAAAAAAGCTGACATAAGAAATGTACGAATTAGTCCCGGTTTCTCCTCAGGCACCTCATCGACTTTCTTTGAATCTTGCACAAAGGCCACTCACATTTCGACCCGAATGAATCGGAGTAAATGTTTCCTTTTTTCTTAATGCCAGGTTTTGTTAATGGAACCGCCATAGGAAATTGACGGTCCAATACTCCGAAAGAACGGGTTTCTCTCTCGAAAATGTCAGAAATCACCGATCCTCTGATGAGGTGCGGTTATTGATGAAAATCATAAAGAACCGTAGATATTAGACTTTAAAATAGCGGGTAAGCACGCGTATTTCACAGGATGACGGTTTCATAGGTAAATCACTGAGATTGACCGCATCCGGCTAGTTGCCCAATCGACCGGCTTTAACGGCCTCTTGTCACGCCCGCGACATTCCAAAAAAGCGAACGTCTCATCTTGGCTCTCCTTTCATCTTTCTCGTCTCTTTCTCTCCCTCTCGTCAAAGCCTTCCCGTAAATTAACCTTTTGTTGTGTAACGTCAAAGAGTCCACTTAAATTATTGTATCGATTACCTGCCTGTGACAGAATATATTCATTAATAAATATTGATGTCCCTCTTGAAGATACCGGCTAGAAGAATCCACAGCTACACGAATTCTTAAAATTTTAATTGAGCTGTTGAAAACGCAAAAACACTATGTCAGGATTAATGATTTTTTATTAATAAAAATTTTTGAATAATGTTGAGTGATATTTAATCAAAATTTTTAACTTTAGCTCCTTTCTTTATAGACTAAAAAATGTAGGGGAAAGTTGCCTAAGACGGGCTACCTCCTAAACGGGCCGCCCTTAATATTTTTGTATGAAAACATTATATTCATCACTTATGTGTGAAGATACATGCTCAACAGAATTTTAGTTATTTTGAGTGTTTTTTTTTTTGCATTGGAAGTAAATTTACGAAAACAGAAAGGAAAAATTATTTTTTGCAACACCCACCTCAAAAGTTGCACTTTTCATGGTTCTAAATTGTGCCTAAAGGGCTTTATTTTAGTAGACTGTGTAAAAAGAAATTTCACGCATGCGCAGTTTGAATATGACTTTAAGCACTGTTGTAAAAGCTGCGCATGCGCACTTTTGAGATAAGGTACTTTAGATACTGAAATCGGTAACTTTAGACACTGGCGTGGTGATGACAGGGCCCTTGACACAATACTATTGTTTTCTGTGAATTTAATTCAACTTTTTTGAAAGGGTGTTGCAAAAAAAATAGTATGTGGTACTAAGATGATTTTACTTGTGTGATTTGCATTACTCGCCTTCGGCTCGTGCTGCAAATATCACACTCGTGAAATCACCTACGTCTTGTATCACAAATAACTATTTGTATATTAGAGAACAAACTTTTACCTGTTTTAGAAGTTGTGATTTAATAACTTCTAATGATTTGAAGAAGTAAGTTATTTATTTATTTTTTTATAGATAATTTTGTAATCTCTGCAATTGTTACTTACGTTTTATTAATTTTTATTTTCATAGAAATATTTTTAAAATTGAAAACATGCGAAATTTCTAAGACGGGCCCCAATTAGACGAGAAAACTGCTGATAAAAGCGTAATCTGCTTTATCTATGAATTACCGACGGTACACCGAAAATACCTCAGATATCTAAATTTTCCGTCATAATTAGTACCTTTCCTAACCTCTTTATTGCTTTTTGATTATGAGCAAGAAATTTTTTAACATATGTTGTTTATTCACTTTATATATTTATATTATTGATCTACGATGTATGACATTTGTCATTTTATAACTTTTTATAAATAATAAGTTCGTGATCTTTGTTAATACTTATTTTCTGTTAGACCCTATTTAACGCTTATTTCACCTTTTATAATGAATTTTGCATGAATAATATGTCATAAATGTACAGAATATGTTTAAACAGTACGCTCCGAATAAAATTGATCAATATCTAGTGTTTAATTACATAGCTTTTTTGATTTTTAAAAGGGGCCCGTCTTAGGATACCGGGTTGCCTAAGACGGGAAAAATACATATTTTTTTCAACATCAAAATTTATTGTCTTTTAAACATTTTTTGAACTTTTAAACATATGAACTTTGTAAAGCAAATATGAAACTATGATGTCAGTAATCACTTTTACTTCTGAAGTTCTTTAAAATCGAAAATTTTCGGAAAATAAGGAAGGGGACCCGTCTTACACAACTTTCGCCTAGTTGGATAAGTCATCATCTGAAAAAATTTCTTCTTTCAACATAATCTGAAAAATATGTTTCTAAAGTAGGAGAAAGTGGTCCCAACTATTCTCTCAACTGCGAGTGATTTAGATGAAAGTGATGAATCTGAAAAATGTCACCTATCGACATTCTTGGAAAGAAAAGATTCTGTGGAGGCTCTTTTGATAATTTAGAGATTTAAAGTCCAAGGATAAGAGCGTGACCAGTGGCTTTTACTGGAAACTATAAGTACTAACCCAGGCTACCTTACATGCAGGTATTATAAGTAAATATCGTGCTCGTGCGAGGGCGGGTATCCTGACAATGTGAAACTCTGCGTTACACTTGCGCGACCAATTGCGGGCCAGCTTCCTCGAGGACGGCCCAGATCTCTCACGTTCCCTCCTGCCACGATCCCTCTTCTCTTCTCTCCTTTCTCTGGTTTCTACTGGTACCTGCAGCCCTCTCGCTCACTTGCTATGCTGCCTATCGCGATCCCGAAGAATTTCTTGCCAATGCCACCGGGAGAACAATTCAAAGTCATCGATCTTGCCAGCAGCTTCTCCCGCAGAAAAGGCTCTGGATCGCAGATCGTAATGCACAAACTGGAAGTGGATGCAGGACTCTAGATACCTTTCAACCAAGAATTTCTTCCTTTTCGTTTCTTCTGGAGTCTCATGCAGAAATAAAAGGAGAATTAACAATTGTTTCATACAATGCAATGCAGAACATTATAAATTAATTTTTATTTATTTGTTTAGAATTCAGGGAGTTTTAGGGTATTAATTTAATTCAGTAATTTAATTACTGATTTAAGAAACATAACGTCCTTAATAAATAAGTATTCTTAAGGTTGTTTTTCTCAGTAATGTATTAAATTATAACATATTTTTTTAACAGGCATGCACTTCGGCAGCATATGATGCGTCATAATGGGAAACAATTCAAATGTGGCTTACCAGGCTGTGCAACTGCCCTACGCACAGAAGCCGAACTGAAAGATCATCGATCAAGAGTTCACGGAAATCCCAAACAAGTGTTTCAATGCGGTTACTGCAGCTATGTTGCTAAATTACGTTGGCATCTTGTTAGGTACATATTTCAAAAATAATTTATCTATATCGTAATCGTAAAATAAAATAAAATCGTAAAATTCTATTGGTATCCATAGAATAGATTTTCATTATTTTTTTTACAATAGAATTCAAGGTACCGTAGAGTGCGACTATTCGCGCATAAGATTCAGAAGGATTTCTACTTTACTGAGAATGATTGTGAAATTTTATGCGACCTCTGCACAAGCATTGAAAAATGATTAAATATGTGGGTGCATTTTAAAAAATTGATTAGACCTCCAAACTTTGTACCAGTTCAATAGTTTAAAAGTAATAAAGAATCCTCGGTTGCCCGTGTTTCTCTTCATACTTTATCATCAGAACGTATTCTTGAATAGTTAAGTAATAATTCTAAATATAACTTAAATATTAAAAAATTGTCTTAATAATTTAAAACATTAAAAAGAACAATAGTTGTATCTATTTAAAAGATCGTCGGTACAAAAAGGTACAACTTTTCAAAAATGATAATTAGTAGGTAGAAAAAGATTTAAAACTCTAAAAATAATTAATTTCTCTCCAGAATTGAGTCCTCTGTCTGTAAAAATAAAAAAGCTAAAAAAATTTTTTCTTGAGCGTAAAGTTAAAAAATCTCAAAAAATACGTAAAAGTTGAACCTAATAGCCCCACTCTAGAGTACCTCACTTTTTATAATAATAATATTTTTCAAATTCGGCACAGTTCTGCTCTAAAAATATGTAAGAAAAAAAATTATTCCATAAGCTTAGAATCCGAATCATTTTTTTTCTCACACATACACTTTTACGGCGTTTTTAGTCCCCGTAAAGCGAGACTAAAGTTGCCCAAAACCCGACTTAAATAGAGAGTTCAGTGTACTTTTGTCCCAAGAGAGAATGACTAAAGTACTTTAGTCCCGCTCCCTAATGACATTTCCGCCGGATGAGGTGCCATCTGACAGGTAAATGGTTTCAACTTAAGTCACTTTTCGTGATATTCTGGCGATAGTGGTAGATCTTCAAATAGTTAGCCATTTTCTCTCACTCGACATTCTTCTCAACTCGACATTATAGGTTATGTCGAAAATTGTCGAAACGAAAATGAGTGAACCGAGTGAACCTATTCGTAGTATTGATGAAATACTGTCACAAAAAATAGATAAAGCCAAATTTGCAGTGAAAAAATCAATTTGCGATAAATTAAATACCAAATATGAAAGTACTTATGATACAGTAACGTGACAAGTACAGCGTAAGGAGCTAAAGGAACGAAGGTTTTTGTAGAGGCAATTTTTATTGCAAATTATAGATTAAAGATTGGTTTATTTTCCTTAAGGGGGGTTTCGCCCCCCGAACCCCCGCCGGGGGTCCACTTCCCGACCCCACCAAGGGCTCTGCCCCTGGACCCTACCGGAGCTCCGCTCCTGGACCCTGTTTATTATTATTCTGTTATTATGTAATTGTAGGTATAACGTATTTCTTACTGCCGCCATATTTACAAATCTGCCCTTAATCTCTCACCCTAAAGCTTCAGAAACTTGACGTTTATTTACATGTGTGAGAAAAAATAGCGTGTGCAACGCGGGAGCAATTGGTCTTTTTGAGCTCGTGGAAGTTTGCCGCCTTTGCCTCATGCGGACAAACTTTGCACTCGCTCGAAAAGACCAATTTTACTCCTTTGTCACACAATATACTACTTCTTTGTAAAACGAGCAGATAGGATATCTTCTACTGAGAAAAGATTTGTTTGATTCAATCGTTGAGTGCGACGTCAATAAAAATTTGGTGTATTTATTTTAAAAGAAAAGATTTATTTAATTGAAATAATTTTTTTTAAATCAAACTTTAAATTCAAATAACCATTTATTTCAATCAAGTAAATTTTTTTGTTTCATCCATTTTTTATTGAACCAAACAAATCTTTTTCTCCGTATATTGTTTTGAGTTGAACCATCAGTGTTGATACTAGCTCTTCTTTAGAAAATAATGTCAAGATAGACGGGCTCACTCACAATTTCTCAAGTAAGGCATTTATCGTTGTATTTATACTAAATTGATAAAATCGATATTCATTTATCGAGATCCCCAACCGAGGCGCAGTTATTCCTGTGCCATTTATCGTGTCAATGCTCACATATGAGCAATGCCTTCGAGGAAGCTGACAATTAATTCGAGGACACCAGTGCAATTCACTCACACGTGTACCCATGAGTGCTATATTGTGTGTATTGTTTGTCGGCAGTTTTCATCCATAACTTCACACATAACGTTGGAATCAATATTGTGAAAACATCAAAGTGAAACAAAATTCAATTCTTTTCAAATTCCCCTTTTACTAAATTCAATAAACTTTTTATCTTGACTTACTCGTTTTGAATCATGTGTAATTAATATCCGACTATACACTTTTCAAAGTTTTTTACTTCTTTGCGTGTGTTTCTTAATTAACTGCCACTATTTCACCTCTGACTTGAAGGACGCTCTTAAAATGCAAAATTCAATGATGAAACGATTTCATTAAAAGTCCATTTTTATCCATATTTTCTCAAAAGGAATAAAGCGCTATGAAGTGTGATAAATTTCTTTTCTGACGATTAATTTTTATTGTTACAAAGATTAAAAGTAGATATACTGATGACAGTTATGAGGTTATGTCTTATTACAGGAAAAGTTGAAATAAACTCGAAAATTTAGATTGCCCTTTGCAAGAGGTTAATTCATCGTTGTCCTCTTTATTATGTTTATTGGCGATTTAAAGAGTCATGGTACTTTCACCACTGTTGTTTTGTTACTGTAGTAAACTTAGGTGACAATGTACGTATGGCCCAATAAAAACGCCCACGCTTGCACGCGGATGTAAGTAAAAGTTAAGTGGCGTGTCGAAACGCTTTTTCACTCGCCTCCTTTTTTATTGCGTGTGTGGCATTCGTCCCGAAAGGATTTCCGTTTATTGCCACGTCCATAAATAGAGCGACGTTTACATTGTGGAAAAATCGCAGAAACTGGTTTATAGGAGGAAATCGTTTATGAAATTCAATTAATCTTGGCGACATGTTAGCGCAGCTTAATCGGTTTTAAAAGCCAAAACCACACATTGAGCAATTAAAATAGAATTATTTTTTATTACTATTCTTTGCGAATTTTAAGTATACAAGATTAATCGCAATATCGAGCATATTAATAATTCGGGGGATTCTCTTCTTTATCAATTTTCAACGCGCAGCAGAAACTAAAACGAGGGTCGTTTTTTGAGGAACTTTATTTGCTCGATATATGAGTTGGAGTACTTTTGCAGTTGGGGTGAGCATTCGCGATTTTCCGGCAATTAAGTGACCCTCTGTTCACGCCTCCTCTCTTTTTTCTCTCTTTCGTATCATCTCTTCAGTGAGCATTGAAATATAGAGAAGAGAAAAAACAGGACCACACAGCGGAAGTTGCGTGCAACACCCGGTGCACCGACGACCCGTTATAATCGTCGGCGATGGTAGTCGCGATATTTCATCGCGAATTGAGTACTTACTACGTGAGTCGAACGTAACATAGCCCGCAGAGTGTCGCGCTTCCTCCCACTCCCCCCTCTCTTTTGCCAGTTAGCTCTTTCTCTCTCACATTCTCCCTCAATGCGACGAAGTAAATCACGCGGGATTTTAATTAAACGTGTCACGCATTTCGAAGCTGATATAGGTACATGTAGCAATGCCAATGGCTCGAACCATTGGGTCTACAGATCGTAATATCGCGCACGCATATCGCATCACTCATAATCAGTGGCCGCGAAACTCGCCGGTTTGTATACACACGAGTACCTATATATACACGTGTACAGGCCGTAGACGCCGATAAACTTGGTAAATGCCGTGTACGCACTTTATAAACGATCGCATCTCGCACCAGTGCAATGCTCCTTTCTTACATTGATCCTTTATCAAGAGAATATCCCAAGAAAATTAAATATTATTATAAGCGATGCATCGCGATCGTAAGTTATGCTTGAGATGTATATCTCCTCACTTAGTGAAGAAGAATATGAATGGCTCGTCGGTATTTCTCAGAGTAAGCACAACTGTCACACTTGGATTTAAAAAGTCAATAAGTACAAATATAGTTGCCAATAGAGAACATGATCAAATTCATTGAATAATTTAGTAATTAAATTTTGAATAATAAAAATCAGATTATTCAGTAAAACGAAATTACTACAATTTCATTTGTAATTTAAAACACCTGGTGTTAGGGCATATCTCAAAGATAAAAGTAAGCTACAAAATTTCTGTAAGCACATCACTGGGAATTTCTCTATATTATCTAGAAGTCCTGCAAAATCATATTTTTCAGTTGAACAGACAATAAATATTGTCTTAAAATCTTTGTTAAATAATAAAAAAAATTGATTTTGCGAAAGAAGCGGATCTGTCGGTATTTCATTTGTATTTAAAAACATTTGAAGGACGGTTGACGAAAATTGGAAAATTAGAAAATGAAAAGAAAATTATGAAAGGAAATTACTTAATTAGGTAATTAATTACGAAAAATTTAAGGAGTGTGAAGATGTACAATTAAAAATTAATTTAAAAAAAGACTTTAAAAATTATCTCTGAAGTAACCAAAAAT
This sequence comes from Euceroptres primus, assembly GCA_037177015.1. Classification (NCBI taxonomy): domain Eukaryota; kingdom Metazoa; phylum Arthropoda; class Insecta; order Hymenoptera; family Figitidae; genus Euceroptres; species Euceroptres primus. Next base: position 2,027,526 of record JBAGKK010000003.1, read on the forward strand.
ATGAAAGTTTCCTTGTATGACGTCACTCGAGACATGTTAAATCAGCAATTTCACATTAAACAAATTCTAATTTTTTAATTTAACCGTTACGGTCGACCGTAGCGATTTATAATTTTCTGCTACAAGTTAGTAATTAAGTATTTGTTCCTTTAGCACAATCATAGAAAGCTTAATACCAACCGTGAGAAGGTATTTATAAACTTTTCCAAAACTTTTGATTATATTTCAAGGAGTATCATGAGTGTTACGGTCGTTTTTTTTTAATTTTGTGAGCACATAATTTTTTTAAAATTATGATTCCTCTCATAAGAAAATGAGCACAATAGTTTAGATTGGCCCTTACCCTCTATTATTACTTAAATTCTGAGTTTCAATAAGTTTTTAACGCGTGCGAGCTGGCTTATTTACAAAAAGTCTGCAAATATAAGCGTTACGGTCGAAATGTCAAAATTTGAGGGATATACTTTTGAAGCCTGTGACTTGGTTTGCATTGAACAGAATTCAGATTCTCATAAATAAACATGATTCTGCTTTAATTAGCTTGAAATAGATATTTTGTTTTATAGCCTTATCTTATTTCGCCATAGAGTTTAAGCGTAAAAAGCATATGAAAATGTGGATCGGGACAAGCTGACTTCATTAAAAATCGAACATTCAAACTTTAATTACTTTTAATTTGAAGAATAAATCTATTTAAAACCATTTGTACAGTATAGTTCACACTATAATACATACCTTAAAACAAAAATTAATTTGATATTTATTAAAATTACCTAGATATCTTTGAGGGACATAATAGTAAAAGGTTCCTGAGATATGCCCGTTAATATTTAAATAAATTGGATATGAATGTGATATTTTCTTATGTAAATAAGGTGCATTAATATTAAAATTAATATTTAATTATATGACTTTTATGATGTTCCAGGCATGAAAAAAGGCATCAGCAGCCTGATGGTACAACTTTTAAGCAATATGCCTGCCCTTTTGTTGGCTGTATTTTCCGTGCCGTCTCAAATGCTCATATCAGACGCCACGTCCGGACTGTACACACCAATGAGAAGCCCTACAAGTGTCGACACTGCAAATATGCCAGCAGCACTCTGGTAACTACTTTAATAACATCATTAGTATACCTTTAAATACTTTATCACTCATTTAAAAATGCTGCTTTCTTCATAGTTTTATCAATCATTTTCTATTAAGGAGATTTTTAACCCTTTAATAGATATTAATTTCGAAGCCTTTGCGGTTGTGTCTATAAGATTTAGAGAAATTCCCAATTGAAAAAATTCTTTTTCTACATAGTTATGAGGCTCAAATGTTTAAGTTAATTATTTAAGTTAACATTCGTTTAAAAAATTCCCTCTCATTTTCAAGCTTATACGATAATTTTAAATTGTATGTTTTTTGCTTTGTTAAGGGTCAAGAAATAATTTATATAAATAGCATCTCAAAACCATAAAGGCTTACTGAAATTTCTTAACAATAATTTTTTATATCCTGCAAATCGTCTCTGTTTTAAACTTGAACTCAGAAGGAAATTAGTAGAAACGGTAGTAAGAATAAGAAGAAGCATTTCCTAAAAATTACGATCCTAGACCTTTACTGCTTTCTAAAGACGTTTATCTCGGAACTAATGAAACTGGACATGCTCCACCTGCATTCCCATCACTTCGCATAAAGTCTCTACTTAGTACTTTCGGCTGGTCGTAACGCGGTTCGAGAGGTCTCGTAAATCTCGTCTACGGCTCTGATTAACCCTATCAGGGTACCGGGAGCCCGAGCCGCATTCATAAAAAAGTCGAGGGACCTACCGCGTTGCTTGCGACACACCTTCTTCTTTCACACGTGTGCACTTGCTCCAGGAGTGCTACCGGTAAGTGTTGCAATGTAACACATGGAGCACGAGCGACCATACTTTCTTGAACATGGAGAATCCTCGCGGTTGTCGCGAAAAAGCAAAGCAGTCGCTGATTTTTGTCCAGGGCAAGTTTGGGGTGTAAATTAACCGAGGTACACCTTAATGTTTGGACCGAGAGCCGCAACCGCCATCGACACTGCCGCCAGGACGCGATAAGATAACGAGTTAATTGTGCTCACTGGATGCCCACACACGCTTATACGGCCAGTCATACCGCGGCCGGTATGCTAATGCTCTTTGAAGCTTTGCTGAGACGCGCCTCGCATAAGAGGGCTCCATGTCTCTTTGATAGCGACATAAACACATTTCAGTGGCTCTCAGACCCGCATAACCACCGATTAGTCGATTTCTCATTGGTCCTGATTTTTTCCAACAATCTTTTTTCGTCTCCGACTTGTTAAGCGTAATGAGCAGGATGAACTGTGAAATCAACTTTTTGTCTTAAAACCAAAGATTGTACACAGATTCACATAAACAGTCAAGATGTTTATCCAGTTTCAAGGTTCGCAGTCGGTTCCTTTTACTCTATTTTTGAAAATTTCAGTCAAATAACATTTTCTAATTCATCTTGGAAATGTGAGTAAGGAGCAAGGTGAACGTTTTCATTAGGATATCAAAGAGATGGAACGAAGATATCAAGGAAGATGGAATTCAGCTATGCTAACTGACTATTGCGGGTGTTTAATAAGAGATGGAACCAATGTCATTCCACAAAAGACGTTCCAATTCTCGAAGCTTCGAAGAGAAAACGAAAAGATTCTACAAATCACTTTGAATGTTACTAGATGACATCACGGTCAATTCTTGCCTTAGTTGGCCGGATCCTTAGACTCTCTCGCCTTAGTTGACTGGATCATGCTTGATCTTGCCTTAGTTGGCCGGGTTACTAGACTGTCTTGTCTTAGTTGACCGGATTACTAGATTGTGTTGCCTTAGTTGGCTGGACCACTAGACAGTCTTGCCTTAGTTGGCTGGACGACTAGAGTATCTTGCCTTGGTTGGCCAGATCATGCTTTAGTTGACCAGATCACTAGACTATCTTGCCTTGGTTGGCTGAATCATGCCTTATCTGGCCTTAGTTGGCCGGATTACTAAACTGTTTACTCCAATCTGCACATATTATTTTGCCCATAGGGGATCCGTCTCTGAGCTTAAATAAACTCCAATACAAAATACAATACTGTCTTGCCTTAGTTGGCTGTCTTATTGGCCTAATTTGCCTTATTTTTCTAAATCATGCTCTATCTCAACATATTATCCGCCATATTGAATCTGCCATTCAGAATTTTCGAATTTTGACTTCAGAGTCGTAATCAGCGACCCAAAAAACTCCTTGATAGTGATTAATAGTAGAATTATAATGAATTTTTTTTCGGGCCGCCATATTTGATCCGACATTTTAAAAACACCTTCAAATCTCAGTGAGAAAAGTCTCGTAGACCTGTATTATACACTTGTTTATTATAATAATGAAAATTAAAGTAAGAGTATATAAATGGAATCGATGAAAATTACAATATTATTCAGAATTTCTCGAATCTTATCAGTTATATGTCTTTATATATCATTACATTTAATACAGACACTGTTTTTTTAATTAATAAATTATAAGGTTTAACAAAGAAATATAAGAATTTTAAGCCATTATTGGAACAGAAGTAAACATTATAGAAATGTATAGAATTAAAAAATTCTACCTAAGAGAACTTCTTAAAGATTTTTTTCTATATATAAAGTTTACAATTTTAAGAGAAAAAATTTTTTTTGAAACATTCTGAATGACAGATATGTAATTGAAACGAAGATATTTTTTGAAAACCATTATGGTATCAAAATGTGTATGTCTCATCATACATTCGTTTATTATAATAATGAAAATTAAACTAGGAGTATATAAATGATGGAATCAATGAAAATTACAGTATTATCCAGAATTTCTCGAATCTTATCAGTTTTATGATTTTATATGCCATTACTAACCTTAGAAATTGTGTAAGAAAATCCTCATATCACTATAACACAAGTAACATTCGTTGTCGAATATTGCCGATAAATTTAATTTAATTTTTCGTCGTTTTTTCGGAACCCTCATATTCGATGACCGAAATGGCTAGTTGCTGTTGGCACTATCGGAAAACGTTATGTCATATTATTCTTTGATTATCAATTGCTGTAAAATAAAAAATAATTAGCAACAATTACAAAAATATAATAAAACCTATTGAGTTTAATTTATTTACGTGTGTTATTCATTGTGAGTTGTTCATCGTTTTTTTAATAAAGCCTAAAAAGAAAAAAGGTCTTGAATGTCTGTTCTAGTTCTAGTTCTAGTTTAATCTTCATAGAATCTTCCGCAGTATTCCAGCATCTTTTCTGCAAAATTTTAAGGGTTTTTATTTACATTCAGCGGGTTTATTAAGAGAGAAATGCAAATATAATTCTGAAATTTTGGGAAATAATAAAGAATATATTTAGACATCGATGTCTGGTGAGTTTTAGTTTTTATTTCGAAAAAAAATGTTCAAAAATATATTTTTTTCAAAATAACAATTGAAACGCACCAGACATCGATTTCTTGATATATTCCTTATTATCTCCTCAAATTTCAGTATTATATTTGCATTTCTCTCTTAATAAACCAACTAAATATAAATAAAAATACGGTCGGTAATTCGTGGCATCATTATGTATCAAATACCTTTAATTTAAATTAAAATCTTAATTAAAAAGTGGAAACTGATATTGATTTAATCTCAATAAATCATTTGAAGGTATTGATCGCACATTTAACCAGATACTCCTTTACTCAGCAAACTTGGGGAAAAAAATATGGCAACGATCCCAGGTGCCTCGAATATCTGTCTAGCACCCTCGGTATGGTTGTTGTTTGCTCGGTACTTTAATAAAGAACGAACGTGCAAGTGCGAGACGATTTAACGAGGGGATTCCCCCGTCGAAAAGGCGCACGCTGCGTCAACGAGATTACACGCGCCACTTTCCCTCCTTTCTTGCGTTCTTGCTCTCCTGCAAAATATGATTTACTTCGACACTCTTTCGTCCTCCCTCTTCTGTTGTCTTTCCAAAATTACACAGTATCTCTACAATCCAATCTAGAATCCATTCAAATAGAGAAGAAAACTATTTCAAAAAGATATATCTATATCATTAAACTACAGTACCGGTCACGAGTATATGAGACCACTTCACTCGCATCTCATCGGAAAAGAATTCTTGTCTTTTACATTTAATTACTCGGGAAGGAAACGCCAACGTAACTTTTGTCAAAAAGCATTGAAACGATTAAGAAATTTTGCTTTGAAAGAGCCATATGTGAATAACTTTGCATTTGAATAAATTTTTAGTCAAGATATACATTAAGAAAATTAGAAGGAAATAATGTGACTGGTGACAAATTTTCGACCCTTTTTTCAATTGTTGGAAAAATGTAGAAAAGATTTAGAAGAATTTTGAAAAAATTCATGGCGCTACTTTAAAGTATAAGCTTCGAAATGAGACCTAGAAACTCCAAATATCTTTACTAATTATTTAGTAATAAACACAAATGTACCATCATATGGCGAGCAAAGGCTTGATCGTCGCACGTTTAGAACTTGAAACAATTAATTTTAATTGAAGCAATTAATATTAATTAATAATTTTGATTTTATAATGTACTAGTTTTAATATAAATTTGTAATAAGTTTAATGTACATTGTATATTAATCGTTAGCTTAGATATAGTATATTAAAATTAAGATACATTTACATTAATCTTAAAAATTATATGTGTATATTAAATTTAAGATAATTTCTAGCAGTGCAGGAAAAATAACGTGAGCTCAACATTCAAATAAATTGTGCTTATTTATACGTTATGTAAATTTATTCAGTTTCTATTCCTAGAGGAATAGAATGTTTTCAATTGTTCCATCTGTTTCAATTTGCTTTTAGCTATAGGGAAACAATGATCTTTAGAGTTAAACGAAAATATTTTTGTTTGAAGTATTGACGTCACTGTCTCCAAGGCTAAAAGCAAATT
>JBAGKK010000003.1:2036291-2063433 GCA_037177015.1 Euceroptres primus
CATATGGGTGATTGCCAAAAAGTTGACCATTTTAAGTCCCTATCATTTTTCACATATCCTGTGATTAATTAATTTTTCTAAATATATCTGAGCAAAGTACTCACATCAGGGCAGAATTTAGAAAAGTTTAGAAATTTTAGACGACTTCGTTTAGAAATTATAAATAAAAATGTTTGAAAAATTCCAGGTTAAGCGATGTCCCAAACTACAAATTTAAAATAAAAAATTGCTAAATAATATCAAAAATATTTCCTTTAATAATTTGGGCTTATGAAAGTCGATTGAAGTTAGTTGCAAAAGATGATTACGGTTTTGATATTTTAAGATAAAACTCGAAGGTCGTGATTCAAACTATTCAAAGTATGATGCAGATTTGTTAATTTTAGGCTAACGAAGATTTTCATGCAATTGAAAATCGATTTCTCATCAGTATTTCCAAATAGCAGTCAATAATAATCACTATTTTTACGCAATATGTTTTACAAAATGTCATATTCATCGAACTATTAATTCAAAATTTTATTAAACGAGAGAATATATTGAAGATGTGTAGTCAATATCAAATAAATCGCACAATCACAGATGTTTTCCATATTTTTAATAATTTTTACCTGTTTTTGAAATATTTTTAAAAGACTCTTCAAATATTTATATTGTCAAGGTCAAATATCATATATTGGGAACTTAGTGAATTTTGAGGCTAGGGACGTCCGACTTCATTTTTTCCTCTCAAACTCCCCGAAAATGATCTCCATTCCTAAAGTTGTACATCAACTTCCTATGCATTCACATTTCTTAAAAACATTCCGAATATAGGTATGGGAGTTACTTTTGTGTAGTATTCATAACTGTCACAAATATATTAGATCCCTCAATCAGTCGTCGATTGGAAAGGTCAATTACAATTGACAGACGACTGATTGAGGGATCTAACATAAATACAAGGTCGAGACTGATTCATCAATATCACAAATATATTCCTTGATCTCTCTATTTCGTTTTTTCATACTCTCTTGGATTGGTCGTTTCTAAAAAAAACATATTTTAAGCGTCATGGAATAATTATTTTTTTCGTACATTTTGTGGTCTAATATGGTCAACTTTTTGGCAATCACCCATATAATTTATAATCTTAAAGTTCAAAACGTACCTATATTCTTGAAAAGACGTATTCAAATAGGCAAACTTCTGTGGCCGCTCAGGATTAAGTCTGGACCTTTCTTAACCAAGTTAAAGCTAACTCAAATGAAAAAGAATTAACGAATCATTGCATCATGATGATATAAAATCAAATATATTAATTAATTTTCATAAATAATTAATTGAAATTTAATCAGATTTTTAACTCATAGCGAGAAGCAAAAAAGGTGTCCCTTGTTCCCAAATTTTTTTTATGTCCAAGACGGCCCTGCTTCAAGTTCTAAACATGCGACGATCAAGCCTTTGCTCGCCTTCACTGCATGTTCATGGAGTCTCGCAAAAATAAAAATATGATGGCACATTTGTGTTTATTACTAAATAATTAGTAAAGATATTTGGAGTTTCTAGGTCTCATTATGAAGCTTATACTTGAAAGTACCGCCATACATTTTTTCAAAATTCTCCTAAACCTTTTCTACATTTTTTCAAGAATTGAAAAAAGGGCCGAAAATTTGTCACCTGACACATTATTTCCTTCTAGTTTTGTTAAATTATATCTTGACTAAAAATGTTCCAAAGTTATTCAAAAATGGCTCTTTCGACGCGAAATTTTTTAATCTTTTCAATGCTTTTTGAAGTTACAGTCGTGATTCCTTCCCGAGTGATTAAATGTAAAAGACAATTCTTTTCCGATGAGATGCGAGTGAAGTGGTCTCATACTCGTGACCAGTGCTGTATATCAGTTTAAATTTTGCGTGCTTTGATTATTATCTCTTCCACTATAATACACCTTTATCGCTCATTTTATGTAGAACCTTATTCTTAAAATATACTTTTCAACCTTTTCAGTGTTGTTATTCGTTTTTTTAGTAACAAAGTTATACAAATTAAATTTATTATGCACTCACACGACTATTATCAACTCAAGTTTAAGAGGATTCACGGTCGCTTGGATCTGCCTATCGTCTTTTATCATTGTGAGTATTTCTGAGGCCCTTGAGTATGGGACGATGAGACCGCGGAAAGATTTACTTATGGGAAATTAAATTTGATGATCGCCGGTGCCATCAACGGCTCGTATAAACCCTCTCGGTAGGAAGATGTTTACGACTACGGTCGGCTACTTAACCGAGTGCTTTAACAGCGCCATGCGTTGACCAATGAACGCGTCCGGTTTATGCCAACATCAGTAACTGATCTCTCTTGTTGTTGAATGAATGCAAACACGAAGACGAACTCGTGCAGATACTCACTGACAACGTTTCATTTACGGCTTGGTTTTACCGTTCCCACCTTTGACCGCAATAAATGCTCACCTGTTCGTTTTATACTCATAACTGCAACGCGCAAAGTATGTATCAGTGAGTACCTTTGTGATAAGACTTAAGATTCTGATTCTTTCGTCTTACTACCGAATTCGCGGTTCCTTTGCTCTTATCGAGAAGCGAACAAACTCTCCACAAACTAAATCTTAAGAGCTCGTAAAAAGTTTTATGATCGAATGGAGGCTGCGTGTGAAGCGTCCCTCTAGGAAAGAAATAAAGTTGCCTCTTGTAAATCCTGGATAGTTGGATTTTTCAAACTTTTATTAAATTCTCTTTTGCGGGGAAAATTAATCCCTCGAAAAAAGAGTCCCAGTTCATGTTAAAAATGTTTATTTTACTTTTTTGGTTTTTCAGGAGAATCTTAGGAAGCACGTTCTTTCTACAACTTTGCACCTTGGCAAGACCATTTATGAGTGCGACGTATGTAGAGCAAAGGGACTGGATCCGTTTTGTACCAATTTTTCCAAAGAACTCAGAGCTCATTTGACTGAAGCTCACGCTGAAGTATTTCCAGAGGTAGAGGATGTGAATCGTTATATAGCTAGCATTTTTGATTTATCTTCTGATGCTGTAAGTTCACCTCAAGATGTGATATAAAGATGTTTACGTTTTCTACATTTATAAAAAATAAAAGACATTATTAGTAACTCTGCATTTGAAATATTTCAGGTTACTAGTTACGTATTAATTATATGGTTTGCATGTCTATTTCAGCAAATTTAGTTATTTATTCTTGGTACTGAAGAGGGCCCCCATTTGTGACCAAAAAACTTGCCTCCCCTTTCGAATTACAGATTATAAGGTCGACCCCGAAGCCAATGTAAGGAAAACTTTTCTTATTTATTTATTTTATTTCTTGATTAAAAACAGTGTTTTCATTCGATATACTACTCTCTACCATTCGCAGCTATTTCAACGATCAAGAACTCTTTCCACAATAGATCTCCCAACATCCCAACTATCATAGATCCATCGATTTGGCCAACAGATCAGTGAGTGTACTCTATTGTTATATTAATTGGTTAGTTCAATTTTTTTATTTACACCCCTTTCTCCTCTGTTATTTGAAACAGTCATTCAAGCTACTCCAATTAAACATACTTTATCTTAATGTCATAATCTTACCTGTTGGTTATCCTCCATTTCTCATCCCAGTTTCTAAATCTTTTGATTTAGATCTGAAACAAGGATCAATCTTGCTAATTAAAGGGTCTCTGAAACTATGATCCTTTCTAGACGTCACTCTGTACTATACTTAGTCTAAGTTTTTCATTAATTACTTTAAAGTTGCAATATGGCATAAACAAATTAATGAAAACCATCCGATATCAGTATTTCTCAATTCTCATTTATCAGCATTCAACGTTGAACAAATTCGATTTCAAATAATTGAGATGAGAAACCGTACTTTTGAGAATGAGCAAAAGACCAGAATTTATTCGCTAAAAGCTTAGCGTCCCCATAACTTCTAATTTCTGTCAGAGCGTATCGAAGGAATCGAACCGACGTTGATGGTTGAATGGTAAGGGAGGATTTCCACAAGGATCGTTCCACATACGGTTAGGTTGAGAAATGTTGCTAGCTATCCCAACGAGATATAGGTGGCGTAAAGTATGCGGTCCTCTCTCGTGGCGAACGGACGGGCCCGGCAAAAAGGACGACGAGAAGGACGAATAGGACCTGCACGAGCGAACGAATGAGGGCGTCGCGAGTGTCGAGTGTGAAGGATAATTTATTGACTAATTAACGAGGATGTCCTTCATTACGGGGAAGAGCAGTCGCCTTGCAGTCGCTTGCTTGGTCCCGGCATTATTCGGCACCCGAATATTTACGACCGGTCCAAACAGAGAAAGCCTCCGCTTCGATACTCTGTTTCTTGGACCCCATAATGATCTGTCCCGATCTTACGACGATTCGGCACCGTTGTTCGCGTGGTATTTCCTTCCAAAGGGCGATCCTCGACACCAAGATTGAATTCAACTTTCCTTCTTCTATACAAACTCGCCATAGTACCAACTCGTTCAAAAATATTTATTCTAATATAATGCAGGAATCAGAGTCGGTCATTATTCCCCTCTTTTCCCCTATTTTTCTCAAGATCCCATAAAGTCTCCATTTTTGAGAATTTTCCCCTTTTTTATTCAAAGCTCCGATTAAGTTTCCAAAAATTATAGTAAATAGAAACTTATGACATTTAAAAACGCGCGCCACAATATTATCACCTTAGAGATTTAGAGTCTTCTAAAAAATTCAAAACTTTTCCCAAATTTTTAAAAATTCTCTTAAATATTCTAGACTAACTCTAAATCTTCCGGACTCTTTCAATGGCTTTCAAAATTTTCCATAATCAAATCTTATAAATTCTTCCATAACCGTCTAATTTCTTCGGGGTTTTCTAGAATCTTTTTTAGAATCTTTTTTTCTGGGTTCTCCTATAATCTTATAAAATCTTAAAGAATCTCCCAAAATTCTTTAAGATTAAAAAATATATACTAAACTGTTCTAGAACCTTCTAGAATTCTACATAATATTCTAAACTCCAGAATTCTGCAGAATCTTTTAAAACCCTCTAAAATCTGCAAAGGACTCCCATATTCCTTAAGAATCTTCTAGACTCTTTTCAAAATCTTGTTAAAATTCTCTAGATTTTTTGAAACTCTTCAAAAGAATGTCTGGAAGAGACTAGAAAATATTAAAAGTTGAGGTCAGAATTCAAAAATTTTTTGAGGATTATAAAGATTCTGAAGCAGTCTAGAATAAATTGAGAAATCATAACAGGTTTTAGGATGATTTTGAAGTTTTTAGATCTCTGAAAAAGTCTGGATTATCTCTGTAAAAGTTTTTGAAAATCCTAGGAAATTTTAGAAGGTTGTAGACAATGCTAAGGGTTTTAGAAGATTATGGAAGAATCAGGAAATCTCTGGAAGATTCTAAAACATTTTTAAAAATCTTGAAGATTCTAGAGGATTTTTAAAAAGATTTAATGAAACTACAAGTGCATGTAAAACTAAAAATATTCTAGAAAATTGTAGAAGGTTGTCGAAATTATCGAAATTTTAGCAGCCGAAAATTTTTGTGTCGTTAATTTCTAGTCGATTTTTTAAGAGATTTAACGAAACTGCAAGTGCATGGAAAATTAAAAATATTCTAGAAAATTTTAGAAGGTTGTCGAAATTGTCGAAATTTTAGCAGCCGAAAATTTTTGTGCCGTTAAATTTTAGTCGACAAATTTTTTGTTTAGAAATATTTGCTGTCGGAATTTCTCTCTTTCGTTAACTTCAACGTATCATTAAAATTATTTTTCGGGAATATTATAGACTATAGATAGAGCCTCTGATAATATTTTTATGATTTAATTACTGGTTTAATTACAGTCAATATAATTTTATTTGTTAATCAAATTTGAGTTTTCTTATAAAAATGTTGTATTTATAAACTTTTATTGGCTTCCTTGGTATTTAAAAAAAACACATTTCCCCTCTTTTCGAAAAATAAATCCCCTATTTCCTTTAAGGGCGTGTGATATGTTATGTTGTCACGAATTACCGACGGGTTATAAAAAATATTCGGCAATCCTATTTTTAAAAAAAACAAAGATATGAAGTTGAAACTTAAGAGAATGGTAGAAAATATTATAGGGCACATCTGTTATCTGTCATTTTTTCAAAATTAAAAAAAAAAATTATTTTGAAAAAAATATTTTTTCAAAATTTTGAAAAAATTACACATGACAGATGTGCCCATTCTTATTTCCTAACATTCTCTCAAGTTTCAACTTGATAGCTTTGTTTGTTTTAAAGTAGGATTGCTGAATATCTTTTATACCCCGTCGGTAATTCGTGACATCATAATGTATCACACCTCCTTAAAATGAAACTAACTGAACTGCTGTGATCTCTGTGCATGGATTTTATTTCTTGTTTGATTTTATGAATTTTAATTAGTACTTTTTCAATTGGTTATTTTTGTACTTAATCTCTATTATCTCCTTAGAAGCTCTAGAGACTTGTTATAAATAAATTACAATTACAATTCGTTTTCTTGATGAATTTTATCCCGTTGGATAATCTTACCATCAATCAGAGAAGCCTAAGTCGGTACTACAATCAAGTTGATCATGGAAACAATCAATTAGGTACATAAGCCTCGTGTGGCAAATCTGGATTGGATGACAGAAAAAATGACAAGAGTTTAACGAGAAAAGAAGGACACAGGACGTGGTGCTAAGAAGTCACGGAGGAAACCGTTAGGTACCGGTTAATGAAGATATAACGAGCCGGGTGTCCTGGGGGTGGTGGAGCGACACCCTCCTGCCTCATGAGCTATACTATATACTTGGCTCACGAAAGCCTCGAGTCTCGGTTTCCTCACCCTGCTCTCTCTCTCTCTCTCTTTTCGTCCCTTACTCCATCGAGTATCCTCATCCCTGCTGGCGAAATTCTGTGGATTTCATTCCCCCAATTACACCTGGAAATTTGTCCCCGAAGACGGGAGGGGTGGGTCGCGCTGCGGTACCGTAAATACACTCGGCAAGACAAGCGAAGGGAAGCAAACCACCGGGGTTGATTTCCACTTGCACACATATCTTCGCCCACATTTACGCCAGAGCATTATATACCGTTGAAAAAAAATTCGCGTTACCACTAGCTTAACCGTACAAACCCTAGGAACGTGTACGAGAGACGGTTTCTGAATTCCGTCCAGTTCAACGGAAGAATTTATTGCACCTGAAGTACTCTACCAGAATTTAGAGTGAATTTTATTTAAAAGTTTTATTTAAACATTTTGTTTTAAAAAGGATTGAAATAGTATACCTATGTAGTACTGGTGCGGGAATTATCAGACGTTCATCACACAGTAAAAAGTTGGGTACATTTTTTGTTAGGATTCGAGTAGTGGAGTTTTTAAAGTTGTTTATTAGCACTGTAAATATTTAATCCATAATAGTAACTTATAGAGGAGATCTCATTTCTTAGCCAGTTCTTGATTTTCATGATCGATTCTAATAAATTCAGAGCATAATCATATGCGAATCAGCAATCATCATATATTACGCATCGATAAACATTGATCGTTTATTAATCGAATCTCATAAAATAGGCCCTGTGCATCAGTTCTTCTACATCTTAAATCCAACAAAGGATGTACATATATCGATAATATTTCATCCAACCTTTTCAACGAGTTCTTGCGTGTCCACACGTGTGAATCCGATGTCACGCAGTGAAGAGAGTCAGCGGGTGTCGGCGCACATTTCGCTCGTGCTTCTCCACGCTCGTATGTGTTTTACCATCGTCTTAATTATCAACCACGATTATTTATACCATTATGAAGGGCTCCGAAAACGAACGCGTTAAATGTTCACGTCTGCGAATCGTCCCGGGGCGTCGATGGAACCTGGGATTCGCTAATAAATATTTTCCTTTGTATCTCAAATGATTTATATTATATGTTATACACCTGCTAATTTCTTTCAACATCTGCTTTGCTATATTTAAAAAACATATTTTTAAGAATATTTCAGGGTGTCTACTAACTGAGGAAATTGGGAATTAGATGGGATTTATACGTCGAACTGGGAATTTTTTAAAAAGCAAATTTTTATTAATATATTGACTTCGGATTTATTTGAAGGCGCATGAACATACCCCAAAATTCACTTGTCATAATTTTCATTTGACCGAAATTCATATTGCCGAATTTTTTGCCATAATTTTTATTTATTTGAATTATCATTTGCCATAATTTCTATTTATTCGAATGTTCATTTGTCATAATTTTGATTTATCCGAATCGCCATATGCCATAATTTCTATTTATCCGAATTATCATTTGTCATCATTTTTATTTGTACTAATTTTCATTCCTCTTAATTTTCATTTACTCGATTTGCCATTTGTCCTCATTTTCGTTTGTTCTTATTTTCCTTTGTCCGAATAGTCATTCGTTATAATTTTAAATTATCCGAATCGACATTTATTATAATTTTTATGTATCCGAATAACCATTTTTCATAATTCTTATTTGTCCTAATTTTCGTTTGTTATAATTTTCATTTATCCGAATTGACATTTTTCGTAACATTTATTTGTCCTAATTTTTATTTGTCCTAATTTTCATTTGTCCGAACAGCCATTTTTCATCATTTTTATTTATCCGACGCGATATTTGCCATAATTTCTATTCATCTATATCTTCATTTGCCCTAATTTTTATTCGTCCTAATTTTCATTTGTCATAATTCTTATTTATCCGAATTGACATTTATCTTACATTTTATTTGTTCTAATTTTCGTTTGTCCTAATTTTCATTTGTCCTAATAGCCATTTGTCATAATTTTTATTTTTCCTAATTTTCGTTTGTCCTAATTTTCGTTTGTCCTACTATTCACTTGTTCGAACAGCCATTTGCGATAATTTTTATTTATCCGAATCGTCATTTGTCATAATCTTCATTTGTCCAATTTACCATGCACCATAATTTCTTTATAACCGAATTCTCATATATCCTAAATTTCATTTGCCCAAAAGAACATCCGCCCTAATAATAATGGCGCGAAATTCAAATTTAAAATTCTGATTGGATTTGAATTGACTGAATTTCGCCCCATTATTGTTAGGGCGGATGTTTCTTCGGGCAAATAAAGTTTAGGACAATTGAAAATTCGGTTGCAAAGAAATTATGGTACGTGGTAAATCGGACAAATGAAGATTATGACAAACGACGATTCGGATTAATAGAAATTATGACAAATAACAATTCGGATACTATAGAAATTATGGCACGTGGTAAATCGGACAAATGAAGATTCTGAAAAATGTCGATTCGGATACGTAAAAATTATGGCAAATGGCTGGTCGAACAAATGAATATTAGGACAAACAAAAATTAGAACAAATGAAAGTTAGGACAAACGAAAATTAGACAAATAAAAGTTATGACAAATGGCTATTAGGACAAATTAAAATTAGGTCAAATAAAATTTATGACAAATGACAATTTGGATAAATAAAAATTATGACAAATGAAAATTAAGACAAATGATGATACGGATAAATAGAAATTATGGAAAATGGCTATTCGGACAAATGCAAATGAGGACAAATGAAAATTAGGACAAATAAATATTACGACAAATGTCAATTAGGATAAATGAAAATTATAACAAACGAAAATTAGGACAAATAAAAATTATGAAAAATGGTTACTCGGATACATAAAAATTATGATAAACGTCGTTTCGGATCATTTAAAATTATGACAAATGGCTATTCGGACAAATGAAAATTAGGACAAATGGTTAATCGAGTAAGTACCTAAAAATTAGGAGAAACGAAAATTAGGACAAATAAAAATTATGATAAATGATAATTCGGATAAATAGAAATTAAGGCACATGGCGATTCGAATAATAAAATTATGACAAATAAACATTCGAATAAATAGAAATGATGGCGAATGGCAATTTGGATAAATAAAAATTATGGCAAATGATTATTCGGTAACATGAATTTCGATCAAACGAAAATTATGGCAAGTGAATTTTGGGGTATATTCATACGCCTCATTTGTTTGCATTAATTTGTTCGTATTTATTTTAAGTTAAATTTGACAATTGAAAAAGTTCTAGGGATAACTCATCAAACTTTAAACTTTATATTTATTCAAGGTTGCTTGCTACAAGTACTGGAAAATATGGAAATGTCATGGAATTTTGAAAAAGTTCTTGAAAATCTTGGAAAGTCATGGAATTTTGAAAAAATGACGGGAATTTTTTTATCTACACCTGCTTTAAAGTCTTAATAATTGTTTTAGTCGTTGTCTGAGGATTTTAAAATTACAAATTTTGTGGGAATTGATTGTTGAGAATTCAATAATTATTAAATAACCCTTTACATTTACATTTTTTTATTAATTACAGTACCGTAAATGGTTGGCAAATTAGTTTGCGATCAGTAGAATATTGAATTGAATTGACTAGAATTTTTTCCAATTTAGACCTGGAATTTTGAAACTGGACTTTTGTAGAAACTCTGATTTAATTATTTTACATGTATAACCTTTTAGCCTTTCACATTCCTCCCCCTCCCCCCTCCCATAAAAAACAATACTTTGCACCTTATATTTCCTCAACATCAGTTTGACAGTGCATATAGACATGGCGCATTTAATTCAGAATTCCGTCCATATTCACTTATCTCCCTTCATACCATTGCCATTTTTCCCGCATAATCAGATGTTGAGTCGGGCTCGTTATGATAATTCGTCGGCGGAAGTGGAAAAAGTGCAAACGCTGAGGAAAGTTTAGAAACGACCTTCCCCCTCGTATCAAAGTATCGCATTCTATTGGCATCGTATTCTATCGTATTTACGATCGGGCATAATTACGAATAAGCGCATCGGATTAACGTATTCGGAGGAAGACATGGGCATATCGCGATAGTGCATCTTCGAACCACCAATACTATCCCACGCGCGCCTTGCCTACGGAAGATATACTCTCGAAGCTCTTCAGTCAGCATCCTCGTCCTGCCAATTAATTCCCAGCTATCCGCTTATATCCCGAAGGAAGGTGCGCACGGATATAGGAATACTGACTGTTCTTATAGGTATATATACTTGGCCTCGGCGGTCCAAAGGGCCTGCGGGGATTGATGGCCACCACCTTTAATGCCGTTTGTATGTAGCTGCGCGCGTAAGCGCCTCGCCTTACAGTAATTAGCTCAACAAACGCGCCACCCTGTCCCATCAATTGCTACCCCACGCTTTCTACCCTCTCTCTTTCTCTCCTTCGTCTCCTCGTTATGGTTCTCTTCTCCTCTCACTCCTCTCTCTCTCTCTCTCTCTCTCTCTCTCTCTCTCTCTCTCTCTCTCTCTTATTCCCTGATACTCTCTCTCCATCTCTCTCTCCTCTCCCGTATCTTGAATTAAACATTCGATGCCTCCTGTCTTGTCGGCGTGCACTTCGCCGGAATGCAAATATGTAAATATACACACGAAGCATGTATAACGCAAGTGATACTATCTGTGAGTATGTGCTTGAATGTATATGAGAGTCGCGAGGATAGGCGTTATCCTCGACGAATTAAAGGACGCGCCGAAACCCAACGATGTACGTGGATGCGTATGTCGATGCGTGTAACGAGTTTTTTTTTTCTGAGAAGCCTTTCGTTTTTCTTGGTTGATTCCTTCTCTCCTCGTTTTACTTCTTCTCTTCTATGGATTCAACTTGAAGTCTCATACATACCTACTCGTTATGGATAAACGTAAAGTGTTTCCGTGCCGCGTGTCTATAGGAACTTACCATCCCTTTATCAGACTTGAATATTCCTTTTTCTTTCCCATCATCTTTGTCTGTCCTGAGCCTCTTCCTCTTTTTTAACTGCGAGAGGGAGAAGTAATTGCAGAGGACTCTAGTCGATAGGTAAAATAAAACGATGGAATGAAAGTTCACGTATACTTTATCGAATTATAGGAAGAATTGATTGAGAAAAGGGACTAATTTTGATCTTGTGGAAAAAGGATTGCATTTTTTTAGGTGATGCAATTTCTTAAACCAATTAAGGAATCTGGCTTGCATCTTTTTTTATAAGTTGCTTTACCACTTTCAGTTTTCATTAACTCTAAATCATCTAGATTTTGCAAGCCTTCTCGATTTCAATACAGAATATTCTAAGTTCTAGAATCCAGAATCATTTGGATTTATCGAAAATTTTATGAACACGTAGAACCATCTAATACCACCTTCTAGAATCTTCTAGAAAATAAATTAAATTTGATCTTGTGGAAAAAGGATTAAATTTTTTTAGTGCTGCAATTTCTTAAAACTTAAACCAATTCAGGAATTTTAATTTAATTTTTATTCAAAGTTTTCACCATTTTCATTTTTTAATATAACAGAATCTTACAAAAAATAGAATACTAGGAACTACAAGAGCCTTGCAATGAATCAAGCAAATCTCCCTTATGAAGGAAACGACAGGATTCATTCCGAAGATCGTCGTCCCTTGGCTTTAAACTTGAAGATCCTGGCGTTTAATAATCATTCTCCTTGTAAAGCTGGCGATTATTGCACTCTACAGGATGCAGTCTATGGCGTGCTTGCACGTAAGTCCCTCTCCTCCCTTGCTCTTTCTGCCTATTTCTATATGCTTCCCACATATGAGCCACGAAGCAGGAACCATATTGCGGTCTCTCTGATATTTACGATTGAAACAAATCAAACGTTATCAAGCATTCCGGGACGACGATAAAGAACACAGAAGGGACGCAGAGGCATTCGACATTCCCAAGGGAGACCTCACCGGAAAATCTTCATGTGTAAGAATCAAAATATTTCCGTAAATTCCAGAAATGATAAAAAAAATCTAGAAAATATAAATTATACCTTATTTAAGTCATGGCATTATTAAGTCAAGGGAGTATTTAAATTCAAGACATGGCAACATGCCTTGACTCAAGATGTAATTATTTGTCTCTATAGATATAATAACCGTTCGTCTTGAAGTTGCAAATAGATTATCTCAAGTTATAAAGGCTTGTCTT
This sequence comes from Euceroptres primus, assembly GCA_037177015.1. Classification (NCBI taxonomy): domain Eukaryota; kingdom Metazoa; phylum Arthropoda; class Insecta; order Hymenoptera; family Figitidae; genus Euceroptres; species Euceroptres primus. Next base: position 2,049,303 of record JBAGKK010000003.1, read on the forward strand.
GAGTTTAAGTTAAATAATCTTGTCTCAAGACGTACATGTTTGACTTCAAGTCGAAAATATTTATCTCAAGACGTAAGACATAATCTGATTCCGTCTCACGAGTCAGGCATTGAGAGTGCCTTGAACTTGTCTTGAACATGTCTTAACCCAAGTCAAAACCAAGACAAAATATTTTTACACGAGAAGCAATTTTTACCGGGCTATTAGAAAAAAAATTTAATTTTTATCCCTTTAAAATCTCTTTTGTTTAATTGTAGTCATCAAAGGGTTATGAAAGTTTTTCTATAACTGTAGGCAACCACCATCTAACATTTTTTGGAAAATCTTAGAGATCAGATTCTTGGATCAAGTCTCTTAAATTGGAATGTCTAAAATGCCATAGACCAGACTTCCAACAAATATAAATCCATTTTTTTTTCGTGGCCGGATGTTTCAAGCCACGAAGGGTACCAAGTGAGTCAGATGAAGGAGAGTCAAGGGGTGAAGGGAAGACAGACAGAGAGCTTTGGTTGGAGTGATTTAAGGGCTTCGTTGCGTGTATCACGCCGGTTCGTCCTGAGCTTTGCTATATGTACCAGCGATGAGGAGGCCGCAGGACCGCATCTTCCTTCGTGGTTGGTCTCACTGTCTCACAGGGGTTATTGGGAATGGTACTTCTGTAGGTATATGTAGGTGGGGTCGTGTATTAGCAATGGTGCCTTTATGCAGACCCCTATATGTATACCGCAGACCGCTGAAACACAGGGCCCACGATCCAGTTGAGTTGATTTGTGGCTATAGACGATCGCGGCCGGATGCTTTATGAACCGATCAGTTTGGTTCAACCCGACCACGGTATGGGCCCATAAACGTCACGAGTTTCGGATAAGCGACGTGAAGTCGGCGTCTGGGTCCTCGTCTAACTCCACCTTTATGTCAGTTTAGGTTTTAGTAGGCGTCAACCTCATCCTCATTCTTTCCTTCCTTTTTTGATATTCAAGGTTTTTAAAAAAGAATTAGAATTTGTATTGCATCCTGCAATTCTATCAAAATTAAAAACAGCTGGTACAGTATTCTTCCATGCAAAGCAACATTCTTTCTTGTCAAAAGTGATGACAGCAACTTATTGGAAAGTTTAGAAGAATCATGAATTATGTCGCTTGTCACCGGTTTTCTCCTTCAGCAATTAAACTCCAAACTGGTTTTATTAAGACTCCAAACTCAGAGAATGAGCATTCGGGTTATTAGCCAATCAATTAAATGACGTCAGCTTGATTCAGCGACTTTGCTGAACGAACGATAAATTCGTAAAGAGAAATTTAAATCAACATCAGTCCTAAATATATCAAATTGAATTCGAATTTGATGCAAATTTTATTTTTCATCAGATTCAAGCTGGAGACACTGCATTGGGTCTTTCAATTCGTCTTTCTGAAGGTGTCTTGGTGGAATGCATAGATCGACATTGAAACTCTTTAAAAAAGAACCTTAAACGACTCGAGTTCCGCGAAAGAGTTCGAGACACGCGTTGAGTTCTCCGTACTTTGGGTCGTGGATCAAGACAAAGGGGGAAAGGGTTGAGGGTGGTGTTGAAGAGGGGGAGGATGGTTCCAGGGGAAAAGCAAAGGCGAATCAGATGCCGAAGATCGTTGCTCGAGGCGATCCCGAGTTCTGCGGTTCCTGATGGCGAACCTTCGTCGTCGTGGGTTCGATAATGTATGCGCTGAGGATTCAGGAGACGATTCGCAGTGCGATACCAGGAGCCGGGCTGACTTTTGCGCCGTTAGGTGAGGTTAGTCCAGCAGCACTGTGCTCTGCACCAGAGTATAGAACGAGGATTTCTACGTAAACTCGCTCGACCGATACGATCTTCTCCGGGCCCCGGTGCGTCCGATTCTCCGTGAACTTCGATGCCCGACCACCTATACACCTACATATTCGGTAACGTATCGGACTCGGTCCCCGGTTAGAACTCCGAAGACTCGAGATAAGGTCGAGACGACGCTTGCCAACTATACGCCAACTACTGAGATCCTGAAGATATTCAGAGTCATCCTTTCCCAACTGCCAAAGGGGTGATGCGACCCAGTCCCCTGCATAGTGAACAGGGTTCACTAATTCTTCCAGAAGTGATGGTTCCAAGTTTTTTTCCCTCCCCGCAATACTTTCCAGGGTCCGCTTTCGGAATCTTCTAGGCCTTCCCACTCAACCTTCTAGAATTTTTGAAAATTTTTGATACTCTTCCAGACTAGCTGAGACTTATAAAATTTCTCGAAAGTATCTAGACTCACCTAGAATCTTCTAAAATCCTTCATCAGAACCTTCCTGGATTTTTCAGACTTTTCTAGACTTTCCAAAGATGTCCTGAATCTTTCAGAGTTTTCTAAAATCTATTTAAAAAATATTCTAGACTATTACAGAAACTACTGAACTCTTCTATAACCTTCTAGCATCTTCTAGTCTCTTTCAGAATCTTACAACAAAAATCTTCTAGTTTTAAACAAATTCCTGTACATCTGTTGCAATTCGATCTTCACAATGTTCTAAAATCGAAATTGTTCCAGAATTTTCCAGTCTTCAAAAATCCTTTGATTCTTTAGATTAGATTCTTTCAAAACCTTTTAGGATACTTTATGTAATATTCCAGAACATCCAAGGATGTATTGTGTACATTTTTAGATTTCTCTAAAATTTTCGCTACTCTCTTCCAAAATTTTCTATAGTCTTGTTTTCTATACAATTTTATCTTCCTGGAAAAGAATGAAATTATAGATTCTCAAGTTAAAGCTACATGGTTGAATATTATTTATAAATTAATGAATGAGATTTCATGGATTATACAAGGATCAAAATTTAGTGCGTAATAAAATCGAATCCTCCGAAAGTCAATCGACTTGTCCGATTTCAAAACATTGATTTCAAGGCTGATCCTCGATCTTCGGTACCAGGAGTCTGGAATAAAACTTGCATGATGGGTGGAGCGGCATAAGGTGATAGAAAGGCGGTCACGATCGCGAGGGTTACCTGTTGTCCTACCTGCAGAGCAAGAGGTATAGTGTCCTATTATCCTACCAACTACCACAGAAGCTTATAATCCTTATAAGGTACCCTACAGCTTCTGGTACATCCAGCAGAGCACGCTGCTACTTTCCTCGAGGAAAAAATCTCCTATCCCTATTAAGATCGAAATGTAATCATTATAATGCGAAGATAATAGGACATAATGTCCACATTGTCTAAAGATTCAAGGATTTCTGATACTTTGAAGAACGCTGCATTTAAATATTCTAAATCTTTAAATCTTGAAAAAATGCATCGGAACTTCAAAATGATTAAGAATTTTAAATTCGCGCTTCGTGACCTTGAACCTAGCTACAAGGCAGGACGACGAATGTACCGAGCTAGTGTAAACATGGAAGTTAATCTCAGGCAAGGTCACGACTCTCGGAGCTCTATCGCCTCTATTTTTCTTCTCTCTATTTATCTGTCTCCTTTGGACGATGAAAGAAAGCGAAAGATATATCAATGTACCTTCTTCCCAATGATCGTCGTCCGTTAACTGGCGACTCTAAAGACCCCCATTTAATCATGATCGGCGGAAAGATCGGTGCGATCCGGAGATCGTAGGATCGTTCGAAACGTGTTTACGTGCTCGTTCGCGTCATTACGTTATGCTAATCGATGCCTACACCTGTCGAGAGACGTGCCTCGACATTTAAACGGCTTCCTGAGACTGAGTTATCTGCCTCCAAACTGTGATGGACGTTTTTTGTGGCAATCTGTACTGGTTTTTCCCAGTCATGCTAATCGCCAAGACGGATAAAGTGCCTCCTATTGATTGTTATTTATTCGATCGTCATGCGTCGTTTCATATGTCCTCGAAGACCCATTACGATAAATCGATCTAGAGTTGAACAGCGATCATAAATATCCTTTTTTTTTATTAATGAAGTGGTTTACCGGTTTCAGATGGCAGTGTCACTAGTCTTGAAAACTAGATAGATTATTTTATTTTCCTTTATGTTTCGCATGAGTTTCAAAGGTCAAGGGGTGGAAAATAATGCGTCCTTTCGATTGTGAGCATTTTCGGACCGAATCGAGATTTGCTCGAAACATAATTAGATGTGATTAAAACGTGATCGTGATAGAGATAAAAAATCTGTAATCTCGAGAAACGATCGAGACGAGACGATCATCTCGGCCGAGTAAAGTTTCGTCTGGTTGTGTATATATCGTGTTCAAAGTTTTAATTCGATCTGACAATATTTTGGAAAAATTTTGAAATGATCGACATGTATCACTACATTTCGAAAGTGATACAGTAGCGGATACAGAAATGCGGATTCAGAAATTGTGTGTCTCCCTTCAACGCATGGGAAAGAAGGGAGACACAATTTCTGGATCCGCAACTGAAGCGATAGAAAATTATCACTTTTGTATGCAAGTTGAAAGTGATATAGGACACTTATGACTCACTCGGTTAAAACTTTTTTTGGTTGAAACAAAAAGAATCTTCCTAGAAATTCCATAAATTATCTCTCAATCACAAGAGCAATAAGAGACCCTTCTCACTCCCCCTTAACTCTTTGTATTCAGGGTCTTAACCAAGTCGCTGTATCGACTCCTGATTACATTATCCGCTTTTTGTGATCGGTCTGGATCAGGATTCGAAGAGAATATCTCTTGGAGGGAAGATCGGGCGATTCCTTAATGATCCTTGCGCGGGTCATCAGCGTTCGCATGCGTAATGCTGTTGGTACAGAACAGTGTGGGCCAGGACAGGGTGGACCAGTTGGACGTTGCATTATATGCAGAGCAGGCTGCACTGTACGAAGATAAGAATTAAGAGAAGGAGTTTTGGGGGGACTGAGGAAAGTGAGATAGAGAAGCTGTGGAAAGAGAAGGAAAATGGCGTGGGATAGTGGGGGGGGGGGAGTAGTGAAGTAGCCACTGGGTAGTCTCCTCGCGCCAGCCGCAGGATTTATATCATGGTGCCCCACTCACACACCGGTACACCTGACTTATGCAAAGCAAGCCCGTGCCCAAATAAATGTCACCAGGAAACAAAAACGTTCTCTTGTCTCCGCGAAGCCTCCGCTACCACCTTCCTCCACCCCAGTCACCGCTCGTGTCCTCCGGTATATACCACGTCCTGGTCCCTGATTCTGTATACTATAGGGGTACCACTTCACCTTCACCCATGCTTTTATCATGGTTGTCCCTTTTCTATGAGTACGCAACCCGGTTGAAAAACCCTACCATATTTCAGTGACGTCATTGAGACAAAAGGAATAGACTCAGTAGACGAATACTGGGTTCAGAAAGTGTGCTTCCCTAAAAATCCTTAATTTTATTCTTTGATACCTCAGAGTTTATTAAATTTCGAAACAATCCCTGGAAGTCTTCCATTTTTTACTGTTATTTACTTTTAAGGGTCAGTAAATCATCAATGTTATTTTTATTTCAAACTAATCGCCGTTTTCAACATTGGATTTTAATCTCCCTGATGCATATGAAAAATAATTGGTACATTTGCTGGAGGTAACTTGTTACCTTACTTGATGGGACAAATTTATAAAGATCGTATAAAAGTCTGCTTATGTTAAAGTTTACTATAGTGAAATCGTCAAGAAACCTGCCAATAGAAAGAAAAAGGGCAAATAAGTGGAGGGAAGTGGGTGGAGACGAAGGAGAATGGTGCTGAAGATGGAGATGGATGCAGAAGAGAAGAAGAAGGGTGGTGGAACGAGCAGTAGACTGGCCAGATTTATTCGAGCGGTGACAAAGCACCTTGCTCGCCTTCTCCTACCTGGACCCCTTTCTGTACCCTCTTCGTCTTTCCCGTCCAATGTTCCCCATTGCTTTCGATATGGAACCTGGTATCCATTGTTTCGCTCCTTCGCGTCGTGCGCCTTCCTCGCCTTCGTATTCTTATTCTTCTTCACCCCTTTTTCGTCTTCGTCCTCTTCTTCTTATATGGGATACTCCTCCTTTTCTTCAGAGTCGAAACAAGCGAGAATCGCTCTTCGAGTTCCGCAGGACCATTATCGAAGGAGGTGAGATATAGGAAAGTCGATGTCCGAAACTGAAATGTCGTGCATAATTATGTTCAGTCTGATTTAGAGTATTCGGTTGTGAAAATGGTTACATATCCGGTTATTTGGGAGAATAAGGTATGGCATTCTTGGCTTGGAAGTGTGTTTAGTTAGAGAAAGATCTATTTCAAACTAAAAGTGATTTATTCTACCAGTTCCTCTCGATCATTCATAATTTCAACCCTCATCTGGAAAAAAAATTATGTTGGTAATAAAAAGGTGTTAAAACACATTTTTTTAAAGACCATATCCGGTGAAGCAACTGATAAAGAATCTTACTTGGGTAACTGGTATATTAGTTCTTCTTAAGTGAATTAACTAATTAGGTTAATTAGCTGCAAAATGTTACATGACAGGGACAAGTGGACTGATCATCAGATGAGACTTCTTATTTACCTGCAGTTGCGGGAATAAATTGTGCAAAATAAAAGCATATGAAACTAATTTACTTGAAAATTTAAATGCGGGGATATTAATTCACAAAGACGGTGTTTATATATTTTAATCTGTTGAGAAACCATTCCCTTATGTTCTTATGAGCATCATAAATAAATACACAACTTTTTTCTGAGTAAATTTAATCATTCAATTTGAATTATTACAAATCATCATGATTTTTAATTATGCATCGATCTGCAGTATCTTTTTTATATTTTCTTATGAAGTTTATGATATATTTAAACCTTTAAGTTGTTATATTACCACAGTGAATATGGCAATCTCTGCACCGGTTCCCAACTGGTGCCGCCATCTCTGAGAAACATTTACAACATTGAGACCAACTTGGAGCATTTCTTTGCCAATTCTCGAATCCTTATCCTTTCTGCGGAAGATAACTCGTCGAGTCTTTCTGTCTGGTTGTATTCCCCTTATTTTTGCATCTTCATCGTCTCATTCTAACCAAATTCAACGCGTGAATCGATGTAGAAACTTAGAATTAAAGTCACTTTCTAAGTTTTATAATTGGCTTCAAAATTTGTCCTATATTTTCTTCTGTCGTCAATACTAATTATACGAAACATAATAAAAAGAAACAAAAGCAGATCTGAGCTAATGATAAAAAGCTGACTAAACTGGTTTCACATCAAACCCAACCCTTGAGACTGATACTGCAATATAGCACAAGATACATCAAGATTTGAAGAACTTCTTCGAAGTCATAAATTCCTGGGCGAGCAATAAATTCAACCCGTGAAATTTATTTGAAAACTCACACGCCTTAGGAGGCTTACGCCAATTAAAGTGCAACATCTTAGGAGTTAATTTCAGTGGGATTTTGTTGATTAAAAGGATACCCCTCATCCCTGTTGGCGTTAGCAGAGTATCGCCTCGACGGGAATACATTTCGCTGACATGAGACTTTATTATAGGCTGTCTTAAATAATAATCTTAATTTTATGCAACGATCCTATTGCATCGGAATATCCCCCTTCCCCCGGGTTCTGAATCCACTCCATCTCTCTTGTCCGCTGGACATGTACTGTCGTACAAGTATCGAAAATATAAAGACACACGTGTATACAAGCACGTGTACATGAGTATATGGATATGAATGTACCTAATACGAATGATGTCGAGGCTCGCAAGGGCTCACGCGGTGCTCAGGCTCAGTCCGGTGCTCAGCCTCTGATGAAGATAACGCCAGCCACCTTTGAATTACGACGCGGACCAGGCAATAATAAATTCCGGCAAACATTCATTTTCGTACACGCAACTTTATGTCGCCCTTAGCCGGACTAAGCGCCCTCCACCGACGTCATTTAGTATCCCGGTGATGGCCCTAATAGCCAGGGTCCTCCGGCTCAATGGACAGGCCATGGGATTTACAATCCCGCGAGAGCGGCGCGGATGCTGCTGTACCTGCTGCACCTTACTCTTACTTGACAATCATTGTAGTAATTGGAGCTTATCTATTCGGAATTGAACATTTTTCAGTTTTTTTCATTCTAATTAATTTTTAATGTTGTTTTCTTTACAAAAGGAACTCGTCTACTTAATTAAAACATTACAGATAGGAAATATTTTTTACATTGTTATTATTCTATCTGTAACAATCGATCGGTCAGTGCCCATCTCTACACTGTTGCGGTTATGTGTGAAGCGAACAAAAATAAAAATAGTGACACATTCCCCCAAATCTCATATTGGTTGAAAGACGTATTGTCGAGTTTAATAATTTGCCATGTAACAAGTGTGGTAAAATGATGTCATCGAAAAACACAGTAAAAGAGACTAGATTAGGTTTTCTAACCACAACATAATGTTGTGTTTTGATCTGCTGAATCATGCTGAGTAAACAGTGTTGCCACAACGTCACTGCCTACCCCCGCCATGTGTCTCGCGTGAATAGAAATATTATGACGATTGCCCTCGTTAGCTATGGGAGATGCATGCATGCAAAGAGTGCTGTACGTAATTAATAATATTTGCCTTTAGAAACAGACGATTAAGCTAAAAATAGTATGCGTCGCTAGATAATAATATTTTCTACATATTTCGAAAATTTTAGACAACTCGTAGGTAAGGTGCGATTTCTGTTAAACTTACAGATGAACAGTAAATTTAACAGCTATGTCTGTAGAATCTACAGAAAACAAACATTTCTCGTAGATTCTACAGATATATATCTGTTAAATTTACTGACCATTTGTAAGTTTAACAGAAATGTCTGCAGACTCTACAGAAATGTCTGTAAATTTAACAGAAAAAATCTGTTGTCCCTATTTCAATTGATTATTCTGTTAAGTTTAGAGATTCGTTTTTATTTTTTTTTATGTGACCGTCCACGAAGAAAGGGGCCTAATGCCCAAAAAATCGATTTTTAGTTTTTTACAAAACTCCATGGTTTTTGAGTTGCTCTTTCATAATAAAAAAAATTATTCTTTTATTTTTAAAACTTGAATTGTTATTAAACTGCTAAGTGAGGCCCTTTTATGGATTTCCTGTGTTGGACCTCTTCTTCAGTCGCTCCTCTTCTAAAATTTAGCTCCCAAGCGTTAGGTCCCTTTTTTCGTGGACGGTCACACATTTGCAGTGAAACCAGCAAAGATTATTTTCCATAATTTATTTGTTTTGGAAGCTTTCTAGGGTGTCTTGTTAAAAATTAATTCAACATTTCCTTGGGACACTTTATTATTTCACTCAGGTGATATTCATCAAAATGTTATTAGGGTTTTATTAAATGGCATACAATTAAAAAACTGTTCTTCATATGATATTATGAATGGTAGGAGTTATCTTAATTCAATACTTGACTTTAGTAATTTGAATTATTCGCCACTTGCTACTTTCGATACAGGGCCGGCGCAGCCCACATTTTTGAGGTATGGAGTTTTATTCCGATGGCAGGGGGGGGGGAATTTTTTAATTTTATTATTTTTTGATTTAAAAGAAAAGTAATAAAGTCCAATTTAAAAAAAAATTTGATTAAGGAACCAATCACCGTCTTTCCAATCAGTTTTCTAGGTATTTAATTCCAAACCTGGATTTCTTCCAGGTATGAAGTTCTCCAAGGCATCCACACTGCTTGCGCTGCCCCTGTTTCGATACAATTTTCCGCATGTTTTTTTCAGAATACATTTTCATAGACGTTGTGTCATAAGTAAATCATCTTAAAAACGAATTTGTAAAACGCACTGAAATTTTATCAACTTGTGCGTGAGTTATTTGTTTTATAAAACCAGTCATTCATTTCCAGCTGTGCATGAATTTAATATAAATATATATTAAATTGGAAAGTGAATATCATTTCAATTTATCGTTATATTAAGAGAATTTGTCTTTTATGCTCCGTAATTATACCGACAAACCATCACTTTACAGCATTTAGTAAAATTCATACCAATATTATTTATAGACATCGACTGCCATTCAGTAAATTACTCGGGTAATAAAAATTATAATTGTCTGTAATTACGCTAATTATCCGTTGACGATGTTAATTGCTCTCATGACTGCAGTAAATTTTCATGTTCATCTTTGAGTACAATATTCAAAATATAAAAAGAACATAGTATTTATGAATTGATAATTTTTTTCAAAAACATTTCGTTTCTTTTTCTCTTTTTTGAACATAATTCTTGAACAAAGATCATAAAGTTTAATTAAAGCTAAATTTAATATGATTTGACTAAATTTTATCCAGCATAATTAACCTGAAGTGGAAGTAAATGTTGCATTCAGAGAGGCCAATAAAACTCGTTGCAACAAGGTCTACTAAAACAAAATCAAGTGCAATAAATTGATTTTATTTCAGGTTGTTGATTGGTGCTTATGTCTTCCTTCTTTCGACTCTAAACCGCAGAGAACCTGTTGGGTGGTGAAGGAGAGAGACAGATGGCAGGGATAGGCGGATAGATCCGAGTCTATAAAGAAGGTATGACCTTTCAATTAAATTGTTTTAATATTCCGACAAAAGGGTCGAAACCGGGTCGAGGTTACTGCTCCCTGTAGTTTCTGTTTCTTGTCGTACTTTTGTCGCAAATAACGCAGGGCAAAAAGCACCTGGTGGAAAGGTCTTGCTCTAATTGGAGCATGCTAACGACTCGAATCGGTCGTTTCCACGGAATCGTGGATCTAAGCCGCGACTTGGTACGAGAGTACATACCGATACGACTATGAAAAGCGCGGTCCGCAGATAATGCCGATAATGAAAGAGAACGGAGCCGTCCTGATTTAATTGGGCTCCCGGGAATTAAACGGTGAGCGAGAGAGATGGAGATATTCCGATAAGGGAAGAAAGAGGAAGAGATTAAGGGAGCGGGATAGAGGGAGCGGGATAGAAGGAGCGCGAGTTCAGGAACACGGGAAACCCCCTGTGGTTGGTACCAATCGGCTACTCCGAGAAGACCTCGTCGGTCGATCGAATTAGAAATATATGGCCGTTGTACATGAGAATCGCACGCCGAGCAGCGTCACGATCTCGCAAAACACTCGGCGAATTATGTAGCTGAGCATACAACCACCGGTAATCGGGTTTAAGTATAAAGGCCACTCGTCACAGGTGCAAGAAGAAGCAGAAAGAGTCCTGAGAGCACGCCTTGAACCCGAGCTCGGCAGCGCCAGCGGTAGCAAGTATCTTGAATTTCCCGCCGCGATTGCTCTTTGATAGAAATAGCCGCACGAAGATTTCGTGTCGTTATATGACTTGCTTTTGAAAAAAAATCTTATATTAGAATAAAGGTTGCTTAACAAAGTGGGTCCCCGTTTTCATCCCCTTTTTTATAACTGAAAAATGTACATTCATCACCTTCTTCTCCATAATTTTTTACCACCTCTTTTCCTCTTTTATCATCTTTGAAGTTTTCACTTTACCTCGTTTGACAATTCTTTTTTAATTTTCACTTTCTTATTATTTCTTTTTGTGTTATCCTATACGGTGGATATGTATCCTCGTCTTTTTACAATCTCTTTACTTCTCACTTTTTTAATTTCTGCTTTTTATTTCGTTATTTTCAGATCCAGAAATTCGTAATTTTTAATACGTGGCGAAAAAATATATTTATCTTTATATTTAACATTTTCCACAATCTCTATTAAGGAGGCAGTGTGACTCAAATTATATTTTTCTTGAATCTTCTTCAAGCATTTACAGACGTCACGCTGTCGCGGGTTCGAATCCCTACGCTAAGAAGTAGAATCAAAAGCAGTATATGACTGAAAGTTTCATTTCTTTTCCATTAATTTTTGTTGGGTCTACTATAATTGTATTTGCATAATAATTAGATCAACCATTCGAATTTTCATAGTTGTGATTAATTTAATCTTTTCCTTTTTATTGTTTATAACCACAATTTTTTAAAATACCTTATTTTTCATGCTTCCTAACTTAAAATCTAGTTTACCCTTTTGAAAAAAGAATTATGTATAGGACTATTTTAATAATTGTACTTAATATTAAATCTAGTATGGTGGATGGAAGCTTGATTCATGATTATATACCTAATATTCTCTTGCGTAGGCACGCGTGGGTGTTCGCGACGACGTAATTTAAGGCTGTGGATCGTAACGATTCAATTTCACGAGTACCACTGTATGATCTGTACGGTTGAGTGTCTGGCGAAAGAGGCTCGACGTAAATTGAACACAAATATTGCGAGCTCTCGCCTACTTATACTTTGTTTCCAAGGTGAAGAAATTAACAGCATTAATTTATTCCCCATCAAAACCCATTGATTTTAATCCTTACATGAAACAAATTATTACAATACTTTATATTATTCTTTCCAAACCTATCATCATCTCTCTTCACAAAGCCTCTTAATTCAATCTCAAGATAAAAATTTCCACTATAGAATCTTTCTCGTTTACTAGATATATCTAAACATTATTTACAAACGGTCGTAAATTTACAAATAAATTTGCATAGCTAATTACAAACAAAAAATTTTTTATTAAATGAAAAATAAATGCAGAAAAACGACAAACTGAGCATAACACGATGTTATATCAATGTATATGAACCACATTAGACATAAATTCCCCGCAACTTGTTCCCAATTTTCCTAAAGCAGCTTCCATACCTCCTATTGAAATTCGCCTCATTATTTTCTCGAAGCAACAGAAAGCTTTCATCGAGCTCTTCGGCAGAGGTGGTTTCGTGCCAGTGAGCGTGTTAACGATAAGCGTCTTATTTTTCGTGGAGGGAAGTTTTCGAAGGAGAACACGAGCGCGTCAGGGCGACAGATGGAAATAATTCGATTGGCAGAGTCGGATAACCGATCTAACGTGAGAACCGGACCAGTTGCCATGAGGTGAGGCATCCGGGCCGAGGGATCATATCATATATACCGACGAAGCGCTCCACCTCGTCGAGACTCATATAATTGCTGGCATCCATAACGCTGATGTATTTATGGCATTAACTCGCCTCTTTCTCGTATACGCGGCTCGCCCGCCGCCCCCGACCCACCCCTCTGCCCCACCACCTATATATCCAGCCCCGTACCCATCATGCAACCACAAGTAGAAATAATTGGTTGAAAACAGCGCGCTCTCAGGCGGCAATATATCCAGCTTACTCCCCGCTGTCGCATCGCTTAGATGCGACCAAAACTCGCCGCCATTCCCACCTCCTTCTTTCGCGGTGCATCATCACCCCCCAAACCCCCAATACCCCCTTCAGCCATCCCTTATTCGTTATTCTGGTTCGTCATCATATTCTGATTCTTCTTCTCTTCTTTTGCTTCATCATCTGCATCTTCTTCATTATCATCATCTTCATCTTCTTTTGTTTTTTGCTTCTTACTCTTCTTCTCCTTCCATTATTCCTATTTTTGTTCCTTTTGTTTACTTTCTTCTTCTTTTCCTCCTTGCACCCCTTTCTGACTCCTGATTCTTCTCTCTCCCATCCCTCTCTCATTTGAATAGCTCTTATTTATGAAAATTGAATCGAATGCTTCTCATTTATGAAGGTAATTGGTACCTGTCACGAGTCCTGGCTGCAAGATATCCTACTTTATCGCGGATAAGCGGTGATAATTATTCTTGCAATTGAATTTATTTCTATAAGTTTCCCACCTCACCACCCTCTCCTTCGACCAACTGTACTTAGTTACTCCTCCACTTGGTTTGTGGAATTTCCTATTTTTTTGGAGATAACTCAAGTGTTACCACTAGTGATAATGATTTATATCAATTTTATTATGTACATAGTACCATTCAGAGATTAGCATTAGCTAATATTTGATGAAAAATCAGATCAAGCATCGCAGTTCACCTATAGTGTAGATGTCTTCAATGATTCTAACAAGGGAAGGACCCACACTTTATGGATCACTGATTTTGATGGGACTCAACAACTTGAAAGTACATTTAAATCCATTAAGAAAGTATTTTTTTGGCTGCCATTAGGCAATTGTTTATGAAATATTAGCAATAAACCAATGTTATCGATACGTGCACAATAGAGTGTCCTAAAAAAACTCAATATTTTTTTTATGACACACCCCCTAAACTTGTTCTATTTGCTGAAAAAATAATTGCATATTTTTCTTTTCTTTTTAAAATAATTTTAAACCGTGGTCCTGGGGCCTTAAACTGTCCCAAAATGATTAAAA
>JBAGKK010000003.1:2145835-2196247 GCA_037177015.1 Euceroptres primus
ACAGAAAACCATTGGGGTGAATTTTGTTCCATCTCATTTTGAATAATTTAAAACAATTGAAAATTTCATTGTGATTTTAGTTGTTTTCGAGTCTCATTTTTTTTACAACTAATTTTGAGGAAAATTCAATGTTAAATTGAGGATCGACGTTTTACTGTGAATTTCTCCAATTTTTGAATAATTCTGCTTCGATTTGATCTTCCTGGTTATTTTCAATTTGAAATTGTATAATTGTGATTTATAATTTGTATATCCTAATTTTTAATTTTTCAATTTCTCCAGTATCAATTTTTAGCCTTAAGTTTCAAATATAAAAATGTGAAAAATATTTGTACTTATAATAAGTATGAAAAAATTACAAATAAACGGAAGTAAATATGAAAAAATGAGAAAAAATTCTTTAAAGAAGTATAAAATTGACTGTATATTTTGAAAAATGTGACCAAAAGTAAAAAAAAGCCTGGCTGTGGCAGACTTGAAATGTTGAAATAAGCATTGAAAACTGTACATTTTTTAATTTTTCCCTAAATAATTAAAAACTAGAGACTTAAACAAAATTTTTTTAATTCAATATTCTTTGAAATTATTGTACAATTTTAAATTTAGCCTTAAAAACGAAACATTTTCTGAATTATTCATTCAAAACTGAATAATTAAAAATTTCAAAATGTTCTAGATTGAACATTTTAATATCAAATCCTTCAAAATTTAACTATTGACAATTTAAAGTGCTTAAAATTTAAAGTTTTCATTTAATATAATTTATTCTCCTATTTTTGTGAAAAAATCACCCTATTTCCCTTTTTTTGAGAGTATTTTGCACTGTGAGCTGTGAATTACCAGTGAGCGGCGTTTTCGATTAAATATAGTTATACATTAAGAAAAAAATATTTTTCTTCCATATCAGATGGTAAGGATGGAAACTTTTTTACATTGAAAATGGTTAATTTGGTCAACTAGTTTGTTTAGATATGATTGTTTGTTTAGATATGATTAGTTTGTTAGATATGAAACTGCTATTTTATTAGTTGATACTGCTATTTTATTAGTTGACAGCCATTTCATTAGTTGCAGTGACTATTCAATTATTACCATAAACTAATAAACTGGAGGTCCCAATTAATAAAATAGCAGTACCATACCTTAAAAACTAAGTAGTTTGCCCAACTAACCATTGTACATCACTTGTACATTTTTAAAAGCTTTAAGAATTTATTAGGGAAAAATACATTAGTTTATTCTTGTAGAAATTAACAGCGACGTCCTATTAGATTAAGAATCCGAAAGAAAGTTAAGTTTAAAATAATTATATTTACCCAACTACAGAAAAGGAACCGTTATGATTTTTAATTTTTTTTTTAGAAATAACAATTCTATCTATATTTTACCTACATACTTTTAACTGTACAGTACAGTAAAAAAAAACCTTTTTTTTAACATTAGAGTTTGTAAATGGCTTGAAGAGACGTAATTGCAGGCGATTAGGAAAATTTCCAGAGTGGCAGGATGCACCAGAAATGGCATCCTGACCCAGAGAATCTGTGGTAGATTCAGTGAATGTATAGTCTTTATCGACATCGAGTCTGAACAAGGAAGGCTTTCTCTGCTGGCCTTGAGTTCCTGCTCAAGCCCCGAAGCAACGTGAACTTGAACCAGTCCCACGTTCTTTCGCTCAACCTCGTATGCAGCTTGTTAACTCGCCGTATTGCGTTTTCCTGAACTTATGCAACGGAACACGTTCGATCATTTGTTATTTTTGACAAAGGCAGTAAAAGCTTGTTAAAAACGGGACTTATCAGCTGCAGTGGTTCTTCCTTATTTTTATGATAATTCTTCCTTTCCTGAGTACTTTTTTCTGAATTTATGCTTTTTATAAATTCTGCTTTATTTATAATTAATAAACTGCTCTTGAAGAAAGTCTCTATTCAACTGAACAAAATAAACCCGAATTTCTTTTCTATAATAAGGGGGTTGATAACTATTTCGTGCATAAAATTTATCACTTTCATAATTCGTTTTATTTAATTTCGTTTTTATTTAATTCGTTAGAATTTTGTTTGATTCAAACAAATCTTTTCCCCAATGTAAATTTCTGAACACTGTCAGTTTTTCGTTAGTGTCTTGAGAGAGAATGAAGCATTAGGAGGGGTTTTCTAACAGTCTAACTTGAAATCCTAAAACTTAACAAGGATGTTTTCAGGATTCCATAAATATAGAAACCACGTGGGGACCACCATCGAGAGTAAACTGATCTGGGTCTCACACATGTTTCGAAAAATGTTTTCCATCTCTTTTGCTCGCTGATATGAGCATATTCCCTCCCCTTTTCATCTTGGTCACACTCACACTGTCCCTACTCTCGAACTATTCAAGCTTGTTATCGACTCCCCCTTTTGCTTTCAGGCATTCCCCTCACACGCTTTTTCTCTATTCTAACTCATGTATGCTATAACACATCGTGTCCCTAACCTAATACAACAAGAATTGCGTCGAGCTTCGATATGCTCCAGTCCAGTTTGCAACCAGCCACACTACTTCTAGACCGGTTTAACTGATTCAGGACTATTTAATAGGTCTACAAAATAATATGAACTCTGATGTGACATCGTACAATCTCATCTCAACAGGGGAGGAAGTGTTTTCGAATTTTAAGAAGATTTTCTGATGGAGAAAATGCGTTTTTCATGAAGAAAAGGAGTATCAAAACTAGTATCAAAATCTTATAAGAAAGGCAAAGGAACTAAATCCGGATCAAAAATCCAAATACGAAACATTATTTCTTTTGCTCTAAATAAATTTCATTTACAATTGTAGTTATTTGGGGTAAAAATAATAGTGACTCGCATTTGGACCCTTAATCCGGATTTGGTTCTTTTGACTTAAAGCGCAGAGAAAAAAAATCTGTAAAATTAACAGAAATCTTGTGTTGATGTAGGGGCAGCAGATTTTTTGTGTTATATTTACATAAATTTCTATCAAACTAACAAATGGTTAGTAAGTTTAAAAGATATATCTGTAGAATTAACAGAAATGTCTGTAAGATTAACATTTTTCAGAAAAATTAGAATTCCATGAACCTAAAAGACATTTCTGTTCATTCTACAGATATATATGTTAAATTTAGTAACCATTTGTGAGTTTGAAAGAAATTTATGTAAATATAACAGAAAAAATCTGCTGTCCCTATTTCAACAGACCTCTGTAAAATTTAACAGATTTTTTCTTCCAGAGGGGATACTGATCACCTTGATAGAAAACATTGGTAGTTTCTAAAAATAGAAGAAATTTGCCAAAGGGACTTGGGCCGATTGTGACTAGTTTTTTTTTTGTGCAGGGGTAAAATTTATCCTGTGAAACTAATTTTTGTTGCAGATAATAACTTTTACTGGAGAATTGAGATGAACTTTTATTTTTATTTTTTTTATTTTATTTTTATTTTTATTATTATATGTTTATTTTTATTTGATTTTATTTTTTTCCTTGGTGGTAATCTGTAGATTCCTGAAATTTTACACCGAAAAAGACTAATTTTAATAACAAACTTTAATAATTTAATAAATATTTTAATATTTATTAAATATTTATTAATATTTATTAATATTTAATAAAAATTTAATAAAAAAGCGCTCAAAAGTCTGTCCCCAAGTTTTGTGTTAGATTTTACGATTTTCCTATTTTAAGAGGAAACTCGAAGATCGTAATTCAAACTATTCAAAATACGACAATGATTTGTTAATTTTAGGCCAACGAAGATTTTCGTATTTTAGAACATCGATTTCTCATTAGTATTTCCAAATAGCTGTCAATAATAATCACTATTTTTACACAATATGTTTTACAAAATGTCATATTTATCGAACTATTAATTCAAAGTTTTATTAAAAGAGAGAATATCTTGAAGCTGTGAAGTCAATATCAAATAAATCGCGCAATCGCAGATGTTTTGCATATTTTTAATCATTTTTACTTTTTTTTGGAACACTTTTAAAAGATTCTTCAAATATTTATTCTGTCAAGGTCGAATATCATGCATTGCGAACTTTGTTAGGGCAGTGACGAACCAATTCTTTGATCTCTCTGATATTATTTGATATTGTTATTATGATATTATTATTCTGTCAAGGTCGAATATCATGCATTGCGAACTTTGTTAGGGCAGTGACGAACCAAATCTTTGATCTCTTTGATACATATTTCGTTTTTTTCATACTCTCTTGGGTTGGACGAGTTTAAAAAAAAAATATTTTAGGTGGCATAAAATATTTATTTTTATTTTGTTCGGAAATTTTGTGGTCTAATATGATCAACTTTTTTGCAATTACCGATATATATATAACGTGAACGATAATTTTACACAAACCATTAAATTTTTCTCTTTCATAAATTTGAGTGTAAACAACTATTATCTTAATTCGACTTGGAATTTTAGTGAGTTTCAAAACTCAATCTATGGAAATCGAGTTATTCGTTTATTTTCCAGTTTTGTGAAAGAAATATTTTTTTATGTACTGTTTTTGGTATCAAGTGCTAATAAAAAATGAAAATTAAAATAATATAACTTTTGTTTGATTTAGAACTTTTTTTAATTGAGCAAAAGTTACATTTTTTAACATTAAGTTAATTAAAATTAAAATTTTAAAAATTGTAGTATTAGGTATGATATGTCCTCAGTTCGCACTGAAGACGAAAGCTATAGTTTCCAAAAGAAAATTTTCTTGGACTTTACAGCTTTTAAAAAAAGACAAAAAAACCAAACTCACAAATTTTTAAGAAATATAACGTTGCAGAAAAAAAATTCGAGATCTAAGGAAATTATGGCTTTCTTGTCCATTGCAACTAGTCATATGTCATACATAAAACTAAAAAAAATGTTTAATAAAAATTAACTGGATCTTAAAAAATGTAATTTTTCCTGTAATTATTACCATAATTTTCGCACTCATAGGGAAATTGTTTTCCATTCTCAAAATTCAAAATTTTTGACCTCATTGAGGCACCGTAGAACCAATTTTGATTTTAAAACGTCATCAAGGATTTTTATTTGTAATAAAACGTAGCAATTTTTCATCAGTAGTCATTTTCGATTTTCAAAAATGTTGTATTTTCGGCCCACTTTATTATACAACTCACAAAAATATGTGTATACTGAACTTTCGACGCTAATTTATAGTAAAAAATTTAAAGTAATATGTATACTAAATTAAAATTATTTTGCATAAAAAATAATCAAATGCGCTAGTTATCATACAACATTTCAATGCCAAATGTCAAAAAAATATTTGAGATTTAAATAAGAAAAAAAATTGACACGTAATTTTTCTTCTCGAAAGTGAATGTTTTCAATTGAAAAGTTTTTTGTCTGAGAATTAAGGTATTTGTAAGGAATTTTTAACTTTAGGAGATAAGAATGGAGGGTTTTAGAAGATTTGAATGGATGGAACTTTTTTAATATCATTTTTCTCGTCAAATGCAACTATTTCCTGATGAAAAACTTTTAGTGTTGTAGTTAGGCTACAGTTAAGAAATGTTGAGTGTTTTCTGTTAATAAATTTTTGGACTAGAGTTTTTGAAAATAGGAGAAAATCTGTTCACAGTGTCCTTTCTTTTTCTATTCAATATACTTTCTTAAAGCAAATGTCGGTTTCGGTTTGAAATAGATGGAATCAAATTCTCATTTATTTTCGAATTTCTCCCTCGCTTGTGACTCAGAACGTATGGAACTATTCCTTTTATTCTAGAACATGGTATATATATATATATATATATATATATATATATATATGCCTAATACACACACATATAGAATCAATGGCTTGACAGCGAATGGGGAACCTATTATTAGAGTCTGAAAATTAATTTTTGTCTTCGCTCCCGTAAATTCGAGACGTGTATCCTGCCACTGAGATTTTCGTGGTTTTTTCAACATTGGGTGCACAAGAAAAGTATTGGATTCGAGCCTTCCGACGCTTAGAGACGATTAGAAGCGAGGGTTGTGCGTCGGCCCCCTTTTAGGGAGGCCTTGACCTCCACTAGTCGACCTAGAACACCCGCTTCGTCTCGTTTCTCAAATAGGGTCCATGGACTAGACTAGGACTAGGGTACCAGTTCAAAGGGCTCGATTTCTCTCCTATTCAATATAATATTTGAAATGTTTTCTTGAATTTTTTACCTTTTAAAATGCAGCATTAATATTGATAATAAATGGTAAAT
Organism: Euceroptres primus; assembly: GCA_037177015.1. Taxonomy (NCBI): domain Eukaryota; kingdom Metazoa; phylum Arthropoda; class Insecta; order Hymenoptera; family Figitidae; genus Euceroptres; species Euceroptres primus. The sequence goes on from JBAGKK010000003.1 coordinate 2,152,046, forward strand.
AATTAAAAATAATTAAAAATGGTATGTAAATATTGATACATATTTATGTATTTTTACTTTCTTGTTTGTTTCAGGTACGTTTCTGTTGGTTATCATTTATCAAACTGGTCTTCAATTGTAGTTGTGGGTAAGAAAAGTAAAAAATTACAAATTAAAAAGTTACTTGACCACGGTTCGATCCCAATATGGATTCTTATCAGCCAATATTAATTTATAGGCTTTAAATTAACCGAAATTTCACCGCATATTCTCTTCAAATCTTATGCTTAATTCAGCACTACATGTAATTTCTCCTTTAAATCTTTTCCTCAAGACATGATATAAAAGGAAAACGGACAGAAAGAAGCCACTGTACTCTCTTAATCTGAATCAGACAAAATTTTCGCTGATTTTATTCAGTGACCCATTCAACAGTGAAATTCAGTCAGAATTCAAGGATCAATTAGCTAAAAATGGGTTGCTGAAAATTTGAAAATTTGGACTGATTCAGAGTAGAGTAAATTGTGCGACATTATTTTAATCTGCAGTGATATTATTTTAATTTGAAGAGGATAATTATTCTACTATCGACTGATTCCATTTCAAATCATGCAGAGAGTTCCACGTTAGGGTATCAGAATAAATTGGCCTTTAAATGTATCATTCTACAATGAAAATTAAGGGATACGTATTTCATAGATCAACCAAACAAAATTTATCTTAGGAATTACGAACTATTAAAGTTAACTTTCCAATTGTCAAAATTGCTCGAAGACTGACAGATTTTTTTCGAAATGGTGTATTTTTCTATTGATTACATATATTTGGACATTTATTTTTGCAAATGATGGAGGATTTCTTGATCTATCAAATGAACCAAAGAAAATATAAAAATTTTGGAAAGTGACAAAAAGGCGGCTATTCTTCTGAAAAAATTAAAAATGGATTTTCTCATAAAGTCCACGTTTAAAAATTTTTATTTTTTTAGAGAAGATTGTTGGCAATGTGAACTACATTCTCATAAATTCTTATTTTAGGTAAACCATTTTTTCAGCAAGAAAAATTTTTTTGTCAAAAAAAATCAAAATTTTTAATTTTTGTGAACTGCTAAGACAAAAGGTAAATGTGAAGAGAACAAGGTTGTTTAGAATTCAAATTTCTACTAAAAAGTCTTTTGCACTTTTTAAAAGGTTGCATTCCATCGATTTAAATATTTACGAATATTGTTGGAAAAATCATAATTCTCAATTTCTCTATTACCCCTGAGTAAATTTGATCCTAGATTAAATTTTTTATATATTTTTATATATACTGTATGAAATTGTATACTATGTATACATGTAGGAATGAACGATAATTTACTGAAAAATAAGTGATCTTTTTAGGAATCGTGTACCTTTTGCACATAGAAAATATGTTAAACGGATTTTTTTCCATGAATACTTTTCAGTTCGCTGTATAAGAATGTTCTTCGCCGTTTTCGTTAGTTGCAGCCTTCCATAAGTGAAATTTCTGAATTCCTGTAACCGTTGCCACATGTAACCAGGCTTCTTTCTTCAATTCACGAAAATTGCTCAAATCTTATATGGCGAGAACTGCGAAGCATTCATGGAAAAAATCCGTTTAACATATTTTCTACGTCCAAAAGGTACTCGATCTCTAAAAAGATCACTTACTTTTTTAGTAAATTGTAGTTCCTTCCAATTTTCTTGTAACTTCCACGAAAGACATTGATTTTATTCTTATCAATGTGTAACATACAATAAATTTTAAGTTGTATATGTATATAAAAATATGTGTATAAAAAATGTAATCTTGGATCAAATTTACTCAGTGGTGATAAAGAAATTGACAATTATGATTTTTTCGATAATATTCGTAAATATTTAAGTCGATGGAATGCAACCTTTTAAAAAGTGCAAAAGACGTTTCAGTAGAAATTTGAATTCCAAATCCAAAGAAAATATAAAAATTTTGGAAAGTGACAAAATGGCCTCTATTTTTCTGAAAATATTAAAAATGGATTTTCTCAAAAAGTCCACCTTTGAAAATTTTTATTTTTTTAGGGAAGATTGTTGGCAACGTGCACTACATTTTATAATAAATTTTTTTAGATAAATCATTTTTTCAGCAAGGAAAAATTTTTTGCCAAAAAATCAAAATTTTTAATTTTTGTGTAAACTGCTAAGAAAAAGGGTAAATGTAAAAAGTAAAAACTTGTTTAGAATTCAAATTTCTACAAAAAAGTCTTTTACGCTTTTTAAAAGGTTGCATTCCATCGACTTAAATATTGTCGAAAAAATCATAATTGTCAATTTCTTTATCACCACTGAGTAAATTTGATTCTAGATTACATTTTTTATATACTTTTATATATTCTGTATGAAATTGTATACTATGTATACATGTAGACTATATACAACTTAACATTTATTGTACGTTACACATTGATAAACATAAAATCAATGTCTTCCATGGAAGTTAAAAAAATTGGAATGAACGATAATTTACTGAAAAATAAGTGATCTTTTTAGGAATCATGTACCTTTTGCACGTAGAAAATATGTTAAACGGATTTTTTTCCATGAATACTTTGCAGTTCGCTGTATAAGAATGTTTTTCGCCGTTTTCGTTAGTTGCAGCCTTCCATAAATGAAATTTCTGAACTCCTGTGACCGTTGGCACATGTAACCAGGCTTTTTTCTTCAATTCACGAAAATTACTCAAATCTTATATGGCGAGAACTGCGAAACATTCATGGAAAAAATCTGTTTAAAATATTTTCTATGTGCAAAAGGTACTTGATCTCTAAAAAGATCACTTATTTTTCAGTAAATTATAATTCATTCGAATTTTTTGTAACTTCCATGAAAGACATTGATTTTATTCTTATCAATGTGTAACATACAGTAAATTTTAAGTTGTATGTATATAAAAATATATAAAAAATTTAATCTTGGATCAAATTTACTCAGTGGTAATAAAGAAATTGAGAATTATGATTTTTTCGACAATATTCGTAAATATTTAAGTCGATGGAATTCAACCTTTTAAAAAGTGCAAAAGACTTTTTAGTAGAAATTTGAATTCTAAACAACTTTGTTCTCTTCACATTTACCTTTTTTCTTAGCAGTTTACACAAAAATTAAAAATTTTCATTCTTTGACAAAAAATTTTTTCTTGCTGAAAAAATGGTTTACCTAAAAAAAGAATTTATGAGAAATGTAGTACATATTGCCAACAATCTTTCCTAAAAAAATTAAATTTTAATAGGTGGACTTTTTAAGAAAACCAATTTTTAATATTTTCAGAAAAGTAGTCGCCTTTTTGTCATTTTCCAAAATTTTTATATTTTCTTTGGATTTGGAATTCAAATTTCTACTAAAAAGTCTTTAGCACTTTTTAAAAGTTTTCATTCCATCGACTTAAATATTTACGAATATTGTCGAAAAAATCATAATTTTCAATTTCTTTATCACCACTGAATAAATTTGATCCAAGATTACATTTTTAATATATTTTTACATACATATACAACTTAACATTTATTGTATGTTACACATTAATGAAAATAAAATCAATGTCTTTCATGAAAGTTACAAAAAGTTGGAATGAACTTCTATAGTTCGTAATAGCTCGTAATTCTTAAGATAAATTTTTTTAACCTTATTTTCATTGTAGAATTAACCTTTATTTTCATTCTAGAATGATATACTTAAAGGACAATTTATTCTGACACTCTAACTTGGACCTCTCTGCGTGACTTGAAATGAAATCGGTCTATCACAGTCTTTTGATTTTCTATTTCTTATTTTACTGCAGATTAAAATGATACCCAAAGATTTTCCGTGAGTTGACAAAAAGTGATGAATTTATACTTATCGCTTTTATCGTAAAACCTGTCGTCGAATTTGGTAAAAGAGTTTCATTCTGACGAAATTCTGATGATTGAATCTTCATGGTGATATCAATTTCAAAATGATTTGGAAACTTAACTGTAAAGGAAAGCTTTAAGATTTTATATTTGGAGAGCTTTCGGAGTATCGCTTAAGCCTTAGAATGATTCTCTGGAGAGCTTGCAGGTCATAGATACGGCATTGCATCGGAATAGATAGATAGTTGTGGCGAGTGCGTCGAAGCGGGATGCGGGGGCTGATCGATAAAAGTGGCGCGCGAGTTCAGAAGCCGCGTTCAAGGACAAGGCCATGTGATAGCGGACGCGCAACCGCGACCGCGCATTCAACCACCCCTGATTGCCTTCCTTGCCAGTTGAACATTTGGTGCCAGGAACGTCACAGAACTTTTCGAACCCCGTATGGCAATTTTTAATTATCTCCCATCCTTTCAGAAAAAAATAGGACAAATTAGGACAAAAGATCCCTTTTCAATCCCTTTTTAATCTGTGAAATTTTCACTGATTCTCAGTGACAGTTCTAGCTATTTGGATCAGTGAAATTTCACTGCACATCAGTCAAAAATTATTATGAATCAATAAAAAATCACTGAAATGAGTTGATCCTATTAGTCAAAATCTAATCATTTAGATTGGGAGGTACGTATGAAATTTTGAATTTTTCGAGTCGTGAAAGATTAGAGAATGTCCGGGAAAATGCAAGTTATGGAAGGGTAGGGAATTTCAGATCTCAGTCTGCCAGACAGTATTGAAAAAAATTGTTTTTGATTGTTACCAATTATATTGTCTTTCATAATGTTCTAAAGTTTTGATATTTTTGAACAATTTTCTTATCTTTAACAACCCACTTAATTCATTGAGTGACCTTTGTGTTCACAAAGCGTTAAATCGCATTAGAGAGGGAAAATGACGAAAGAATGTAATGGCATGTATCAAAGAGTGGGGATAGATACCCTGGAACAGGGGTGTTATTATAAAACAGGAAAAAGAGAATTAAAAAACCGTCGACTGGTGTTTTAAATGTAAATTGTCAAGTTAAACGATAATAAGCGTGCGGGTGCGTTGCATTTGCATTTATGTACATTTACATTCACGTTTTCATTCCTTATCCAACCCATGCGTGAACACTGATCATAGATAATATTATATACGGAAAGAAAAACCCATTTCAATATAATGTATTATGCTTCGGGTTCCAAGTTCCATTCTTTTTTCCCGTTTGATGGTGGTGCAGCAAATTTTCGCGCACGCGCCACGAGTTTTCCCTTTCGCGAATGTACCCATGTAGAAATTTCGAAAGAGTTTTAGTGGGACTCCGAAAAGCTTTTCCTATTTCCTATCGGGCTCTTCTCTGGAAAATTAGTAGGGATCCCATCAGTTTCGTATCGCTCTTTTTGATCTGGGCCTCACTAGACTATCTAGTGGGGTTCTAAGTGGATCGCCCTTCAACAGCCTGACTGCAAAAAGGGCACCGTTGAAGCCCCTATAAGGTTCTCGTTTGTTTTAATTAACTGAAAGTAAATAAAATAAAATTATCGTAATATACGAGTACTTTTCCTATCGATATTAATTTATTATGTATCACATGCTCTTAACACTTCTTAACCACAAAATTGAAAATTTTTAAAAATTATTTATAAAATTTAATAAAGTTTAAAAAACAAAATCTTTACTTCATTTAAAGCAAAAAATGTTTAAATCAAACAAGAACTTTATTTAATTTAAACAAGAGATTTATTTAATCTAAATAAAAATTTATTGAAATCAAATAAATAAGGACAAATAAAGAATGTGTTTGAATCAAAAAAACATTTTTTTGACCCCATGTCAACGTTATAATTTGCTTAAATCAAACAAATATTTTTCTGAGTGTATAAATAGTAATTTGAACTATTTCGTTGGACGAAAAGTCGCGGCACTGTGTACACAGTAAGCGTTACTGGTTTAGCCAGTTATTTACACTAGATCCTTTTTTCTGTGAACCAGAGAAAATTTTCACTAATTTCATTCATTCATTTCTCGTTGACTTGTCAGTGAGTTTGACTGATTATTCAGTAAAATTGACAAAATAATCTATCAGATTCACTGCCTAATCATCGAGAAATGGGTTACTGAATGAAATCGGTGAAAATTTTGAGTGATTCAACTCCGAAAAAAATGGTTAGTTGGCCCAACTATTTATTTTGTAATATAAGGTACTGCAGTTTTATTAGATTTAAGTACACGGAAAAAATTTGTGCTATAAAAAGTGTAGAACTCAGTCTGGGAATCTTGGACGGGCACCAAAATATAAAAATTGGAAGCCTCCTCATTTCAATATTTAAAAGAGATTCCAATACTAAGAAATAGAAAGAACAACAGAAAGTCCTGGACTGTCTAGGAAATTAAAAAAAAAATTAATCCATTAAAATGTCTAAGACAACCTAAGAAAAAGTGAACAGGCAGCGATTATAATTTCTAAGACAGTCTGGGAAAATATGAAGGGTTCTAAAGCAAATAAAAAAATTCGTACTGCGAAGCAGACACCAGATTTGTAGTCTAATGTCGCGTAAAATATCGCAAGCTGAATATATCAATCGAAATGGTCCTTATATAGTAACCAAGGAAATTCTTACCGCTTGTGAGAAACGACCAGTGCCAGGCTATGACTGGTCATGCCCCGAGTCATTTAATTTTCTTGTTTAAATCTCAAATATTTTTTTGACATTTCGCATTTAAATGTTGTATGATAACTAGCTCATTTGATTATTTTTTATGTAAAATAATTTTAATTTAGTATACATATAACTTTAAATTTTTTACTATAAATTAGCGTCGAAAGTTCAGTATACACATACTTTTGTGAGTTGTATAATAAAATGGGCCGAAAATACAACATTTTTGAAAATCGAAAATGGCTAGTGATAAAAAGTTGCTACGTTTTATTGCAAATAAAAATCCTTAATGACGTTTTAAAATCATAAATGGTTCTACGGTGTCTCAATGAGGTCAAGAATTTTAAATTTTAAGAATTTAAAACAATTTCCCTATGAATGCAAAAATTATGGTAATTTTTTTTATGTACAGTTTTTGGTATTACATGCTAATAAAAGATTAAAATTAACAAAATTTAACTTTTGATTAAGTAAAATTTTTTTTAAAATGGTGAAAAATTACATTTTTTAAGATTCAGTGAATTTTTATTAAACATTTTTTTTTAGTTTTATTTATGTCATGACCAGTTGAAATGGACAAGCAAGCCATAATTTCCTTAGATCTCAAATTTTTTCTGCGAGGTTACATTTCTTAAAAATTTGTAAGTTTAGTTTTTTGACCTTTTTTGACAGCTGTCAAGTCTAAGAAGAAATTTTTTTGAGGTTTAAGGAAACTATAGCTTTCTTCTTCAGTGCGAATTGAAGTTATCTCATACCTAATTCTACAATTTTCTTAATTTTAATTTTAATGAACTTAATTTTAAAAAATGTAACTTTTGCTCAATTAAAAAAAGTTCTAAATTAAACAAAAGTTATATTTTTTTAATTTTCATTTTTTATTAGCAGTTGATACCAAAAACAGTGCATAAAAAAAATATTTCTTTCAGAAAACTGGAAAATAAACGAATAACTCGATTTTCGTAGATTGAGTTTTGAAACTCATTAAAATTCCAAGTCGAATTAAGATAATAGTTGTTTATACTCAAATTTATGAAGGAGAAAAATTTAATGGTTTGTGTAAAATCATCGTTCACGTTATATATATATGGGTGATTGATATATATATATATATATATAATGGGTGATATATATGGGTGATTACCAAAAAGTTGACCATATTAGACCACGAAACCGAACAAAATAAATATGCCATGTCGCTTAAAATATTTTTTTAAACACGTCCAACCAAAGAGAGTATGAAAAAACGAAATAGAGAGATCAAGGAATATTTTGGCTCGTTACTGCCCTAACAAAGTTCGCAATGCATGACATTCGACCTGGACAGAACAAATATTTGAAGAATCTTTTAAAAATATTCCAAGAAAAGCTAAAAATTATTAAAAATATGCAAAACATCTGTGATTGCGCGATTTATTTGATTTTGACTTCACGGCTTCAAGATATTTTATCTTTTAATAAAACTATGAATTAATAGTTCGATAAATATGACATTCTGTAAAACATATTGTACAAAAGTAGTGATTATTAATTACAGCTATTTGGACATGCTGATGAGAAACCTTTGTTCTATTATATGAAAATCTTCATTAGCCTAAAATTAACAAATCTACGTCGTATTTTAAATACATAGTTTGAATCACAATTTTCGAGTTTCATCTTAAAACAGCAAAATCTTAAAATCTGACGCAAAACTTGGGAACAAACTTTGGAGCGCTTTTTTCCATCTTCAACTGTAAAATATTCAACTTATCACTCCATAATCATCTTTTTCAATTCATTTCAAACGATTTTCATAAGCCCAAATTATTAAAGAAAATATTTTTATTAAATATTTTTTTAAACGTTTCACGTTTTGACTCACGGTTGTTGCGACTGTTTAGAAGGTTAGAAGACATGTGCCTTCTTTGACCTAATGCTGCAGCCATTTTTATTGCGCACTATCGACTGCGCAGATAGTTTTCTCTAGACTGTCTGAGACTTCTTGTAATACCAGCGCGCTATTTTTCACTTTCGAGATTTATAAATATTCTTTCGAACCGAATTAAAATTAGTCATAACTTTTCTGCAATTTGTTGTGGGCTAAATTTGGACTTTTACTTAAACTTTTTATACTAAATTCCAGACTCTTTTTCCCCAGACTGTTATCGAGAATTGCAAGACTCGTTTGCAATTAGTATTGAAAAGTTTGAAATCTTTTATTAACAGTCATTCAAGATTTATAAGATTTTGGTACCCTTCCAAGATTCCAGGACTATTTCTACACTTTTTACCGGACCAATTTTTTCCGTTTAGTTGGCCTAACTAACCATTTTTTTCAGTGATATTTAGAGAAAACTGATCAAAAGTATTCTCTAAATCTGAATCAGTGAGAAGTGAGTCACTAAATCAAATCAAGAAGGATTGTCAGTGAAAATCCTTACTGATTTGATTTAGTGACACACTCCTCACTGATTCAGATTTAGAGAGTAGGTGTCCCAAGATATATGCACAGTAAATCGTGGGATACTATTTTAATCTGCAGCAATATTATTTTGATCTGAAGTCGATCATTTATTCTATTGTCACAGTCTTTTGTTTTTCGATTTCTCATTTTGCTGCAGATTAAAATGATACCTTGGGATTTTCTGTGTGAACGCTACTGTACATAATCCAGATTCGTTTCTCAGTCGATTTACTGTGATGTCACCGATTCAGGCGATTTACTTTTCCAGACTTGCAAACCTTGTGCATTGCACAATACATGAAAATTTTAGGGGTGCAATGTCTCGCAAGAAGGTCCGAGACACTTCTCTTTCTACGCGTGTTGACGCACGCGTACTAACAGGGGTGACTGAAAAGGGAGGTGCGACCAAGGGAGAAAGAAGCTGGCGCGCCACGAGTGTTGCCCACATAGTGTGGGGTCGTATTCGACAATCCATGGTGCGTTCACTTTTCCCCTGGTCTTGTGGAACGTCGAACGCCATAGGTCTGCGCGATGCGCACTCTGTCACGGGGAGGTTGACTGTATATCATCCATACGATATAGATATAGTGATATATGATATACAGTATACGATATACAACTCCACGCGACTTTCGAGCGTGCTTGCGGGAGAGTAAGAGAGAATCATCGCGGAGAGAGGGCACAGACAGAGAGTGACTGTGGGGTTGAGCCAAGCACCCGCCGCTTATGCACCGCTGGATCTACACGGCCGGCCACACTCTCACTTTCGCCGGCACCGTCGACGGTCGTCGGTAAGTCGTTCGGAGTGACACAGTGATAACACATTGTGACATTGACCAACTGGATCACTGGACCAGCTGTGGGCCACAAATTGGACTCAATTTGACTCCAAATTCATCATCCGATCCATGATCAATTGGAACCAGTACAAACACGTGCCAGTCGGGGCAGACATTGCTGATATCTCTTCCAGAGGGTAACCCACGTGACAGTGGATAAGAGCCAGAGGGAAAGAAACTTGAATCCTCTCTCACACACACTCACGCACCGCCCTCACTCGTGACGGACGTCGCGATCGAGTGGGGGAAAAAGGGGAGTTCTCTCTCTGTTGGCTGACTCGCTCCGATTTATTTCCAAAGTGTCGTTGGTCGCGTGCACACTGGAGAAACCCAATCAGCTTCCCTTGTGTCACGTCAATCAGACGTGATTTAAGATCCGACGAATCGATGGATCGATTTGATCTTCTAATTCGCCTTGAACTTCAGATCAGAAATCCTGAAGTTGACCCTTGGAGACCTTGAAAACCGGAGATTGCTGATGTAAGAATTAAGAGATTTTGATACCCACTACTTCCTAGAAGTTGAGGGACTTGGAGGAAGTCGTTGGGAGTCGTCTGGTTCAATTGTGCGGTAGCACGCGAGCGACATTGACCTTAAACTTGCTCGCTTCGCGACGTAGCCTCACGGCGCGCACTCACTGGAATAACACAATACGTGCGATAACCCTGCTGTAGTTGAGTGAAGGGTATAAAAGTGGTGTTAGCGATTCACCGATTGGTGATAAGGATTAAGTAATACTTCTCTAAGTGATAAATACCTCGGTGAATGATAAGTAACTGTGTGATAAACTCTACTAGTGATAAATATTTCACTAAGTGATAAGAACGTCGAACTAGTGAGGATTTACTTCATTTACACCAAGTGCCTTGTGGTGCATGGATGATACCTTGTGAACTGAGGTGAAAAATTGTAAAAGTTGTGCTAAATAATTACAATAATCGCAGTGTCTAGCGTAGGAGTAATCATAGTTTGGATATAGAAACTTGGTGACTTATCGCTGCAGAAGTGTTGAGTTTGATCCACGTGGTCAAGTGGCCACATGTGCGGATATCGCAGTTTTTAGTTGGCTTTTGGTGTGACCCGCGAGAGCGGGATTAAGGCTCAAAAGTGGCTCATACGGCAAGAGATAGGGCGGCAGAGTTGCAGGCGGAAGTTCGAAGCGCTATCAGAGTTCTGCACGGTTGGTGCCCTAGACCCCCACAACAATCGGTCCATGGTCGTGGAGATACGGTCCTGATGTCGCCTCAGAATCAAATGAGAACTTCTCATCCCTTGAGACCAGGTCAACAACCACCACCGCCGTCTGTCGTGGTCAGTTCGACCTCTAGCATGAGACCTCCACCACCTCCACCACCTCCAAGGGTAAGACCATCCGCTGAAGGCAAAGGTCACCATGAGGAACCCACCAGCTCCATTCCTGATCTCGGTAAGATCCTCATTCTTTTAAAAGTCACTAGAGGATTTATAGGGATGATTTTCGCAGGTTCTTGATAGAATTTATGCTTTTTAGAATTTTCGGAAATTTTTAAGGTCGAAAAGACAATAGGCATGTTGGGCTAGTGTTTTGGACGACAATATGAGAAACTTATTTGTCTCGCTCAAGCTCGTTTGATCATGAAGTGTTCTCATTTCCCAGCATCTCGATTATATTTTGTTTTGATAATCTCATGTCATCTCATTCGTCGGTCGATTTTCTTAACATAAATGTCATTGAAAAACACCAAAATCTGAAATGTTATTCCAAAATGATGCACCTGGTTCCAAGTCATTCACGGCTGCTAAAAGAAGATTCAGATGATCCCAATGATGATACAACTCCACTTCAGCTTTTCAAAATCGTTTTTTGAATAAAATTATAGTTTATTGGATTTCTTTTCCTTAAGGGTTTAAGGTTAAGTGACCTTAATCTACATAGATATTTCACCCTACGAGCTGTTAATCAGTTTTGGGTAAGTTACTCTATTAAAAGTATCTAGATACAGTTACGTTACTTTGAAATGAAAAGTATCTAATTACAGTTACAGTTCCTTTTTAAAAAAGTAACCAGTTACAGTTCCTTTTTAAAAAAGTAACCAGTTACAGTTACTAGAAAAAGTAACTAGTTACAGTTACATTTACTAGAGAAAGTAACTTAAGTTCCTTTTAAAGTTACTTTAAATTGTAAATCCAAATTTTTTAAATTGTAAAATCCAATTTTAAAAAATTTTAAAACAGATAGACATCAGTTAAAATAAAAAGTACGCGATATGTTTTGGTAAGTGAACAACAATATAATAATTTGAAATAAAATTACAAAGTAACTCAAAAGTAACTATAAAATTAAAGTTACAAGTTACTGCAAAAATAGTAACAAAGTTAAGTTAGTTACTTTTTTAAGTAACTAAATTACTGCAAAAGATAAAAGTAACATCTTTTTCAGTAACGAGTTACTGTAACAGTAACATTACAAGTTACAGATACTTGTAACGAGTTATTACTCAACACTGCTGTTAATATTCTACTTTTCTAATTCATTAAAAATTTACAAGGCTAATTTATGAAAATTTGAAAAATATTAATTTCAATTAAAAAAGTAAACTTATTTTGAAATTTTGCAATAATTATTTCTACAATAGATATTGTAATTGTGATGGTTCATTTAAACTTATTATGACTGAAGACGAACAAGAACAATCATCACAGAGTTCTTTTTAGAATTTAACCAAAAAATAAATCATCATGCCATAACTGTCTACATAACATTTATAATCATCAAAGATTCATTGATCGAAATTATCGATCATTCGATGAACTATTCATATGAGATGAGATTCTAAAAGCGAAATGAGAATCATTCTCGTTCTTGATCATTTCTCGCATTTTTCGCTCAAATCCAACCTTATGTCAGTTCTTGTTAAAAAAAAGACTAAATTTTGTTCAAACATCGCATCTGATTTCATGTTTTGTCCCAATGATAAAATATGAAAATTGAAACTGATGTTAAAAATTGAAACGAATATTTCAACTACTTTTCTTTTTCGAACCAACTAACAAATATCATTCTTATTTGTACAATTATCAATTAAATTATCCTCCTATTATTAATTTCACATTATAAAACCATTTTCTAATAGATTCCTCGAAATATTCTATTTTAAATGAATTACGAAACTGAACGTAATTTTATTTTCTTTTTACGTATTTTATTTTACTTTATTTACATTATTTACTTTATTTATTTACTTTATTTATTTACTTTATTAACGTATTTTATTACGCACGTACTTTATTTTATTTTTCTCTGCTTTCTGGCCATGGTCGTCTATAAACATTAATATCATCACAGAAAATCCCAACGTATCATTTTAATCGGTAGCAAAATGAGAAATCAAAAAACAAAAGACTGTGATAGTAGAATAAATTATCAACTTCAGATCAAAATAATAACGCTGAAAATCAAAATAATATCTACTATTTACAGTAATATTACGTGGCCCTAGAACCAAAGGGTTCTATCTCACGTTTTTATCAAAATTAAGATTTTAATATCAATAAATAATTTGAGTTATTCTGCACAAGTGAAAGTAATAAAAATTTCGGTATAGTTTCTTAAACATTAAAAATTTTAATTAAAAGTGTTTTTAACCTTATTTAACCTACTTTTTATAAAAACAATTTAAGTCCACCTTATTTAAGAATGACAGTACAGAGCCTAAAAGTTCCATCTCTTCATGGTTTGTCATAATTTTGAGCTGGAAAGTTCCATCTTGAAAATACACAATTTATTATAGAACATTCGGAGGGTTTTTAGGCTTAAATCTTTTATAAATGCTCTAATTATTCTATTCGGAAACAGATTTAAACAGTTTTTTTCTGAAATCGGTTGACTTTTTTATGAACGAGCTATGCAATTTTCAAATGCATTTCTTGTAAAGTTATGAAAAACCAAGATGGAACCGTTTAGTTCTGGGACCACGATCAAAAGATGTTGTCTCCAGATACTTGTGAATGTGATAATGACAATTGCACTTTTCAAGATCAACTAACATGACAATGTAAAAAAAAATATTGGAAGTCGGGTGGACTTCTCAGAATCATTTAATACTATGTTTCGTGTTTACGTCTGTCCAACTGATTAACGTTGTCTTATGCTAAGCATCATCATTAACAGTGTTCTCTGGTGATGCACTTGTCCAGTAAAATGTTTTGACAATGACTCATTCGATGCATTATCATCTGATCAAAAAACAGTAGTAATTTCCAACATCTTTTCTGCAAACTTTTTAATAAAAATTCTCTTTTAAAAAGAAAAATATCTTTAAAATTGTAAACAAACTATAATTTCATACAAGAAGTTATTTGGGAATCAGTTTTAGAATTATAGACAATTTATATAGGCCTAACCTTGACGTTACCTGGTGATATCATCATCAGCTTTTGATCTATCAAATACGTTTTATAATTTTAGGACGGATTAGTCAAACATACTTAATTTAATTTTGCACATATATCATCAAATCGAATCAACTATCATATTCGTAGATATGATTGAATCTTATCTTGTTAAATTCAATGATCACTGAACCTGAAATCGCATTTTTTTAAAAGAATCAAGAAGTTTTGTATAAAGTTGGTCAAAAAGCTGAATAATTAACATAGAATGTTGCCACGTGCCGTTCACCGTTAAGGTCGAGTATTTCTACCTCCTCAATTTTTTTCAAGCTTTTTGTATATGACATCGTTGTGTAATTCATCCTAGCATAAGGCATAAAATTTCGAAGCGATACCGTAACGTAATTGCCATCGATAACCTCCAGGACCGATACGTGTTGAATAACAGTTTGTAAGTGCAGTTAATGTCAGGGCCACATATATAATTAACCAAGAATTGCATCAGGAACAATTTAAATTCGCTCTCTTTTACGAAAAAAAAGTTGTAAAATGTGTTATAACGAAGTTCTCCAAAATTCACTTATTGTAGAATTGGAATAAAAAGAACTTATAACTATCGTCAAGAAGAGAAGAGAAGGTAATAGAATATATAATATAAATACAAAGATAACATTTTTACACACTATTTCTAAAAGTTTATTAATAATTTTTTAAAACATTTTTATTTAGTTTTGACGGAGGGAAAGAATTTTTATTATGACTGGAATCTGTTGACTTATTGATACTCTTTATAGTGTCAGAAGAGAATGGTCAGGTGACTGTAGGTGTCGACCTTTACTCAGCGGATTGCAGAATATATGTATCACCTGGTTTTCGTGATACGTTTTTAAAATCTTTCACGGTCATGGTCGAAAGTGGCGTCATCGTCGCTTATATATTTAGCAGTCCTCTGTTTATTGACGAATATTTCACTATGATAGACAAAGACTTTAGCTCAAGTAAAAAACTCAAATTTTTAAACAAAATTTCTGAGGATATATCAATTTAGAAACAAGTTTGTAAAATTGTAATTAAATTTGTAGATACATTTTCATAATTAAAATGTCGTAAGCGAAAGCGATATCAATGAAATAAATTTATCACTTCAGAGATTTCTTCAGGCGTAATAAAGATCTTGCTAGAATTTCATTTCACTTCATAGAATTAATTTTTTTCCAACGAAATGGCGGCATTTTCCAAACTTTCCCTTTGGTATGATTTCACTTTCTCGTTACAAGACTTATTATGGTACTGATTATTCACTACAGAAATGTGAAGTAAGGTACATACAGATTTAAATTAATGAACAATGACTGGATAGAATGTTGCGAATCGGCGAGCTCGTAGCGAGCTCATACGTCATTGGGCCTTGGCCTCCAGTATGACGATAACGTTCAGGGTAGATAAGCCGAACATTCTAAAATTGTGTGACTTGACCCATTCGAGAGCAACAACAACCTGCTGATTCTCATATATCTCCATACATTTTGATCAACGAGTAAATTTCATGATTTTTTCAAATATTCTACAAAATTAAAAAAAAATTAATTTAATTAAACTGCTACATTCACAATTGTAGAAAAACAATACATTAATTTTTTATTGATCAAACTGTTGTATACCCTTGTAAATAAGATTTTTATAATCTCATCATCACATGAGAAGGTATTAGTTTTTTTTTTGTTTATTTTAGTTGGATTAAATATAGACTTTAAATATTTAAACAAATATTCAATGGCTATTTGATTTAAAGTCGTTTATTAAATATTTACCAGGAAGGTATCTAAACCTCGCTTTTTACAAAATGAGACTTTGAAACTCGGTAAAGATAAGAAAAAATATACAAGGTCAAAGCTCATTATCAGTAAAACGTAATTTCAGTATATATACAGTAATTGAAATTTGTTGCTTGGAAGTGCTTCTATTATCTTCTATTGAAATTAAAAAAGTTCAGTAATATAATTGGCTATTTGATAAATTATGATAAATTTAATTTTCGTTTTTTAAAATAATTAGTATTGAAGTCAAGATGATTAATTAAATGAATCGGTATGAGAATAAGTATCGGATGTTGTGTCTGGACTTTTAGGTTCTCGAGGGCATCATTGCTTCTAGCAACGTGTGTCATGGACGCAGACACCCTTCAGAGCAATGGGTGCATGTGTAAGTGCATTTCTGGCACACGGACGATGCACGTGCAGCAAGTGCTGGTTCACTATCTCAGCGGGAAGGTACGATAAGCACGGGAAAGATATTTTTAGGGCCCTGCATTTTATCTCGCCTTGCCTCAAAGTGAAAAGTTCCTTTCTTTGTTCCTGTACCATCCAATTATTCCTGGTGAAGAAACCTTCATCTCAAATATCCCCTTTTATCCTCAAAATTTTCATTTACTCACTGCAACTTCATTTATAATTTCTGCCCTATTCCACTGAAATTTAAAATGTCACCCGAGTAGGAAAATTTATTTAAAATTGTATTTTCGTCATTCGCGGCTATTGCAGAACTCGCGAGGAAATTACAAAAAAGCCTGTTTTTTATACGGAAAAAAATGTTACAAAATTACCTGGACCAACAAAACAACGTACTATACAAACTTTTCTTAAGGGGTTAGACCACTTTGCCCGCTTCAAAATTTCGAAATTTTTTTTCGCTTAAAGTACTCTTTATACACGTGAAAATCATAATGTTATTAGTCAGAAGACGATATCGAAAGTGAAAGGGCCATTTTTGAGCTATACATAGAAGTAGAGCGCACCACAGCGTGTTAATAGTAACAAAAACTTTAAACGCGTTTTTCTCAAAACAGCATTTTCAAAATCGGTGGGCACTCTAGCTCCGCCAATTTTCAATCAATCTACTTGTATCTTTTTGTAATTTAATCCTCATATTTTTCTAGTCTAATAAGCAGGATTTTTCATAATATTGATATCTCGATTTTCTGTGTAATTTTAAGTAACGAAATTTTTGGTTGATTTATGTTTTACTTTGAATCGATGCCATTTCATTAAAAATGCGCATTTTTTAAAATGGCTACGTATTAGACTAGCTTTTAGACTAAAAAAACTAATTTTTTTTGTTTCATTGCTTTCGGTTACATTTAGCTTGAGTTATCGTGCCCATCGTTTGACCCTCTTTTTTCGAAGCGCTCCCGATTATCAGCTGTCAAGTCGCCATTTTTTAATATATCAACAAAAAAAACAATTTCTATTTTAATATATGTATAATAAATTTGTGCAATTGGATTTTCATAAATACTTTGCATTTCTTAAAAAAATTACCGAAAAGGCCTTAAATTTCGGAGGGTCAAAGTGGTCTAACCTCTTTATTTTTCTTTAGGATACCTATAGGTATCCTAAATAATAAAGGAAAATTAAGGGGTTTAATTATTTATAATTAAGGGGTTTCATTATTCATTATAATGAAAGTCCACTTTGTGGTTCAGACCTGAGAAAAAATAATTTACTTAATTTTATTAATAAACAAAAATGTTGCTCTATTTTTTTCTTAAAGTTACCAGATACCTACAGAGGAATGTGCACAATCTCTCTAAACGTTTAAAAAATGTATAGTTCAAACTCTGAGTTCTGGTGTAGCCCAGAACGTAAAAATCGCTCTTTTTGTTGCCGTTGGTTTTTCATATTCTTTTTTTTTAGTTGACTAATTGTACTTCTGAATTATCAAGTATCATTAACATTTCAAAATAGTTATTTTTTACACAGGTCGTTCTTAAATGGGTGGAAATTAAAAAGTTGGCAATATCATGCCCTTGGAATATTATTCGCTTATATATGAAAAAATAATTGATTTAACTACATGGTTTTATTAAGCTTGGTTTTATCTGCAATATCTTATGTGACAATTATTTTTGCTTTATCCTGTATTAAAATAAATTCGATTAAATATGAATAAATGTCATCCGGCCCCATGTTCTCTCTTAAATTTTTTCAGTTTTGAGCGTTATATCTTTTTACAAAAAATTCCATATTTAATTATCAGTGCACGTGTACTTCCAGAATTAATTGCAGAATTTAAAAATAAAGTTCATATTTTGTTTCTAATCATAATTGCAACACAGAAAAAACTAAGGATAAAATTTGTTGCAGGTAATTTCTTAGAGAGATAAATTTTTATTCAGACAACTTCACTTGATTCAAAATACATGTGTTTTCATGGAAAAACAAAAGAAAATTTAACCGATAATTGGATAAAATTTATCCTGTGAAGTTAATTTTTTTTGCAGGTAATTTTTACCCCGGAGTCGAGGTAAATTTTTTTCTGTGAAAGTATTAATCACTTTTTAAATGTCCCCGAATTTTTATGTCATCCGGTCACAAAGTAGTTTATTATTTTTATTATGAAGGAGTTTAACTTTTCCCTTAGAATTAATTAACAATAGAAAATCATTAGTTATGTCAAAATTGAATTATACATAAGTAGTCATAAAGTGTCGTTATTTAAGAAAAATAATGAATTTAAAAACCCTAAAGAGTGCGTACATCAATTCGGTGTCATCCGGTCACACGGGTTTATGGTTAAATAAAGGTCATTTTGGAGGTGAGTCTGTGAAGGAAATATTATTTAATGAAAACATGTACTTCTTACCTCTAAAACACTTGTTATTCCAGAGTAAAGTTATTCTTTGAAATTGTAAAATTTTTCATAGTTAACTTTGTCATCCGATCACACAACAGGTATATACAAACAGTGAAATTAGTTGCAAAAATAATTATTATCGATATTTAAGGTAAGAGAACTAATTCTTGGCATCTTAGCCCAATTATTGGCATGCCAAAAACTGAATTGAATTTATTTAATTTTGGATCAATATTTGATTGTAGTGGATAACTAATATATGCATTATGCGTAAAAATGATGGTAGAATTAAATTAATTAAAGCAAAACAAGTTAAACAGTCTTATTATTTAATAAATTAGAGAGACGTGCCAACAATTGGGGAGGGGGCAAGAATTGGTGCTCTTACTCTATACTATTTTTAAATTTAAAAATATTTAATATTTTTAAATAATATTTAATAATAATTTAATAATTAGAAATATTTAATAATCTTAAAGCAATATTTTATTTTGATTACAATGTTTTTATGATAGAATAACATTATATAAACTTCTAAAAGAAGATCTAATTGTTATTTAAACTTGAAAAATATTTTAAATCGTTGAAATCAAAAGTTTGTCATTAAGTTTAAAAAAATTTTGAATAGAAAATAAGAACGCACTTCCTCGCTTATAATTATTTTTACACTCAATGTGAATAATATGAACATAAAAAAAAGGTTTTGTACGGATTTAAAATACTTTTTTTTCTTTTAAGTATGAAAACGCAAAATTCCAACTTTTTGATTTTCACCCATATATTTAAATTCTAATGTGAAATAAAACTGATAATAAGAAATTCCTTTTGATTTAAAATTTAAAAAAAAAGAATAACTTATAATTGTAGGGTGGGGTTGATAATCTGTAAATGCAAGATCAAGAGGGTTGTTAATTCGGACCGGATGGGAATTGACTAATTAGTGCATCGTGTAACAGGGATCTGGGCATTGAGGGCTGCAGCCAGACACCCCCACCTTCTTGATTTCCTCTCTTCTCATTCTCCCCATCAACCCTCTTTTTCCCCTTCAAATCCATGCTCTCCTCCCACGTTGAGGAGCTGACTCACTCACGCATGTCACGACTTCACGTATAGTACGAGCATTTGCACCTCTCTTTGTCTTCCACTTTTATTATTTCCCCCACCGTCTGACCGTCAGTCCAAAGAGAAATGTAAAGGCGCATAGGAAATGCATCCGACACAAAAAGAAATGAATTAACGATTCAGACGAATTGCGGAAGAAATGAAAAAGGGATGAAGCCTCATCTGTCCGCACTTGTCGATTCAACGTTAGGGAAATTAATTGCTGCCTTTTACCAACTCTCGTATTCTTTTCAAGGGGGAGGAGAACGAGAAGAGTTACGATTTCTGTTATTCTTAATCTCGACTTTTTACCCCTCTGTTATCGTAATTGTCAGTCCTTTTCAATTGGTAGATTGATGAACAAAATCGTTATTGAAGCAACCAAAGAATTTTGTTATTATATTATAAAATGTTTGGTTGAGTTATTCTTGGGTAATAAAATTGGATGGACCAAAACATTTGGTTTATTAAAAAAAAAACGAGTTTGGTCTACTCAGTAAAAATATTGTTCAATTACCAAATCTTTTTTTAAATCAATCAATTTTGTTGAATGACCAATTTCTGAATTTCTGAATGTAGATGGTAGTAGAGTATTCTTGTAAGTCATTCTCTTGTCGATAACGAATAAATGGTGTTTTGGTCTTGGGTTTCTGTAGATAAGTTTATTTGAATGTGATTTTTATCGAGTGAAGGACTCCTGGCATGTGTTGTGCATTTCTTTTTCTAGAAAGTGATTTATGTATCTTCCAGAAATATTTATTAGAATTGGAAAATAATTCTTGGTCGATGTGGAAATGTTTTGCTCTAATTGTTTACTCGATTAATTTTGGATCATTTGAACCCGCGAAAAATTTTAATTCTTTCAACTTTTTAATTGTTGTTTTTAAATCCTGGCAAATTTTAAATTTCTAATGCTTTTAAACTTCTAATTTCCTATTCTATAAAAAATAAACTTTATGGAAAGTCTTTTAACTCCAATTCAAATATTTAATTGGAACAAATTCTTCCTATTTCTCCAATTTCTCACGAAAAATAGTAGTCCAAAGTTGAAAGATAAAGAACTGACCGGAAAAATAACTCAAGAGTGACACATCATGTGTTCCCAAACATAAGAGCTCGAGCCCAAGTGGGTTAAAATTAGGTACCTTTCATTCCTTCAGTAAATATTTGCATACGCCGTTGCAGGTATATATCAGATGGAAGCATTCTCGAATGATTCAGCTTCAAGGGCGCTTTGTCAAGAATTTGTAGTTTGAGACGCTTAGTAACTCAGACACGTTTTATATTTTTGACATCAACTGATGATAGATTTCTTGTAAAAAAATTCAATGCTTTTTTTCTTAGTACAATATAATTTCTATTTTCTCAAACTCTCAAGAGCAATTCGGTCACTGGACTTGTTTGAATGAGAAATGAGTCAATCGGCGGTGCATTGTTAAACCAATGAAAGCTGCATAATGGTCTGACTACAGAGACCGTTGATATTGAAGAACATTAAAAGCAATGTATAGCCAGCTATGCAACTCTGCACTCAGAGTGGCCCAGTTAAATTAAACGATTCGTCTTTTCATGCGAAAAGTTTATATGAAAAAAAATGAAGTGATTCTTGGATATTTTGAAAGCTTAAGTCCGGCTTGATTAAATTTTCATTGTCATGAATTATAAATACATTTTATTCGTTGAATCAAAAACGATAAACTTTTATTTGTAAATCAACCAAACTCAATCAGAAGATTTTGTAAAATGAATGCAATTTTTTATTCGAGTTTTTTTCGATCTTTGTTTGATCTCTTAATATTGTAAAAATTGAATTTTTTCACGGGCCAAAGCGGTGTTCTTTTTTTTTATTGTTAAAACGACCTCGGTGATCAAGATAACGCGATTGTCAATGCACAACTTAATTTACGAGTCAACGATTCGATTGGACTTTTATGGAGGCTGCTCGTTATCCGGCATTCGAGGACATTATCGAGTGTAAAAAGAAGTAGAAATTTTTAAGGGCTTGTTTCAAATATGGAAAATTAAAATTAATTTTAAAAATCATTAAAACTATTTTCTTCATTTTTTCAAACTGTTAGGGATTTACAAATCAGCTCGAAACAATTGATAAAATTTTTATAAAAATTACTCTTTTAATCAAAGCTGTGTCAATTAATTTAAAGTGCACTTTAGTTTTCCTTTCATAGTAGTGCTTTAAAGGTATTGCTGCTATAAAATCTTTATGGCTCGTTTTCTCGTAATGTTTTTCAGTTTTATGGTATGATTTCATTCGTGCATTGCATTTCTTATATATAAATACACGTAAACTTTCATTTAATATTCAAAAAAATTAGAACGATGTTCCTAACTATACCAATATCTGTGAAAAAGTAACTTATATGTTGACAAAATTTATCAATAAATCTTGTAATAAATGTAATATATTTTTTATATAATTAAATATCGTTCATTAAAAAGCACTTTTACTCTTTGAATTAGAAAATCGTTGCACATAATTTAGCCCCGGAAATTAATTTAAATCACTATCTATTAGAAAGTTTCTGCTCTGCAATTTCCATATCTCATTGATTGTAATCTTAATAACACATCGCATTTTGGTCCTCTGAGTTGAAGTCTACTAAGACTAAGTCTTCAGCTAAACTCTAAAGATTACCATTTCAATCAGTCAGTCGAACGATAATCCTTGTAATTTATAACCAGACAAGAGAGTCTTCCCTGTCCTTAAAAAGATGCATCCAATTTCAACGAGTCTTACTTTCCCTTTGAAATGCAAATTTAATTCTGCCGGAAGCTATATCGATTAAGCCTTGTGTACGAAACATCGTTGAACCTCTCACAGGTTCAATTTCCTGACAAAAATGAGGTTTTTACCACGAAGGAAAATGCGGTATTAATCTTTTAACTTTGAACATTTAGACATGCAACTTTGCAGCTTGAAATTCAAGGTCAATTAAAATCTTATTCTATTGGTATGAGAATATGTATCACCCTCCATATTTAGATTGAAGAAGTTGTTTATTGATCACAGAGGTTAAATATAAATAAAATTCACAATTATTTTGCGACGTTTCGTCAGCTTAGTTTGCTGACCTCTTCAGGCTAAAATTTTATTGAAAACACCAAGATATAGGACAAGTACAAAAATATTTTTTGGAACTATTTTTAGGAAATTGTAAACAAATTGTAACAAGTAACTTCTTCAATCTAAATATGGAGGGTGATACATGTTCTCATACCAATAATACAAGTCTTGGAACAAATACGGACTTTAGACGACAAAACACACCAAGTTTTTTCCATCATATTGAATGGAAAAAATCATTAGAAGGATAAAACAACAAATTGCGTCTAAAACGATTTACAACTACCATTCGTCGTACAGCTGAGGAGTCTTCTCGACGAATTTTTCTCCTGAAGTGCAGGTATAACGACTTTATTCCACATCACATTCAAAATTTGTGTACACATTATCACAAAAGTTTCTCTTTTCATAGTAATTTATGTAAAAAAAGTTTTGGCGCATATAATAATTTTGGCGAATATATAATTTTGGCACATATAAAAACATTTTTTTAAATTAGAAATTCGTGATATCAACTATCATATTCAATTTGTAAAATCGTGATATCAACTGTCATATTCAATTTGTAAAAAATCACTAAAAAACCTTAAAAAACAAATTATGAAGTCTGGAATAGAATATAACACTGTTGAAAAATTTTTAGAATTGTCTAGTAACAAATTTAAAACCATTCTACGTAATTGTAATGTCTACCACAAAGAAAAATTTAAAACTTTGCTATTAGAAAATGACCATTGTAAAACTGTAAACAGAGATTCTTGGGTTAAGAACCTCACTTGTCCGAATGATTGTGTACCTTCAAAATTTTCTACTAGAGATGCGATTAACACGATTAAGAACATAAAAACCTTTCTATAATCACTAGTCATTAAAGATACCATTAAAAATGAAATAAGAAATAAAGTGACTAACAATATATGTAGTATCATGAAATTAGACACTCGCATCTCTGTCGAAGAAAGGTGTTTTGCTAAGAAATTAAAAACAACAAAATCTTTTATCCAAAAGAATCCAGATATCTTCTTTACAATTGCGGGTAAAGAAAATCTTACGGTTTGTATGAATAAAATAGATTATTTCAAGAAAATGCACTTCCTTTTACTAGATTCTAATACTTACAAAAGACTGAATAATAATCCTCTCAAAAAATTACAAGAGAACACTTCAAAAATTTTTAAAAAATTGAACGATAATGACTTGTTACAAAATAAATATACCATAATAACGAGTTAACTTTGACCAACACTACACTAGCAACACTACACTAGCACTAGTAAGGCTACACACTACACAAGAAAGACACACCACTTCGTCCTATAATTTCTTTAATCAATAGTCCAATTCACTTTTTAGCGAAATTTTTTGGATATTTCTCTAATGAGAGAAAATAATAACATTATTACCAACTGATACCAAAAGCCATTTTTATCAGGCAGAACGATCAACTATTTCTCAAGTCATCCAACGCAAGTAAAAAAGAGCATTCTATTCAACCTCGTTGACAGGGCAATAATTTTATCGCACAGAAAATGTCATGCAAAAAATTTGAAAATTATTACCCCATTATTATTAAACAATGACTACCCGATAAGCTTTATAAACGAACAAATTAAAATCCGAAGAACTAAAAATAAAATATCTTCCTAACCAAAGCAACAATGCGCGAAAACAATTATTGGACCACCAACCAAAAGTCTGTTTACCATTTATAAGAAAAATTTTGTGATAGAACTTCCCACATATTTAAAAAATTCAACATACCTGCAATTCCATCGATAAAACTTTCTTTGTTATCTTTAGTTAAACTAGGTAAAGATAGGTCAAAAAATGGGACCAAACCAACGTTGTTTATAAAATTCCTTGTAAAAACTGTACTGCCTCTTACGTGGGTGAAACCAAAGGAATGTTGGAAACGCGTATAAATGAACACAAAAAGAACAAGAAAAACGAATTTGTTATAAATGCACATCATAGCAGAAAACCATGAATTTGACTGGGAAAAAACTAAAATACTTGATTTTGAGACCAACTGGCAAAAACGTTTAATTTCCGAAATGATATACATTAAGAGTAACAACAATAATATTATATTTCTTCCATATCAGATGGTAAGGATGGAAACTTTTTTACAACAAAAAGAAAGAGGATGTTTATGCTTTAAATCACATGTACAATCCAGTGATACAAAATTTAAAACCATAATTTTATCTTACTTAATTTATACTCACACTAGACAACAGGTCAGTGTTCAAAAGTACATACTTCTCAATATAAATACCCCCTCTAAGTCTTAGGATCGGTAGTTATCGTCCTCACCTCGCAGACGACGTGCAAACGTTAGTTTTACTCTCTGACTAGTTGATTCTTTTATCAACTTAATCTTATGTTATTTCAATGTGAATCTTTTATTTTAAGCATGTAAGGTAATTTGTTTACAATTTCCTAAGAATAGTTCCAAAAAATGTTTTTGTACCTGTCCTATATCTTGGTGCTTTCACCTAAAGAGGTCAGCAAACCAAGCTGACGAAAGGTCGCAAAATAATTGTGAATTTTATTCATATTTGACCCCTGTGATCAACAAACAAATCCTTCAATATAAAATTTTACTACCTTATACTTTATTTTAGGTGTTTTCATTTCCATTTCAGCAGTATTGTATGTTGAAATCTGAAGTCCTCAAACTTTCAAGTCAAGCTTTCAAATTAGAAAAGCACTCAAACTTAAGAATTTTTTGTTGCAATATACTTCAGTGGCTCAAAAATTTAGATCCTTCCAATTAATATCGTTTCACATTAGAACCATTTTCAAAATGGGAAACTCGCTTTCATTTTATATAAAAAAATAGTAAATGTCAAAAAGTTTGATTTCAATTCCAGGAAGCAGGAAATAGGATATGTGTGTAGTGTTACGACTACCTTTCCCTATTCTCGCGTGACAGAAATCCCCTTCTTGCAAATTTTCATGAGCCCATAACGCGGAACGTGCATTTTACGATCGAAGCTAAAAACGCCCTCCCACACCTAAATACCGGTCTGAACTCTGGAGGGTATGCAACCTGGCGCGTGGAAATGGCTGATTGAGGTATGTATGTATTTACGTGGTACCTTGTTCCACAATTGGGTACTATGCAATAGTGGCATGGAGCCCTTTTCTATGGGGGTGGGAGTGTCGATTGTCGGCGCAGCGAGGGTGGCTATTCGTAGGGTTCAGTGTCTTGCAATGACCCCCGTGCGCACGACACTGCAAGACAGGAGGAATGACCTAGTCCCCTCTGCTGTCTCAGCGCCCCTGATCATGACTATCTGCGCGCCACAAATCGCGCAGGGTCGTCCGCTGAACAAGCGTACAAGGCCAGTCGAGAAAATTCCCTTGGGCCATGGTTTCCAGAACTTCCGATGTCAAGAGCATTGAATTTGTATCTGGACCATTTCTACACTCTGAAAAATATTTGGTTCAAGCAACAAAATATTTTAAACAAATTTTCAGGGTGGGGATTTGACTTGGAAACCAGGTAATGGCTGGGAATGCTATTTAAAAAACCTGGAATTTCGAGAATTCTACACTGAGAAAAAGATTCTTAAGTACAAAGAAATGCATTTATTTGTTTCCATTTCTTTGTATCGGAGAATTTTTTACATAAATTATCTACACTGCCGTGCAAAAATTTCCGGACACTCGAATTTTTATGATTGCTTAAGTTCTCTTAATTTTAATGATATCAGAGTTAAATTTTTTCTCTTTAGCATCGGAAAAAAATAAAACATTTTTTTCTCAATTCTTACGACTCTTCCAGACTGGAAGAGTCTGGAAGTCTGGAAGAGTCGTAAGAAATGAGAAAAAAATGTTTTATTTTTTTCCGATTCGAAATTTTCATTAATCACTTCCCAGACGTAAAAAAATTTGGAGCACATCTTCGATTATTTGATTCTCTTTAGCAGGTTGAAAGCTCTCAAAATTCTGTATAAAATGAGTCCAAGATGAAGCCAGTTTTCGATTTCTTAAGAAGATATTTAAAAATAGTTTAAATTTCAGTGTTTTCTTAATTGTAAATAACGTCCGAAGTAATTAACATTTTTTCATGTTCGAAGACTACTTTTTAAAGGTAAATTTCTAGAGAATCGCAACGTCTTGTCAGAATATATTTTTAAAAAATTGCTTGCATACTACAAAAAATTAAAGTTGTACCAAAAAAGTTGGAAAAATTTCAATATTGTTTTTGGTAAGAAAAATATGTGTGCTAAATATATGAAAAACACAGTCATGAAGTTTCTACAAAAATACCTCAAAATATGCTATAATTTGATTTTTATTATGATTTTTCTACAGATCAGATGCTTTCGAATTTTTCCAACTTTTTTGGTACAACTTTAATTGTTTGTAGTATGCAAGGATTTTTAAAAAAATTTATTCTAACAAGCTGTTGCTATTCTATAAAAATGTACCTTTAAAATAAGCCCTAGAACAGGAAAAAATGTTAATTATTTCGAACGTTATTTACAATTTAAGAAAACACTGAAATTTACACTATTTTTGAAATATCTTCTTAAAAAATGGACAAATTGGCTTCATCTTGGGCTCATTTTGTACAGAATTCTAAGAGCTTTCAACCTGCTAATAAGAAAAAATTTAACTCTGATATCATTAAAATTCAAAGAACTTAAGCAATCATCAAAAAATTGAGTGTCCGGAAACTTTTGCATGGCAGTGTAAATATTTCTGCCGAAATTTTCATTTTGGCCCGCCATATTGGATCCGCCGTTTTAAATTTTAAAACTCTGTTATCAGGCTTACATTTAGCGACCCCAAAAACGTAAATAATAAAAATATTAATTAAATTCGAAGAATTTTTTTACAAAAAGTACATTTTACAATCCTAAAATAACATAACACTTTTGCAACCCCCAAAAGTTCTTCGATTTTAAAATTTTAAGGACCAAAGTGCATATCAAATGTTAAGCAAATTGTGATTTAATAATAAAAGTTGTTTGTTTACTTGAAACAATCAACTCTCTAAATCTGAATCAGTTAAGTTTAACTAATTATCAGTTTAACCATGACTGACTTCTTGCTTTAGCAATCAGTGAAAATGAACTAATATTCAGTTAAAAATTTACTGATATTCACTTAAAAATTCAATGATTTTCAGAAAACAAAAAATTAACTGATTTTTTAGTAATGAGTATGAGCTCAATGAATCAATGTGAGGTTTGACTGAAAAATTAGTGAATTTTGACTGAAATTTTAGTTAAATTTTCACTGAATGAATCAATGACTGACTTCTTGCTTCTGAGTCGGTCATTATTTACTGATTCAGATTTAGAGAGAAATAGTGCCTTTGACTTGACCTGGAAAATTTGAAAATGTGACCAGGAAAACTCGGAAAATGATCGGCAATTTTAAGTCTTGGCGGATGAATCGCAACCCTGATTTTTTATGAAATGAAACGAGAGTCAATAAAGCCGTTTTTTGTGGGTCTAGCTAAAAATCAGTGCAGTTGATAATTTGTTATGAACAAGAATTTGTACAAAATTCTTTTTCTATGCTATGTTGTATTATCGTAACAATATTCACCTATATTATTAATATTTATAATATTCACCTACAACTGAATATACCTATAGTAATTTATCGCAATATACTTTTTTTAAAATTAATGTACGATTTTTTGAGAATATAAAAATATGGTAAGAAGTCCATTCATCCGCTTCCTATCTTATTCTGAGGTTGACGCCGGAAATAAATTAGTGAGGCTCCTGCACTTCCAGGGATCGAATCGCGTGTTCACCCGCATTTACATAAAAGATTGTTGCGATATGCACATATATAGCAAACTGAAGAAATTACAGGTCTTTTATAAAATTTCAACCCTGTAGTTTGTAGTAAAAATGGATTCTCCACTCAATGTAATTTTTTTTTAGTTTTTAATGCCAATAAAAAAACGTATTTACGCGAAAAATGTAAAAAGAACAGTTAACAAGAAAATGGAGAAAAATATAGAATTTTAAATTCATTTATATTAAATCCTGTTAAAAAATAACAGAAAATGAAACATTGTGAAAGGGATGTTAAATTTTAAGCAACCTGGTATTTTTTCCCGGCTATGGGTTGCATATTTCAAAAATTGTAGGTGCTGAAGATGTTTTTCCAAGCTTATTTGCCAATTTTCATAGGTAAATTTACAGGCAATGTTTATTTATAATAATTAAAGGGTTAAGATAGAAAGGTTGTAGATATTATCTGATCAAAATATCAATAATATAATATCAAAAACCTTTCTATCCTAACCCTTTAGTGATAACACTGATCAACAACCCAACATCTTTTACATTTTTTATAATTACTCGGAATAAATTTAGAAAATTAAAAAAGAACACTGAAAAAAATTCTTAGAATTAGAATTTTTCAGTGGAATCCTGAAATTAGACATCAGCCCTTCTAATGTATCATGTCTGATAAAATCGTTCCTCTTTGATTTTCCAGATCGATAATCTATGTCTGTCCCTTATGACCTCTAACTATTCACCCCTCAGACATGGAGACAATTCCATCTCCCACTTACTCTTTTCTCTAGTTTCCCCCTTGCTTTATTTAGTACTTATGACTCAGACAACGTCGAAGACATCGATTCCATCAATTCTCTGAATATTTTAGTCCCAGGAGTAGCAAACTCAACCCTCCAGGTCTATATCTATAAAGTTAATGCAAGCACAATGCGTCGTTCACGTGGAGCGTTGACCTCGTCTCGTTCGAAGTTTAAGGTCCTTCGGATCTGCAGTGGGTGGTTGGGGGTGCTTCATCAGCACTAGTGAATGTTGGTGGGGTAAAGCCAGGGCTGTACCCGACATATAACTCACAGAGGGGTGCAGAATTGTACAATCAGATTATTTCAAGGGTTACTCGAAAGGGGATCTTTTAACCCTTGAAATTAATGAGGTTTGAATTTTTTCAATTGAACTGACATCGCTTGTTCCGGAATTCAATAACTGACCGTTTTAAATCTACCGCATTTTTAGCCTTGAACTATTACTTTATGGGATGAAATCAAAAAACCCTTTAATGAGGGTTTATTTATTTTTTCAATTCACTGACAAACTGACATATTTTCGATCCATACAAAACCCTTTTTTTCTCTTCGTGTTAATCACAAAAAGTGTAAGAATAATGATAAGCGAGGTGAAGAAGTATGCTCTTATTTTATGTTTAACTTTTTTTTAATTTAATGAGAACCTTTTGATTTCACGATTTACAATATTTTTTGTGTTCAAATAACAATTAGATCTTCTTTTCGAGGAATAAAAACATCATAGATGTTGAAAAGGCTTATTCTCCTGTCATAAAAACATTGCAATCAAAATGGAATATTGCTTTAAGATTATTAAAAATTATTTTTAATTTTAAAAAGAGTCCAAATATCGAAATTAATCAACAATATTTATTTTTTGCAACAAACTTCACTGAATGTAAATACTTGTCGTGTGACCGGATGACAAAGTTAACTACGAAAGATTTTATTATTCCAAAGGATAATTTTACTCTGAATCAGTGAGATAATCTGAATCAGTGAGAAGTGGGTCACTAAATCAAATCAGTAAGGATTTTCACTGACAATCAGTGAGATTTCACTAAGAATACCAGTGAAATCTCACTGATTGTCAGTGAAAATCCTTACTGATTTGATTTAGTGGACCCAACCAGTGAAATCTCACTGGTTGGGTCTCACAGTGAAAATCATTACTGATTTGATTTAGTGATCCACTTCTCACTGATTTAGATTTAGAGAGCGAATAAAATTATCCTTTGGAGTAATAAAATCACTGACAATCAGTGAGATTTCACTAGTGTCCACGGTGAAATCTCACTGATTATCAGTGAAAATCCTTACTGATTTGATTTAGTGACCCACTTCTCACTGATTCAGATTTAAAGAACGGAAATAAACTATTAATCAAGAGTTTTGGAGGTAAAAAGTACAAGTGCTTATTAACATTTCTTTCATACAGTCACTTCCAAAATGTGCTTCACTTAATCATAAACCCGTATGACCGAATGACACCGAATTTATCTACGATTGTACGGGCACTTTAGGGTTTTCAAATTCGTTATTTCTCGCAAATAACGACACTTGATATGTGTAATTAAATTTTGACATAACAAATAATCTTCTATTGTTAAAAAATTTAGGGCGAAAAATTAAACTCTTTCAGCATAAAATTAATAAAAAACTGTTTTGTGAACGGATGACACAAAAATTCGGGGACACTTAAAGCGTGATTAATACTTTGCAATTATGATTAAAAACCAAATATGAACTTCATTTTCAAATTCTCTGCATGCAATCAATTCTGAAACTATAAGTTCACTTATACCTGCGAGGCAAAATTCTACGGAAAGCGTTCTACGGAAACTCCATGCGGAAATTCTACAAAAATTTCCATATCGAAATTGAAACTAGAAATTCAATACAGAAATTTTTCGTAGAATTTCCATATGGAATTTCTAGGTTGAATTTCCACATGAATTTCCGTGGAACGCTTTCCGTATAATTTTTCTACGTGGGTAATTAGATTTAGAATTTTCTGTAAAAAGATATAACGCTGCAAAACTGAAAAAATGTATTAAGGGACATGGGACCGGATGACATTTACTCATACTTATTTTAATACAGGATAAAATAAAAGTAATTGGCCCATAAGCTGTTGTAAATAAAAGCAAGCTTAATAAAAACCCTGTAAATAAAATAATTATTTCTTGACATATTGGCGAATAATATTTCAGGGATATATTGTCAACTTTTTGATTTTCACCCTTTTAGAAAAAATTAATCTATAGGGGTTCGCTAGAATTTAAGAAAAATAAGAAACAAATGAGTTAAATAGATTGGAGATTAGGGTCATTCCAGGCGGTAAATATACATTTATAAGGGTCTGTTGGAATTAAATGGTTTTAAAGAGAAACAAAAGGGGGTAAATCGTGCTGGTAGAAAAAAGGGGTAATGTCCAGAACTATCTAGGAATTTAAAGATCCCAAACAAAAGCAACAGGTGTAAATATATTGCATCTTATTATACAATAGTCAGTCATTTATTTCAGATTACACTGAGAAAAAAGAAATCTCGAATCAACAAAAATTTCTTTTTATCAAAGAAATGATTCTACTGAATGGTACTTACTAAATATTTCTTTGCTGCAAAAAATACCTAGTTCGTTTTGCAAGTCTTAAATAATTGGAGTGGAACAATATTTCAACTGTTCGAAAAAATATTTCATCGATTCAAAGAAATATTTCTTTGGTCAAAAAGCTTATTTTGAAAAAAAAGTAATTTGCACTTTTGTTACATGACCCGGCTTTGTCTAAATTTACAAGTAGACATTTTTATAAATTATAATTACATTTTATATATATATATATATTTAACTGAAATAATTTATACCATTTAAAAACCTTGATGAATCTGTAACAGAAAAATTCAATGAAAAATCCATCTGCATCTCCAGCCGGGATTCGAACTCGGGAAACTCTTTACTTAACTTTCTTTAGATTATCAAAAAAATATTTTTTGAACGAAGAAGATAAATATTTAACTAAACAAAATATTAAATTCATTAAAAAATACAGTATCGGCCAGAAATATGAGGACACCTGTTTTTTATGAGATGCATAAGTTCTCATAATTTTTATAATCTATAAGATAAAATTTTTTTCCACAAAATAATACGAAAGCTATCAAAATTCTGCGTAAAATAAGCCCTAGGTAAAGTGATTTATTTCATTCTGTAAGAAACTAATGCAAAAATAGTGCATTTTTCGACTTTTACGAAAACGTGCAATAGTGCATTTTTCGACTTTTATGAAAACTTACAATAACTTATGAAATAATTAAAATTTTTTAATGTGCTTAAGCTCATTTTAAAGATAAATCTCTATAGAATTTCATGAATGCATGAAGAGAACCCTCTAATTTTTTTTTCGATTTTGCCAAAGACTGAAGTTGGCACAGAAAAGTTGTAAAATTTCAATAACGTATAATTATTTATAGAAAAATAATTAAAATCATTCCATGTTACATTTTAATAAATTTTTTTAGAATACATAGGAATATTGATTTCTGTATTTTATCAAATTAATTTTTCAGAGTTGTCGCTTTATTTGAAATTTTACAACTTTTTTGTTCCAAGTCTTTGGCAAAATCGAGAAAAAAATTAGAGGGTTCTCTTCATGAAATTCTATAAATATTTATCTTTAAAATGAGCTTAAGGACATTAAAAAATATTAATTACTTCATAAGTTATTGTAAGTTTTCATAAAAGTCGAAAAATTCACTATTTTTGCATTAGTTTCTTACAGAATAAACAAAATCACTTCACCTTGGGCTTATTTCACGCAGGATTTTGTTAGCTTTCATATTATTTTTTGGACAAAATTTTATATCGTAGATTATAAAAATTATGAGAACTTATGCATCTCATAAAAAACAGGAATCCTCATATTCCTGGCTGGTACTATATATCCATTTAAATGAAATAAATAAACTTTTATTGCAACAGAATGTTTCTTTTAAGTAAAGAATTTTCATTTGTCTCAACAAAATTCTTCTTTTCGCCGAAGAAACCAAATTCTTAATTCATGCATGCATACATTAATTGATTCAAATACAGATTTATCATTTTAAATGTTTGAAAAGATTCAATCAAAGAAATATTTCTTTGGCAGTGATTTTCAGTTCCAAAGAACCCGGGTTTCTCGTGTCAAAGAAATCATTTCTTTGAGTTGTTTTTGATTAATTTTTATCGATTGATCAATCTTCGATTGACTTTGATTTTTATGCAAAAAAATATTTTTTTGCATGAAAGAAATATCACCAAAGAAATAATTTCTTCGATTCGAAACACGATTCTTTTATCTAGCAGAAATATTTACTCTGCCATGCAAAAGTTTCCAGACACTCAATTTTTTTTATGATTGCTTAAGTTCTCTTAATTTTAATGATATCAGAGTTAAATTTTTTCTCTTTAATAGGTTGAAAGCTCTCAAAAGTCTCTATAAAGTGAGCCCAAGATGAAGCCGATTTGTCCATTTCTTAAGAAAAAAAATTTAGTGTAAATTTCAGTGCTTTCTTAAATTGTAAATAAGTCCGAAATAATGAACATTTTTGCATGTTCTAGGGCTCATTTTAAAGGTAAATTTTTATAGAATCACAACAGCTTGTCAGCATAAATTTTAAAAAATTCCTTACATACTACAAAAAATTAAAGTTGTAACAAAAAAGTTGGAAAAATTTGAAATCATCTGATCTGTAGACAAATCATAATAAAAATCAAATTAATATACATTTTGAGGTATTTTTATAGAAACTTCATGATCGTATGTTTCATATATTTAGCACACATATTTTTCTTATCAAAAACAATATTGAAATTTTTCCAAATTTTTTGGTACAACTTTAATTTTTTGTAGTATGCAAGGAATTTTTTAAAAATTTATGCTGACAAGCCGCTGCGATTCTATAGAAATTTACCTTTAAAATGAGCCCTAGAACTTGAAAAAATATTAGTTATTTCGGACGTTATTTACAATTAAGAAAACACTGAAATGTACACTATTTTCGCAATATCTTCTTAAAAAATGGACAAAATGGCTTCATTTTGGGCTCATTTTAAACAGAATTTTGATAATCTCTCAACCTGCTGCAAAGAAGAAATTTAATTCTGATATCATTAAAATTAAGAGAACTTAAGCAATCATCAAAAATTGGAGTGTCCGGAAACTTTTGCACGGCAGTGTAGTTAATTTATATAAAGAATTCTCCAATACAAAGAAATGGAAACAAATAAATGTATTTCTTTGTACTTAAGAATTTTTTTTCTCAGTGTAGGATTAAATTTAGGGATAGAGAAAATTAGGTGTAAATGCTAAAAAAATGTTTCCTTTATTGTGACCATCGATACAGAAACCTCCTAACTGAATGACAAAGGGTTAAATTCTCTTGGGGGTGCATCAATCACACCTAGTTTCTACACCACTGGTGGCAGTGGTCTCGGTTCAGGGTTGGCTTTCTCTCTCAGTCGCGGAACGAGCGAGCGCGCTTTATGACAGGGTTGTCGGGGGTGGTTACATCGTAAAGCGAACTCGTTCGCGACCACCTCTCCGGGAATAGCTCCCACCCTCAAGTTGAGGGTTGTGCGAGTGGAGGTGCGATGCCATTGCACTGCACTGGGTGAGGGTCATTACTCCGAGCAAGGCGAGCCGGTGACCTCGGCGCCAACGCCCGGAATCGATCCAACCCCCTCAGACATAGGGGTGCAATGTACCGTGAGGCCTCCTTTTTTTACCATTAAGCTCTGTCCACACGGCGCACGTGCATCGCAGACTGCTTTGTGCCCAGCGTGCCGCCGCACACGTCGGGATGGACCCAATGACCAATCACATGACACTGATTTCCCTCTTGCCTGGTACCTCAAACGTAATCTGATTACGTCTGTTGAGCGTAACCCTGTAATCTAGTTCACATTACCTCGTGACATAAAAAACAATTATTTAATTATCTTTTATTTTTGTTAGGGTCAGGTTGCCCTAAGAAGAGATCCTTCCCTAATTAAAGACTATGGCTTTTTCCAGAAATTATACAGTGAACCCTTTCGACAATTACACTCCGAAAAAAGTTTTTTTAGATTTTAATAGGATATCTATAGCGTCCTGGAAATCCTTTAAAACCTGGAAAAGTCCTTGTTCACCGAGGGGTTAACTACTAGTGAATTCAGGTGTACACTTGATCCTGAATTCTTTTGAATTTACCTTGCATTGAGGTTGGATTTGTGGCCTTGGGCCTTTTTAAGTTTTATTAAAAAAGAGGACGTGCAAAATTTTAATATGTTTATATATTTTAGAAACTTCTTACTTAATTATTTTTACCAAAAAATCCTGTTATCATGGTCATTATGATTTAAGAAGTGAATGGAACCATGTTTGTATTTCAGCCCTGATGAGGTCTTGGTTCCAAGTTGGAATGCATTGGTGTAACAAAATTTTGAGAGTTCTCTTTTTTAATCAAACTTAAAAAGAACTAAGGTCACAAACAATCTCAATTGTATTAGTCTACCAAAAACTCCTGTAATTTTCCATTATCCAGGAAGTTGGCAACGCCAACTTCAAATTTCGTAAAAATGAGAATTGTGCTAGATTTGTGCTCTATTATGCCGTAAAAGATTTTTTGAAACAATGAAAATTTAGTTTGAGCCCAAGAATGAAAAAAACATTTTTTATGTTAGCCTAGCCAATTGGTTTTTTCAAAAAAACAAATTTTGTGCTGGGTAGCATAAGAGTCACATCAAAATGTACCGCAAATCAAAATTTGATATTATGAACCATTTTCGAAAAAAATAATA
This sequence comes from Euceroptres primus, assembly GCA_037177015.1. Taxonomy (NCBI): domain Eukaryota; kingdom Metazoa; phylum Arthropoda; class Insecta; order Hymenoptera; family Figitidae; genus Euceroptres; species Euceroptres primus. Next base: position 2,188,442 of record JBAGKK010000003.1, read on the forward strand.
TTTAAAAAAATCAGCCGCGCCATTTTTGTTGTTGACAAAACAAAACTTGTGCTAGGAACTACTTGCTACGCATACTACTGTGCTGTAAATATGAAGTCAAAATCTTAAACCATTTTCGAAAAAAGCGACTCAAAGAAAAACTCAAAGAAATGATCAATTTCAGAATTTCGAAAAACGGAAACTTGTGCTAAGTTATGCTAGGCTAGCACAATAATGATCTCTAATGACAATTTTCACTGGGATTAATATTTTCCAAAAAAATGCAATCCTTTTGAACTTGGAACGCGTTTTTACCCAAAATTTTAAAAATTACGAAATTCGAAAATCTGAAACTCGTGCTGAGTTTTGCTAGGCTAGCACAATAATTATCTCTCATGACAATTTTCACTGGGATTAATATTTTTCAAAAAAAAAGGCTATCTTTTTAAACTTGGAACGCGTTTTGGACGCAAAACTTTCAAAAATACGAATTTCGATAATCGGAAACTTGTGCTGAGTTGTGCTAGGCTAGAAAAATAATTATATCTAATGACGAATTGCGTTTAACATAATATTTTCCAAAAAAAGCAATATTTTTGGATTTGAAATAAATTTTTGGCCCAAAATTTTCAAAAATACGAATTTCAAAAATCTGAAACTTGTGCTGAATTCTGTTAGGCTAGCACAATAGTTACCTCTAATGACAATTTTCACTGGCATTAATATTTTTCAAAAAAAGGCAATCTTTTTAAACTTGGAACGCGTTTTTGACCCAAAATGATCAAAAATACGAATTTCGATAATCGAAAACTTGTGCTGAGTTGTGCTAGGCTATCAAAATAATTATCTCTATGACAAGTTGCACTCAAATTCATATTTTCCAGAAAAGTGCAATCTTCTTGGACTTGGAATAAATTTTTGACCAAGAAAAGTCAAATTTTTTTAACTTTGAAATATTTTTCTGGAAGCTGGACCAGTAATTTATATTTTATTGGTTTTTAGGGTTACCTTTTTTATTAGTCCAACTTCAGAAAAAAAATTCACAGTTAAAAAAATATGACTTTTCTTGGTCAAAAATTTATTCCAAGTCCAAAAAGATTGCATTTTTCTGGAAAATATGAATTTCAGTGCAAAATTTTTTATTAGAGATAATTATTGAGCTGGGTTAACACACCTTAGAACAAGTTTCTGATTTTCAAAATTCGTATTTTCGAAAATTGTGGGCCAAACATTTATTCCAAGACCGAAAAGATTGCATTTTTTGAAAAATATGAATTTGAGTGAAAATTTTCATTAGAGATGATTATTGTGTCAACTCACCACAAGTTTCAGATTTTCAAAATTCGTATTTTTGAAAATTTTGGGCCAAAAATTTATTCCAAGTCCAAAAATATTGCATTTTTTGGGAAATATTAATTTGAGTGCAGTTTGTCACTATAGATAATTATTGTGCTAGCCTAACAGAACTCAGTACAAGTTTCACATTTTCGAATTTCGTAATTTTGAAGATTTTGGGTAAAAAACGCGTTTCAAGTTCAAAAGGATTGCATATTTTCGGAAAATATTAATCCCAGCGAAAATTGTCATTAGAGATAATTATTGTGCTAGCCTAGCACAAGTCATCATAAGTTTCCGTTTTTCGAAATTCTGAAATTGATCATTTATTTGAGTTTTTTGTTGAGTCGCTTTTTTCGAAAATGGTTTAAAATTTTGACCTCATATTTGTAGCACAATAGTATGCGTAGCAGGTAGTTCTTAGCACAAGTTTTCTTTTTTCAAAGAAACAAAATAGCGCGGCTGATTTATTTTTAAATATTGTTTTTTTCGAAAATGGTTCATAATATGAAATTTTGATTTGCGGCACTTTTTTATGTAACTTTTATGCTACCCAACACAACATTTGTTTTTTCGAAAACACCAATTATCAAGGCTGACATAAAAAAATGTTTTATTGACTTTTGGGCTCAAATTTTCATTTTAAAAAAAAATCTTTTACGGCACAATAGAGCACGGCACAATTTTCATTTTTTCGAAACTTGAAGTTGGCGTTACCAACTGTGTGTTTTTCTGTTGGGTCAAAAACATTTCTTTGGTTCAAACTTTTTTCGCTGATCTTTTTTTAAATTAAACAAATATTTGCTTCATTTATCTAACCAAATTTAAATAATTGAGTGGATTCAATCAGAACGTTTGGTTCAATCAAAAAAATATTTTGTAAAATTAACAAAAGAAAAGAAAGTTAAAGTTATTTGATTTTCCAATAAATCATTAATTCATTGATTGTTGATTTTTTATTAGCATACTAAAAAGGCGATTTTCCTCTCATAATAGTGCGTAAATGGAAAAAAATATTGATGAAATATGAATGTTCGGCACGTGGTGTTAACAGAAGTTGCGGAAACTTGAGTTCGATGGGAAGGATGTTTGAACTTGCACTTGCGATAAGAATCGATGACTAAGGAACGTATAAATAATGGACGTAGTGCTGAATGGTTCATCGATGTTTTATAACCGTTTACAATGAATCATTGCGCGGAGTCGATTAAACCTTTCATGGTAATTAAAGCCAGACTCGCGATTCGCGAAATCGTTCATAGTAAAATGGGTTAGTTCTTTCTCAGAACAGCTTTCTAGTTTATCCAACTTTTTATTCTTGAATTAAGTAAATTGAAAAACTACTTCTGTAATTTTTTTAAACACGAGAATAATTAATTACTTTGAAAATGCTTTAATATGTACGCAGGGTAAGGCCCAAAAGCAGAGCAGTTGCAGCCTTGAAATTGGGCCCACAGATGGCCCTCTGATCTCAACCGAAAAATATATCTTTCCCTTATTTTCCTCTAGATGCCGTTACTTTTATATCGAGGAAGAAATTGTTTCTATTTACTACTTGTTTACTTATAAATAGATTTTATATTTATTTACCAAAATATAAATTTATATTTATTTACCATATAATTGTTTTGATAAAGGAATCCAGAAAATTAATTAAAGACTTCAACAAACATTCTTTTTAAATTAAAAATATGAATGTTAATTAATTTTGTTGGATTAATAGCACCAATTTATCAATGCAAATGAAGTGATCTATCAAACCAATAATAAGTAGAAGCGTTTACTGACACATGTTGAAGATTAATGTTTCGAGTTTAAAATCGATTAGGCTGATCGATAGTAAAATCAGGATTTCCAAAATAAAAAGATAATGGTATCCGGAGATTTCTTTTCTTTCCAAAGAAATCATATCAGCATTTCCAGAAATTGCAATATTAATTCACAAGATAAAACTGTTAAAATATATGCGATGCAAGAGAAATAAATCATGTAACGAGATTCGATGAAATCGTGTTTCTGATAATCATTTCCAAGAAGTTGATTATCTTTTGATAATAGAGTGATCCCTTAAAGAAGAGGTATTATTAAGCAAGCCATTGTCGTAGGTCAATAATTCGGATTCAAGGTTTTAATCGATTATCTGAATGAACTCAGACATTTTCTTGTTATGACGTTCTGTACATAAAAGAGAGCTAATATGTGAACTGATAATTAAAACTAGCAACGTTTGTCAGATTATTATGACTTAATTTTAAAAATCAATCGTTTTTAAGAAATATTTAATACAGAGACATTAAGCCCCAGACTTTGGTACTGTTCAGAAAATTCATTTTTCGTAAGGAATGGTTCTTAGTCGTCCGAACATAAAATTTGAGTAAACAATTAAACATGTTAGACAATATTTTACAATTCTTTAAAAATAGCCTATGAGTATGCAATAGAAATGTGTACAAAGAAGAATCTCACCACGTTTTGATCCAGGTTAATAAATCTTTAGGGCGAAAATATGAGATGATAGTGTTGCATGAACGTGCAAAGAAAGTTATCGAATAGTCTTCCGGTTTATTCATCAGGCTTCTTCAGACGGAAGTTGCCACGAGCTTCCTCCGTTACATCTGTTACGTAAAGTTTTTTTTCCTAAAGGGTTCATATTACATGGCGCGTGTCTTTTTATATGAAAAGATCATCATATCTGACAGATGGATCCACTTAAATTTTTTACAAACTAAATCAGACACACAGCTTTCGCTATTTATGACTATACTATTTTACCCATACAAAAATGTATCAAGTAAAGCCACCAAAAATACTGTTCTTTAACATTTATAATTTCCTATTTCGTTACATTGCTGTATTTCAAGAAAATTTTAATTTTTATAATTGTTGTAAGTAAAAATAAAATTGAGCATTGAATAAAATTGTAAATCTTAAAATTGATTATTTTTATACAACTATATGAATATCATCCAAATAAAACGACGAAAAATTCTATTTCTGACGATTGAATTTCAAAATTGTTATTTACAATTGTGGTCCTGGTCTCTAAAATATTCATAATCTCATTAAAATTTACTTCATTTACAGTTTATTCAGTTTTCTTTTTAAATTTCAACTCAACTTTCTAAATCCCAAAGGGTGAAAAAAAGAGGGTTCGAAATAAGAATCTGAGGCTCTGAGAGGCTTTTATATTTATCTGGCAACCCGGAAGCAAACGAAACTGGCACGTGTTGTGGCAACCGGATATCGATTGACCGTTCGAGATATCATTTATCCGTCAATCAAGGATCATATTGCATTCCAGAGGATTCGCATCATATAGAATAAAATTTGTGGGATGGTGATGTGACATAATAAGCAGTTTTTCGGTATTGCATAATGCCTATAGTGATGAAAAAGAACGCGTGTCGCAACGGGTCCAGACTCCAAAGTTGCATCTGCTCTCATATCCCGACACGCGCCTCGATTCTTTAGAAAAACTTCTCTTCGAAATCCTTTTTCACGTTTCTTTATTTTTCATCTATCTATTTTGTAAATGTAAATATTTTTAGTGTAACCAATTTTAATGAATGACTCTGTACTTTCTTAAATAATTATTAAATTGAACTTTTGTTTAATTCAACGAATTGTGGTTGAGGAAGATCTTGTGATAAAAGATTGAATCGCGGTTCTTTCATCCGGATCTTAAACTGCGAGCTGCACCTGCGCCAGAATTAATGCATAATGCGTTCGCTCAGTGAAGCCAATTAAGCTCTTGAGAAGTCAATTTATTAAGCGGATGGAGATTACGCCTGAAGCCAAAGATCATTTGAAACATAATTGATATCAGTTAACGAAGGGATTTCAATCGAAGAAGTGCCCAAGCTACATCGTAAAATTTAAGGGCTAGCTGTGGCTTTTATTCTCTTGCCCGCCATGCACGAAGGGCCCGGTGCTAATGCGAGCAATAATTATTTGACGTTAATGCCACTCACCCACAGGCAGCGTGTAGGCAATAAAACTCTAGTTCAAAAGAGATCGTAATTTTTATTAAACACGCTTTCCTTCTTATTTTTTTCAGGTAAGTGACCTGCCATTTCTAAACCTTGGGGTCTTTAGACTCGTAAGTATCAAAACTTATTTAAAGTTTTATAAAGTTCGTTCTTTTGCCCCAAACTAAATTGGATTTCTTCGACAATTTATTATCTAATTCATTTAGACTTTTCAAAAATATTAATATAACAAAACTGAAAGTAATTTAAATTATTTATTAATTACACAGTGAAGAAGAATACTTAAAATTGTATACCTTAAAATGGTTTGCATTAAATTCAGTATTTGTCTGGATTTAAATAAAATTGATTTGATTTTAAGTAAAATTTGAATTTAAGATTCAATTCTGAAATTCAGGTAACGAAGTAATAAATTTAAATCAATATTGCTTAAATTAAAACAAATTTTACTGAATTTAGTCCAAACCATTTTAAGGTGTAACAATTTTAAGAATTCTTTTTCATTGTGTAATTAATAATTCTCTGATTTCAAGTAAAGGGGGTGAGTTTTTACTTTTTAACCTCTTTGGTCAAAAAATAAATTCAGAAGTACAGTTATAATAAATATAGAATAAATTTTATTTTTTATTTTTAAAATAAATAGTTTGCATGAATAATCTTATTTCCAACGTACGTGAGGCCTGAATGACATAAATTTTCGGGCTTTGTGAAATAGGGAAATATCCTCGAAGCATCTGCCGATTTTATATGCTACGTAATCCTTTTCGATATAATATTTTGTTGGGCAAAAGCACCGCAAATTTTCATACCATGCAATTCGTCGAAAAACCCTTTTGGATAACTCATGACAGATGAGCACGGATTAGGCGCACCCGCGTCCGATTTTCGGTGCACAAAGGACAAGGAAAATTTGCATCTGCTTCAGCCCCTTTACGAAAAATTGTGAAACGCGAAGGGTTTCAGCCTCTTTGAAAGCTCACCACTTCAGATCGTCGAGTGTGTGCGAGCATGACTTTGCACGCGACGTGATTAATGACAAAATCTCAAGATACAATTAAAAAAAGTTTATTGAAGAAAACTTATTAAAATTTACTGGAAAGGATCATTAGTTAAATTAAAATAAATACTATATATAAAAAATAAATAAAATAAATACTGTTGATTCGTTTTTCACAATCAAATTAAATAATATCTGAAATTAAATTTTGATAAGGTTCTGTCTCTCTTAATATCAAAAGAAATATATATTTTTCTAATATTTAGTTTGCAGAATTTGAAATATATCTAATTTTGACATTTCATATGGAATCATGTTTGATCGGAAAAGCAGTTGCAGAATAAAATCGTATGGGGTCTTAGGGTTTCCATTTCGAAAAGGCTTGGATTTCGTACAACACATTTTTGCCGGATTTAGATGGGTCGATGGGACCAACAGGTGCTTGTGGAACCGAGGCTATTCTCGGCTTCCATTCTCCGGAGAATGGTTCACCAATATTTACAAAACTCGAAGGCTGAATAGCCAAAAGGAGAAAAGTGCCAAAGGGATCGAATTATTCTTCCCTGTTGTAAAGTGATCCTGGTACCTGACTTATTTCCCTATTTCTTACACGAGATTTCCAGAAGCTCATACTATTTTTCTGAACGATGGATTACATCATTTGAATAAATTTTTAACTTCATTTTTTATAAATAAAATCCAGTTTATTATTTTGTAAAATCATTAATGGATTGAAATATAATTTTCAATTTTAGGTATCTATTAAGCTAAAAAATTTTTTTGCAAGTGGTATTACATTTTTAAATTATATTCCAAATATAAAAGTCAAGTTTCAACTGATTCGCAATACGTGGCACGTTTTGATCGATGAATACAGCAGTGATTGAATAACATTTGAAATAAGATAGGTGCATCTCGCGAGGCAGATGGATTTTCCCATAAGAAGGGTTACGAAAATACGAATGTCTCTATAATGCATTCTGGTCAAAATCGACACATCTGTCGACGAATTTCCTCTTCTAAGGCAAGGGTTTTGCGTAAACAGCAGCTGTTACAATTTCATTATTACATATGTAGAAATTTTCATGCTCGGTCAAAATTTAGGAAGGGTTTGACCTGTTCCACTTGCAGCTGTCGTTACATAAAAGTATCATCTGGTATTAGGATTACGTTATGCTTTTTGATAGAAAGTCACAATTTGAATTTCGTTTGTGACTCACAAACGAAATTCAAATTTCTATTTCCTTATTTACGTTTAATTCTTCTATTTATTTATTATTTCGGATTCAAAATTTGTACATTTCTCAATCTGGAAGGAATCTTGATTCGTTTTTTATTATAGTTGAAAAATAAAAAAGATAAAATTACACGGGGGTTGGAAAATGTGAACACGTGCTAAATGAACCCGGAAGTATGGCATCACATCACATTATTTATTATTTCGGATTCAAAATTTGTACATTTCTCAATCTGGAAGGAATCTTGATTCGTTTTTTATTATAGTTG
>JBAGKK010000003.1:2196347-2210107 GCA_037177015.1 Euceroptres primus
AAAAATAAAAAAGATAAAATTACACGGGGGTTGGAAAATGTGAACACGTGCTAAATGAACCCGGAAGTATGACATGGAAAAAGTAAATCAGAGGTTTTTAACCTCATCCTCGAACCTTGGCACGGGCATTTCATTAATCTTGCCATACACTTCCGACTGCGAATCTTCTAACTTGGGGAAAAGACGAAAAGATGCTTGCCTCCCTATGCGAAACCAGAAATAAACTCAGAAATAAACCCTGAAAGGATCACGTTTCGACCACTGAGACGATGTATGACGATAATAAAAAAATCAATGCCCACTCATTTCTATTTCCACCAAAAATATATTGTCAGATATTCTTCTTTGTTCACAGTATTGAAATCTCAATTCAGAAGTCAAGAAATAAATATTAAAGTCTACAATTTTAAGAATTAGTCCTACTTTTTAGAATTATTATAATAAACTATATTATTATAATAATCGGAACATTCTCTACGAAATATATTATTATAATAAACTATAATTAATGACACAATTTTTTAAAGATAAAGACTCTTACTAAATAAAAATTCAAGTGACAAATGATAAAAGCGTGCTTTTTCATTATTTTCAAGAGCATTGACCTACAACCTACATATTGAATGAAAATGTGTTACCGAGATTGTGAGCGAGGTTGTGAGTCATTACTGGAACCTCTTTTAATTTATCTTCTTTCGTGACTCCATAAAAAATAATGGGAAATCTTGAAAAGATGTAAGAAAGTGAATGAGGGTGAAATAATTGCCTAAGGCTTAAGACTTAAGACATTTTCGGAAAAGAATGGTCCTTACTCGCCCAAAAAAAAAGAATAAGTTTCAGTTTGTCAATCTTATGTCCCTTCCAAAAAAATGGAAGTGTTTTATTGGGCAATTGAATTTTAATACAACAAAAGCATCAAAGATTTTTCAATCAGATTTTTTCTCAATGTGTAAGTGAATTATTTCGACTGCTCCTATTTGAAAAAACGAAACTCATTTTTGCGCATTGTCAGACGGGTGTAAGTCAAGCACTGCAAGCCGGACTGATGCCCGTCTGACTATGTATACACAAAAATGAGTTACGTCTTTTTAAATAGGAGCAGTCGATTTTAGATGCAAAGAAGATTGCAGGCAATAAGAATTTATTCTATAAACAAATTGAATCAATACATTGATGAGTAATTTTCATTTGAGATAATTATCTTTCCAAAACTAGATTTTTCATAACCGGAGCTTTATAACTTTCTAATATTATTTTCTCTACACAGAAAACTCTGACTGAATTTTCAGTTACATGTTTGGAAGTTTTTCCTATTTACGTAACTGAATTTTCAACTACGTGTGCCTTAAAATTCTAAACATTATTATTTAATTTCAAATATTACAAAATTTTCATATATTTAAAAAAACTTTTTTGTATCTTTAAATTTCGACGGAGTGAAGTTAGCTGTGAATAAGTGAAAATCTCTAATTTCGTTTTCAATTGTTTCTAAATAATATCTGGTCAAAAATTGACCAGATATTATTCTTGAATTTTTTCAGACAACGGGGAAAGAGTCTGGTAGCTAAAGAAATAAGGAATTTGTTTGGGGCCTCATTAGAATGCCATTTTAGGGTTCCTACTAATTTTACGTAACCAAAATAGCGCGGTCCCTATTAGTTTCCCTGCTTTACCGAACGGGGTCCCTAATGATAATAGGGAAAACTAATCAGGGCCTCATAAGAGCCACAATACAATTTCCACACGAGAAATTCTTCAGAAAACTTTGATTTCATCTTTTTTTATCTTCTTTAAAGACGAAACATTATTGGATAAGGCTTTCTGTAAAAATTGATAAAGTAAAACTTTAGGGACACTTCCTGCGTGTTAGACATGTCTACAGTTTTGCAAGGGCTGAGGGTAGAACTGAAATGAGTGGGGGGATTGCGAATGGGAGGGAGGATGAAGAGGAGGCAACTGCTGCCTCGAGCTTCTCAAGGTCCATGGCGTGCGTTGATCCTACTCGGTCACAGACCCGATCTCTGTCTCTCTCAATCTCTCTCCCTCTCTTTTTCTCGCCCTCCACAATCCCTTTCCCCTTTTTCCTCCGATCATCTCACTCCACGCTTATGTGCCGAGCCCTTTTGCTGGTCAAAGGACTGATCTGTCTGCGTAGGTCGTAGGACAAGGGCAACGGCTCTGAGGACTCGGAAAGGGTGGGACTAACTACTCGACTCTTTGTTTTCCACCTAACCTTATAAGTCACCTTAATCCCACGAACTACCTGAGATAAATATTACGATCGTGATGGATATCAAAAGTCGATTTTTTACTCGACACCTCATTTTTTCCAACGATTTCTTAAACCCTGGGTCATTTTTCAAGACGGATTTACCATCGAAGATCGATCGGTTTTTAAATTATTGAGTGCTTACGCAAAAATCAAAATTGGGGCTGAATATGAGATGAAGAAAACGGAATTGGGATTTTTAAATTTGTAAAAGTCATAGAGTGAATGAGGGTAGAAATAGTAATACTCTCTTTGTAGGTTGGAGACATATTTCAAATATTTTTTAACAATTTGACCTGTAATCTTACCATCAGAATTATCTTTAAACTGTCTAATTATTTATTCAAAATTTTATGGTTATCATACTATCCCCTATTGACCCTATAAATAAAATCCCCCCTCCCTACAAATAAAATTGATTTAAAATCATATTGCAAATTATGAATACATAAAATAATTAGATTCTTGATTTTATGCTTGGCAAACTAAGGGATTATTTATTAATTATTGGGAAATAAAAGGCGTTATCGGAGTCGTAGATTAGGAGTCGAAAAAATCGCGCTAATCGGGAATGAGTCCTATTAGTTTTGTGATATGAAAGGGGTAAACGAACTGAGTTCTGTTCTCTTGTTTACACAATACAGAGTCGACGCTGTAATTAAAAGCTTAAGACAAGTCATTTGTGTTGTAAAATTGGTTATTTCCGTCACCTCGATAACCTCATTCCCCTATTATTTAGTGTCTTCAGTTTTATTAGATGATAAGAAATTATGTGCTTCATGAAAAACGATTTTCATTTCGCGAAATGAAAATCTTTTATTAAAAAAAAAATAAATCTTTTATTTAAAAAATAAATCTTTTATTTAAAAAATAAATCTTTTATTTAAAAAATAAATCTTTTATTTAAAAAATAAATATTTTATTTTAAAAAAGTAAAAGATTGGATAGTCTTTTATTTTAATAATAAAAGATTGGATGGTCTTTTATTTTAATAATAAAAGATTCTGTGGTCTTTTATTTTAAAAATAAAAGACCAAACAAAGTTAATGTATTTAAATAAACTTAAACGGTTTTTTAAAAGTATTTTTGAACACTTGATGTCACATTTCAATATATTTAGCGCATCTTATCACTTACCAAAGCTTACATACAACAGATAAAAATATCTTGACCTAAAATGTTTTTTTGCATCATATGCTTTTTTGAGTACCAATTTCTCGGATAAAATGCTTCTTGAAATATTGAGGGAAACGGAGCATTTGTAAAGCTGTCCCTTCTTTTCACCCTCTTTTAGTCGAAAATCGACCTTGGAATTATTATTGAATCGCGGAAGTAAGGCAGGGACACGTTTAACCGAGGGGTAGCAAAATTAGGAAAGATGGGAACAAAGATCGAAATAAAAAATAATTCGAACTGACATTGACAAAGTATAATAACTACCTTTAGACAAATTTATTTCCAAAAGATATAAATGTGTAAAAGTATCATAATTTGCATAATGTATTATCAAATCCTGAAGGGAGGTTTTCATTTATTAACGGTAAGTTATGTTGCTAATTAACGGTAAGCTACGTTGCTAATGAATTGATATTGACCAAGTTTTTCAAGAAAATAGTTAAGTACATAATGAAAGTACATATGAAAAATAGACCTTCTAACTACCGTTACGCCTATTAGTTCTTCAGAAAAAGTACGGTTGATGCGATATGCACCCGCTACACTCCGTGGAGCGTTCAAGGTTATCTGTTTCAAGAAGATTTTTTGAGGGGTTGCCAAGGAAACGATCATCCTGTTTACAAGTCCCGACCTTGGCTACGCTCGTGTAACCGTAATCACCCTGCCATCTTAAGATCCAAGGGTTCTTTCCTGTGTCCACTCTTATAACTTCCCCTATAATTTTCATCCTCTCGAAATAAAGGGCAATTTTGAATCTCGAAGAAATTTTTATCCTTGGTGGTACTTAAGCTATAACAAGATCATCCTGTGGCTTACTTTATACTCAAAGTGTTCAATTACAATTATGTACACAGAAAAAGAAATTCTGAATTTCATGAATTTATTCTGAAAATAGCAACGTCAAGACTACAATTTTTAAATATGATAAAATTTTGGAATATAAAACTAAAATTAAAGTGCCATTTAAAAGTTTAATTTTGTATTTGGTTAAACTATATTAAGCTGGAAATAGAATTTTGGGAGCAAGCGTGGCTCAGATAGTAAAGTGCTATGTAAAATGATTTTTGTTAGCTCTTTATTCACTCCTGACCAAATGAATAATATTGTATATAGTGTTCAATAAAGTTGTTGGTAAAAAAAAAAGAGACATATTCATCAACATAGTTCTAATATCTAACATAATTTTATATAAAAATATTTTTCAAAGCTTTCACAGAAAGACTCAAAGTTAAAGTTTACCTTTATTCCGGTGTAAAAATAAAGACATGAGAATGACAACTCGGTAAAGATCATTTGAAGTTGGCCCCTAAATTAGGTTATGATGACTATTACTTGGGGGACCAATTTCAAATGGTCTTTAATAAGTTGTCATGCTCACATCTTCAAATGATCTGCAACAAAAATTAACTTTACATGATTTTTACCCAAATATCAGTTAAATTTTCTTTTATTTTTCCATGACAATAGATGTATTTCGAAAGATATGAAGTTGAGTAAATAGAAATTTATTCCTTGAAAAGTCTAAAAAATCTGCAACAAATTTTATCTTTATTTTTGTTGTGTTCACTGAGAAAAAAATAATTTTGAATCTATAGCATATGCTATTACAATCTACCAAAAGTAGATCCTATAGATTTCAAGTAATATGCTCTGGATTCTGGAATTTATAGCATCGCTGTTGAATCAAAATCTACTATTTTTTAATCAAAGTTTACCGATTTGAATCAACAGTGATACTGGAAATTCTATAGTATATTATTATAAATCAATAGCATCTGCTTTCGGCAGATCGCAATAGCATATGTTATAGATTCAAAAGTATTTTTTTCTCCGTGTTCATTTTTAATTTATACATAGAGTCAGTCCATTTTATTTCGCCTAGGTCGATAGCGACCTATTTTTAAAAAATTTTGATACTTAAGTATAATAATAATTGGAAAGGTTTTTGGGATTTATTTAAGAGTATTTGATACATAATGATGTCACGAATTATCTACCGATTTTTTATTTATATTCAGCGGGTTTATTAAGAGAGATGCAAATGAAGACATGAGAATGACAACTCGGTAAAGACCATTTGAAGTTGGCTCCTAAATTAGGTTATTTTAATAATTACTTAGAGGCCAACTTCAAATGATCTTAAACGAGTTGTCACTCTCACGTCTTCAAATATAATGCTGTTTGAGGAAATAAAAATAAATATATCAAGGAATCGATATCTGGTGCGTTTCAATTTTTATTTTGGAAAAAAATTATTTTTGAATTTTTTTCTTCAAAATAAAAACTAAAACGAAACTGGAACTGAAACCAGCCATCGGTGCCTAAATATATTCTTTATTATTTCCCAAAATTTCAATTCATATATTCATATATTCATATATTCATATATTCATATATTTCCCAATTTCAATTTGCATTTCTCTCTTAATAAACCCGCTGAATGTAAATAAAAAATCGGTCAGTAATTCGTGACGTCATTATGTATCACATGCCCTTAACGTATGAATTTATTAAAACGTTTCATTTTTTGTCTACAAATTTGATATTGTGCAAGGGTTTCATTTTTTTAAAGTTTAATTTTTTATTTAAAATTTGATAAAGTGCAAGGGTTAAGAAAAATATCACATTTATGTGCATTAGAGAATCGAGAAAAAATCAAAATCTATAATGTAAAATTTAATTTAATCAAGTCTGACGTATTCTCCAGGATTTAATTATATATTTTATCTAAGCAAAAGTAACTTTATTGTCAAATAATATAAAAATATTGTATTTTTGCAACAGGTAAAAAATAACCAATTTCAAAATTTCAAAGGCATTATTTAAACTGAAAAAAATTACTTTTTTGAATTAAAACTTACCTTTCAAGATTCCTTTTTATTCATTTTATCCAAAATTTAAGCTCCTTTACATTTTGTGACTCTCAAATACGCAAATTTTTACTTCAAAATTTGACACTTTGGAAGTTTCCCTTATTTTCATAGACGAATATCTCTTAGAGAGAAAAATGTTAAAATGTAGGATTTATAGGGTATTTAAATTAGTTCTTGATCTATAATTACCCTGTAAATTTCGTGTTGATCCCGGAATTTTTTTCCAAAAATAACAACATTGAAAATTGTTAAGAAAATCACTATTTTGAGGTTTAGTTCCAACTAAGTTGAAGTTGGGTTTCGTGATATATCAGCATTAAATTTAAAATACTATTTATATTTTAACCAAATATTTATCTAAAATATTTGGTTAATTATATTTTCTTTGCAAAAAATTTTATTAAACACAAATTTAATTATTGAAGCCTTTATAAACCTTTTATAAAGCTTTAAATAATTATAAATTATAAATTAAATAATCATAAATTTATAATTTATAAATTTGTAAATTAATTTTATAAATTATAAATTTATGATTTTATAAATTATAAATTTATGATTTTATAAATTATAAATAATTTGTAAATTTTATAAAGCTTCAAATAATTAAATTTGTGTTTAATAACATTTTTTTCAGAGAAAATAGAATTAACCAAATATTTTAAAATTCAAATTTAACGCTGCCATATCGCGAAAACCAACTTCAACTTAGTTGGAACTAAACCTCAAAATAGTGATTTTCTGAAATTTTCAATGTCGTTATTTTAAAAAAAAAGTCCGGGCCCAATTCAAAATTTACAGGGTAATTATAGATTAAGAACTGATTTAAATACCCTGTAAATCCTACATTTTTAAATTTTTCCTCTAAGAGATATTCATCTCTGAAAATAAGGAAAACCTCCAGTGTCGAACTTTGAAGTTAAAATTTGAGTAGTTGAGAGTCAAAAAGTGTAAAGAAGCTTAAATTTGGGATAAAATGTGTAAAAAAGAATTTTGGCAGGTAAGTTTTTAAATTAAAAAAATATGTTTGGACGACTAAGAACCAATCATAATCGAAAAATGAATTTTCTGAACAGTACCAAAGTCTGGGGCTTAATGTCTCTGTATAACATATTTCTTTGATTAGGAATTTAATTTTTTCAGCTTAAATAATGCCTTTGAAAATGTTGAGAAATGTTTATTTTTTACCGGTTGTAAAAATACAATATTTTTCTATTATTTGTCAATAAAGTTACTTTTGCTTAGATAAAATATAAATTTAAATCCTAGTGAATACGACAGACTTGATTAAATTAAATTTTAAATTAATTTAAACATTCTTCATCAACCCTTGCACTTTCAATATCAGATTTTCAGATAAAAAATGAAACGATTTAATAAATTCATACGTTAAATAAGTCCCAGAAACCTTTCTAATTATTATACTTAAGTATCAACATTTTTTAAAAATAGATCACAACCGTCTCAGGCGAGATAAAATAGACTGACCCCATAATATTTCTAGGGTCAAATCTAAATACCTAAATTCTAAAATCATAAATTTACTTGCTACAAATGGTAATAACACAACAGTTTTAAACAAATGTTTAAATTCCTAATTATAAGAGATTCTTATATAAGATATTTATTTTTAATCAATTCTAAAGTCTTTGAATTGAAATGTTAAAAGAGAAACAAATAGCTGTTCATTTCGGAAGACAAATTTGAAAGACCAATATTCCTAAGCTGAAAATTGATGTCTGCCTGTCAAGAGAGAATCCGAATGGTCGCATTTCGCATAACATAAATCCTGAGGAGAAAGACGTCAAAATCGCGAAAGGACAGATTTATGTCTCCCCACGCAGTGTACACCTTTTCTAAAGCCAAAGGGGTTTTCTACCAAAGTAAACCAGTTAAATTATTATCGGGCTTTTGTCCCATGAATGCGGCCAGTATTACCACAAGGCCTTATACCTCCATTTGAAAATATGGCCCACGAACGCACAGGTATTTTCCACGACAAAAGGGACCCGGAACCAAGGCCCCGGTCTATATTCTATTCTCTGTTTCATAATGGCATATCTGGAGCATCCTAACCCAACCCTATCACCCCTTCAGTGACAAGGTCGAAGTCCCATATTTCGTACTCGATTTCTGAAAAGATTTCGGATGGTGAAACTTATCGAAATCAGATCAATGCGTGGGAAGAGACTTTCCGCATTTTATGAAATTCAGGTACCCATGTAAGGATCTCAGCTGCCTAAAATCAAAATATATTCCTGGCGAATATCCGCCCTAAGAGGAGAGATAAAATAACATCATTGTCCGATCTTTTTTATTATTTTTTCAGGGGAAATTGAAAGGGTTTAATCCTTTTTTGTCGACAATCGTTTCATGGCTTCCTCATTTTTCAAGAAGCGGTGCCATTATTCGCGTTTTATAAGATGATGGGCAATTCGATATTCTCAATTTTTAGTAAATCTAGAGCAAAGAACGGATCACTTCCTGGGAAAAACGTTGGGGTTGGAACCCCGTTTCTAAGACCTGAATTATTAATTTTTTAAATTCTCTTTATCATTTTATGAATTCAACATTTAAAAAATATATCAATGGACCAAGTACTCTATTAAATTAACAAAAGAAGAGGATGCTTTAGCGTTTGGAAACGATCGAGAATTCTTGAAATACTTTCGTGACTTCTTTTCTGTGGTCTTTTTTTATAAAAGACCTTGCATTTGGTCACGCATGCTTTCGTTACCCCTGGTTGACCGTGAAATCTGGTGCAACGAAGTCAAATTCGACGGGGCCCATAAATTTCAAGTATGTCCTCGGACTCGAGGGAGGTCAGCATCTCATCGCTCTTCGTCGCAATGGCGGTAGTAAACCAATAATGTTATTTATGTCTCAGATGATTCGACCCTTAGACCTGATTTACGACCAGGCCAACCTACATAATTTACGGTAAGACGCAACGTAGTTGCGTGAAAATAAAGCCGTTATTTATGTTGAAGCAATTTGCTAGCACCGGACACAATTTTCTTTGCTCCGATGTTTCCTGCTGCTGCTTTTGCAAACATACTTGCCCTCTCTTTTCGCATCAAAGTGGACCATGAGTAAATACACATTATGATGAATAACTGAAGTTTTCTAAAAAGAAAAATTGATATTTTTGAAAAGAATCTTCATTCATCCACTGTTCTTTGGTTATATTCTAGCTGTTGGATAATGACTACACTGTCGTGAGTTCGAATTGATTATGGAGAAGCGAAATTGATCTTAAAGCGAAAAGTTTCGCTTCTTATTCATGGATGTATTTGGTTTTATTGTTATAATTGATAGCTCTAGCTACTCTCTAAATGAGTATCAGTCAAAATTTTCACTGATTTCTTTCAGTGACACATTTATAGCTAATTCATCAGTGATTTTTGACTGAATTTCAGTCAATTTCACTGACATTCAGTCAATTTCACTGAAATTCAGTCAATTTCACTGAAATTCTGTCAAAATTCAATGACGAATTAGCTCTCGAATTAGCTAGAAATGGATCTCTGAATGAAATCAGTGAAAATTTTGACTAATTCAGATTTAGAGTATTATAGCTGTTAGAACATCTTTATGTTTTTAAAATTCTAGAATCTCAGAAAAAAACTAAGGAAAAAAGTAGTAAATAATTTTTTAGAGGAATACATTTTTATTTAGATGCACATCTTTCAAAATACATACCTTATCATGCAAAAAACAAAAGAAAATTTGATCGATTTTTGAGTAAAATTTATCCTGTGAAGTTAATTTTTGTTGCAGATAATTTTTATCCCAGAATCGAGGTAAACTTTATCCTTTATTTTTTCTATGATGGACTTTTCATTTTTGACAGAAGTTTCATCTTCTCTGCACAATTGCACAAAGGAATATTATTTTTCAGTAAAAACACTTATACTTTATTTTTTACTTAAGTAATTTCTCTTCATTACATTAAAAAACCGATATTATATTTCCGAAGGCAGTGTGGCTGTAATTTAGATTTTATGTGTTTGGCAGGAATCCGAACGAAATTAAGGGTCATTTTTCAATATTTTCCAACTATTTCTATAAATTCAAAGTAATTTGGCGAAATATTCAGCTGAATACGAGAAAGTACTGATATATTTTTAAACTACCGAGGCAGAACCTCTAGATTATGAGACATTTTAGTTTTATACGGAAAAGAACGAAAAGAAACGTAAAGAAAGTTTATTTACGTTTCTTTTCGTAACGAAAGTTTCGTTTCGTTTCTTTTCGCTTCTGTCGACGTAAAACTTTGATGACACACAATTTCGACATTGCAACTCGGTGGTTCTATAATATTGCATCGCTTTCTCATACTCAGCTGAATATTTAGCCAAACTATTTTAAATTTGTAGGAATAATTGAAAAATATTGAAAAATGGCGCTTAATTTCGTTTGGATCCCTGGGGTTTAGATTACACTGTTAGAAAAAACTTAAATTACTTTAGTTGAAGTTTTATACAATTGCTGTAACTGAAATTTTCAACCGAAAGTAATTGAATTTTCAACCAAAAAGAATGAATTTTCAACTAAAGTAACTGAATTTTCTACCAAAAGTAAATGAATTTTCAACCACAGTAATTGAAATTTCAACTGCCACAGTAAATGAATTTTCAATCTTACACGGAGAAAATCTGGTTAGGAAACTTTACTCAACTTTTGAGTACAATTGGGATTATGGACCAGTTGGAGAATGTTTAACATTATTGTAATAATTTGTGACTTGCAAAATGTTAAAGAATACATGGCAGTTGGGTAAACTTTAATAACGCAGATTAAAGTTTCGAAATGAACAAGATTTTCAAAAGTAAAAATCAATGCATGTAGTTTATTATTATTAATTATTAATTTATTAATTAATAATTAATTATTAATAATTATTAATAATTAATAATTAATTAATAATTAATTATTAATTAATTATTAAAAACTATTCTGTCATACATTGAAGAAAAATTAGATAAAATTTCATGTTAGTTAAGTTTGCAAATATAAAATTTGCAAATATAAAGTGAAGCAAACTTTAAATTATGCAATTTAAAGTTTAAAAGTTTTAATTCCCTTAAAACTGTTTATAGAACGACAAATTTCGGTGAATCTTTCTCAGTAAAAAATGTACTATTTACTCGGTAAATAATACAAAGATAAAGTTCGGTAAAGTGAATTGTAGGGAGAAATTGCTTTTGGTTATGTTATTATCTCCTCTATATTGTATGAAAGTTTATCGACTGTGGAGGAGCTTTTCATTTTTGCTACGTTAGACTGTATTCGATAGTTGGGTAAACCGACGCGACGTCACATGGCATCTCCCATCACCTCCCTAATCTTTCAGGATCGAATGCAAGTATTGAGCATCTCAAAGATATTTAACAATTTTTTAATTTAAAAGATGTTGAATTTCCAACCCACTTATAGTCCTTGCTGACGTATAGTATTTAACAATTGATATCAGTTGTAAAATTGCAAAATAAAATTAGAGTTTATTTAAGCAGGAAATTACAAAGTCGATTACTATGGATCGAAGTTGACGCCCTTGGCGTAAACCTCAGTGATCTCATTTTCGTGCGATTTTTGCTAGTGATGCATTCAAGCGAGATCTCGTCTTTCAAGATCTTGTCTCGATTTTGTCTCGTCATTATCAAGAATCTTGAAGAAATTATTGAATGACACTAATCTGTATGTTACCATGGTTGCCTAAAAATTTTCACCCTACTTCACGTTGTCAAAAGCAAGATTTCTCGAAAAATACATTAAAAGATTTGACTGTTCAAGAATCTTAGTTAAAATATTCTCGAAATTTAGAGCGATATGAAACAAGATCAAGATTTTCTTGTCTTGAGGTGCATCACTAACTAGTTTTTGCCATGTTAGTGGTTTCCCTACTAAATTTGTAGTTTTTTCCTTCTTTTAGTGGGGTAAAAAAATTATTTTTCATGTACATAGGAGGAAAAATTTGTTTCATGCATTTATTGGCAAATTTAAGAAGGTTAATAAATTAAAATTAATTAATTTAAAAGTAACTGAGGCTCAACTTTCCATTGCATTGTTCACAAGTTACGAGAAGGATGTTTCTATATGGAAAGAAGATGTCTGTTATTGCCATCTTCGTGTAAAGATCGTGTTATTGCAGAATTATTATTTTAAATAAATAAAAAACATTGTTCAGTAAAATATACTCTTCTTTATATGTATTCCCAAAATCTAATATCCTTGTAATAATCTCTTTTCCTTGCTTCATTCCTTTTTTAAATTTATTTTATACAAATGAAAACAACAACAGTTTCAATTATTGTACATAAAATATTTAAAAATTTCACTTTTTCATAATTGTCATGTTCAGTAGGGCGGAGTGAAAATGCAAAAATTAGTAATTTTATAGATTTTAGGAAGGGAATCAATTTTCAATTATGAACTGCTATTCATATTTTGCGTCGTTTTCGAGAAAAATGAGATTTTTAAGTGTTAAAAATGAAAAAACTTTTTTTTCTCAAAAACGCGTAGTACGATTTTTTTCTTTCTTGGCTTAAAATAACCGGAGGGCATTCTGAAAACACGTACATACGAAAAACTGGATGTGCAAGCACTTTTGGATTGAACTTAATCGAGGCTAGCCGTGATAGGTTAAAAAATCATGGCGAATTTTTTATATGTGAAGTTTTTGCTAATAAAAAATAACAAAAAATTAGAAATTCAAAACAGAAATTTTTGATCAATTTAGATTTTTTTGAGAATATGCAAAAAAGATATTTTTTGGATTTAGTCGAATGCACACCTTTTGGAAAAAGTTGAATATGTCGAACCTGAAATTTCTTTAGCTTAAAAAAACATGTTATTTTACTTTTTCGGAAAAAAACATTTTTCGTTGTGTTTAAAAGTTTTAAAAAGGCAAAATTCACGATTTATGAACGCTTTAAGCACCACGAAAAATTTTTTTTCGAGAAAGCAAAATGTTTCTTTGGTTCAAGCTGAAGAAATTTCAGGTTCGACATATTCAACTTTTTCTAAAATATGTGCAAACGACTAAATCCAAAAAACATGTTTTTTGCACATTTACTAAAAATTCTAAATTGAGCAAAAATTATTTTTTGAATTTCCAATTTTTTGTTATTATTCATTAGCAAAAACTGTAAATACATAGAAAAAAATTCGCCATAATTTTTTAACCAATAGCAATTTTTTTTGTATTTTCAAAAATTTGAATTTTCAAATCAGAAAAAGGAATAGAAGATATTAAGCGATTTCAAAAATTTTTTTAATTACCTTTTTCGGATGCAAACCCACACATTTTTTTACCTCAACTCAATCAATTCGATCAATTTTTGCATTTTCACGCCGCCCTACTGAACACGACAGTGATGAAAAAGTAAGTAATTAAAATTTATTATATTTATTTATTATATTTATTTATTATATTTATT
>JBAGKK010000003.1:2230309-2264236 GCA_037177015.1 Euceroptres primus
ATATAGATATAGATATAGATATAGATATAGATATAGATATAGATATAGATATAGATATAGATTTAGATATAGATATACCAAAAACGTTACGTGTTTTTCGAACGACCCCAAAATTGTAAAATCAACAAAAATTTTTTTTTTTAATTTCCACTCAGAGAAACGTCCTCTTAATCAACAAAAATTTTTTTTTTTAATTTCCACTCAGAGAAACGTCCTCTTGCGACAAAAGGATGTTTCTTGAAACAAATGGAATTTCCTCTTAAATTTAAGGTTTAAGAGAATGTTCATTTGTCTCAAAAGGAATCCTTTTGCAGCAAACATAAACAAACATAATCCACTTGCGAGAAACTTCACCTAATCTTGAAGCAAATTAAAATTTACGTGGTGCAAGTCAAAACACGCAAGAGGGCGATACTTTTTTTTCAAGACAACTTTTTTCTAAGTGTCTGTTTTTACAATATTGTTTCTTATTAAAAACTGTACAAGCAAAAAATTTTCCCAATTTTTTTTCATTGATAGGAAAATTTTTATAAAACCAGGTTACTTAAAATTCAATTTTTCGAAAGCGACAAAAAACGACAGTTTGCTATTCCAGGATGTGAAATTAAGTATCTCAAACTTTATTTTTAGTTCAAAAAAGAAAAGAAAAGAAAGGGTCGAACTTAAACAAAAAATCAAAAATATTTTTGATTTCCAAAAATGATGGCTAAATTTGGAAGTTTTCCACAATTTTTTTGTATTCGAAGAATGGGCAAAAATTTATTGAAAACGTTGGGGTCAAAATTTTTTATATACCATACATAAAAAGATATTTATCTCCAAAATCTCTTTGCGCAAAGTACCAAAACTTCACCCCCTCTACCCCGACGAGTTTTTAATCCAACTGATAAATCTTTTTTCTTGCAGTGCCATCCAATAGGACTAAACTTTTTGTAAATTTGAGCTCGATCAGAGAACTTCATTTTTTCGGTTGGGCACACTTAAGAAATAGTGCCCCATACGTGTCCCTACTATATTAGTTGACATAACTATTTTATTTGTAGGCGTAACTATTCAGTTTGTTGTAACAACAATTTTAATAGTTACGTCAACTAAGAAAAGTTTGTAAATACTAAAGTAGTTTGTAAATACTAAAGTAGTTTGTAAATACTAAAGTAGTTTGTAAATACTAAAGTAGTTTGTTCAACTACTAAAGTAGTTGACCCATTTTTTTCAGTGAGATATAAATTTTCAGGGTGAAAGAAAGTGAAACTTTTAAAAATTTTAATGTATAATTGAGTTTAATGTGGACAATCATTTATGTATCGTAAATCTACTTTATGCGTTGTGGATTCACGCGATCAGGGTCTCTCCGGGTCGATGGACAGAGATCTTCGGGGGCATCTTCGTGGACTGCAAAGACTAACTCTTCCGCATACCCCGATGCACTTATCGCCGGGAATCTGCGCTTAATGTAGGCACTAAAATAGCTCGGTAGTAGGCAAAAAGGGGGGTTCAGCACTTTAAACCAAGCCAAGTGACCAAATCCGTCATGATGTATTTCAAATTTCTATCTATAAATTTCTCACCACTTTTATAAATTTGTTTCTCCTCTTTCATTTCTTTTTGCCTTTTTTTACTTTTTTTTCATTTTCCTAAATATGAGAGGTACCGAAATATAATTTAGAAAAGTAAATAATACTACTAGAGATAAAGAGCCTGAGATGAAGTATTAAGGGATAAGTATGGGGGAGGGGGTCAGTCAGCGGGAATAAATTTGCCCGGGACATATTCGCGTTTATCTAAAAATAGGTCGTCGGTACACCGCTTGACTTCCTCGTTCATTGTCGCGAATTTGGTTCGTCTAACTGTATTTTCGCGGCTCTAGTCGACGCGCTTACGGCCCCAATGCATTTGTCTATCGATGCAATCGGAGTGCATAGACATAGTTCAACGCTCACTTGCTTCCTGAGGCGGGGCAATTAGTACGCACTTCGACTCCTAAGCATACTCATCCAATTAAACAAAATTATTCTATTGAGTAATCATCATTCCACTATATTATTTAACTATAAATTATTATTTAACTATAAATCATTACTTATTTGTATTTTCCGAAATTATTCCTGAATTATTTCGGCATATTTGTATGCATTTTATGTAAGAAGTTATTTTCGGATTTCAATGGTATCGAACGATGTGTCGAGGGCAGGAAACATGAAAAATGAAATTACTCGACGGTTTATTCCCGGAGCGGAAGTCGATGAGTGAGTAAAAAAAATCGCGCGCGCAAATCTGACCCGGAAACTGTGCCCACGGAATAGGTAAGGGGACACGTATATCCCATGGTGACTATCGGTCCCTTTACGTCGGCGTGGCTTGTTGCACTGTGGCATTAGCATTGATAACGGGGTTAGGAAGTTCAATGAACTGCAGAGTGCACGGTAAGCGAAGAACGACCGAGGAAACAGAAGGGGAAGAACCGAGCTCTGTGCTGAGAGTTTCAAATCGTCCGTTACTTTTTGCGAACATCGTCCTCGGATTCAAGTCAGGAAAACCCAGTCCCCAGATAATATAATCTTTTCCTATGATTTATACAGACATAAAAAAAGTTATCAGTTTATTTTTATATCGAACGAGCATCTACCCTGAACACAGAAAAAAAAACCAAGGATATTTGTTGCAGATAAAATAGATTGCCATGGTAAAACGAAAGAAAATTATTAAGTTTTACATCGGAATCGGGTTAAACATAATTTTTACGTATTTAACGTATTTTACGTATTTAATACTTATTTATTTACGTATTTAGTTACGTATTTAATACGTAACTTATTTGAAGTTAATTTGTTTGGAAGACTAAGAACCATTCGTAATCGAATAGTAGAATAAAATTGTATAGTAGCTGCGTATAAAGAAGTTCGAGTTCAGGAAATAGAATTTTATATCTGAATACTATGTTTATCGTAATAAGTGGAAACCTATCTTGAGTTGGACTCGAAACTGGACTCGGTCGTTCGTTCATTGGCCCGCGGCGCGCACCGCTGACCGAATAACCAAATTCGTGCTTGCCTACTTTCCTCGTTACGTAACCGAGTCTTACGAGCATGGAAAGTGCGGGAAATACGATAAACGCGGCGTAATTATATGTTCGTAAAATCGATAAGACAACTCTCAATGCTCTCTGTCCGTACGTTTACCGCTCCACACCCCTTAAAATTTCCTTATCTGTTACACAACTCTTCCGTGACCATTTTAATTGCCATGCTAGGCCAGCTAGACGGTCAATAAAATTCACCGTAACATTTTTTTAATACCCCAGTTCCTACTTCCCTAACATTTCATTAAAATACAATGTATGTACTCTCTAAATATGAAATCAGGGAAAAATGACTGACAAATCAGTGAAATTGACTTATTTGCAGTTCAAAAAGTTACTAAAGTTACTGAAATTTTGAATTTAGATTAGGAGAGCATCTCGTTTCATCATTTGATTGGTTCATGGCGATAAGAAGATGTACGTAATACTTAAACCAATTGCTCTCGCCATAGATACATACTTTCTCTGTACGGCATTGTGCATTGTTTCGTGATACTCTCGCGTGTTGCTTTCTCCATCTCTCTCTATCGCATCAACAATCATTTTTCTTTCTCTAGCAGTCCTTTTCATTCCCTCGAAACGAAGCATCGTCTTACGGAATGCAACACTGTCCACATACCTTCGCACATTCCATTACATCGAGAAAAATCATGGCCGACATAAAACCAGCCACGATTGTTGGGCTTTCCCTGGAATACGTAATTTCCAATTAATCTCGACAGCATAATGAAAGTTCTACTCCCAGATGATTTCCTCAATGATCCTGTTATTTTTTCCTCTTCCTGCTCCACAATCTAAAAAAACAATTTAGTCTCCTCCTAATAAATAAAAAACAAAACTAATATAATAATAATATAATAATATTATAATAATATAATAATAATATAATAATATAATAATAATATAATAATATAATATTTTTTAAGTTTTTAATACATCCTTCTTTGAGATTAATTATTAGTCCAGCATTTTAGAGTTGAAGGGTGGCACGCCATATGGGGATTAACCCACATTTCTTCTAAAATGAGATTATTGGCTCAAGAAATAAGATAAATTTTAATATACATTGTGACAAAAGGAATTTTTTATAAATTCATTTTTCAATTTTTTTTGTAATTTTTCAATTTTTAAGAAAGGAGTTGTATCGACCATCAGTTAAAATAATATTCTGTAAATATTTTTATAAATAAATATGTCCAAATAACTCTCCTCTTATTGGCGTAATTTCGTCACTAAAGACATAATTACCAAATATTAAATATATATATAAAAGTTTTTTCTTTTCTGGTCCACGAGTTCCCAAAGTCTAATTTTAGCTTCAATAACACATATATAAATGCGTTTATCGAAAAGTAATCGTACTTCCTTTATTATTAATCATATCGTAACGTTATTTTCCTTCAAGTTTACAATTACAATTTTTGTTGATATTTTTTCGTATGTGCCGTCAGTTGTAAGGAAAATTTGAAAATTCAATTTCATTCAAAAAAATTCTCCTGTTTACAAAAATAGTTCAGCCCACATGAAACTTATCTATTTTCTTTATCACATGAGTACCAGTTTAGCAAAAAATGTGCCCAAAAAAACAAGGTGGGGTTTTTGAGAAAATCGTCTTTTAATTTTTTCAGAAAAACTGTCGCCATTTTGCGAATTTTCAATATTTTTTAATGTTCTAGCGGATTTTGAAAGAGGCTAATAAACCTTACCATAATCAGGAAAGAAAACTCAAATATCTTAATTACTCAATTAAGATATTAAGATATTAAGATATTAAGATGTTAAGATATTAGGATATTAAGATATTAAGATATTAAGTTATAAAAGTTTAAAGAAAAATGTTGTGTTTTTTTTTTTTAAAAGAAGCTTAAAATTCAAATACTCATAACTTCATCAAAATGTATTTTTGCTCAAAACGGTAAAATACGTGTCTTCTTATTTCCTTTGAAAAACAATATATTTCATAGAAGACCGATTCTGTGACTGAAAGTTGCACTGCCTGCCTGATTTGAAATGGATCTTTTCAATTTTTTAAAACATTTTTTCTCAAATTTTTTCAAGTTTTTGCAACATTTTTTAACTTTTTGCAAAAGTGTATTTCCAAATCTACTTTACTTCTGCGTCTTTGAATTGAAAATAAAATGTTATACATTGTGGCCTAAAATTGAGAAAATATGTACCTGGACCGAAAAAAAATTTCCCCTTCATTTTCTCAGACCTCAATGACTTTTTTCAATATAACTTTCCATGCCTCAATTCAGTACTACAGTACCTCGGTAGTCAGTTTTTATTTTTTTTTTTAAATTGAAAATTGAATTTTTAATCAGCGCCCAAAGTTGAAAAAACGCGCATTTGGAACAAAAAGAAAAATTCCCCATCCATTTTCTCCGAACTTAATGCCATTTTTCAATCAAACTTTTTCTGTATCGATTCAGCAACTCAACTTGAAATCAAATTTTTGTACTTTTTTAAAATTGAAAATTAGCTTTTTAATCACTGGCCAAAGTTGAAAAAACATACGCCATAAGCAAAAACAAATACATTCTCTCTCTATTTTCTCAGAACCTAATAACATTTCCCAATGAAACTTTTCATGATTCAATTCAGTATTGATGTATCTCGACAGAGAATGTTTGCTTCTTTTTTTAATTCAAAATTAGATTTTACGGAACGGTTTTTCTCTCCTGAAAAATCAGCAAAATGTGACTTAATTCCTTATGGCGTGCTACCCTTCAGTTAGTTTTCGGGAAAAACATGTTGGACAGTGGAAATTTCGCTGGATTACGTAAGCTGGATGCATCGTACTCTCGTCATATAACTCTCGTTGTGACATCCCCTTTCGTCACTTCACCCCCTCATCCAAGGCTGAGTTTATCTTCCGTGGATGTGGAGCAGTATGGTTGGAGGTGAATGACCGGCGTCCAGTTGCGTTCACCGGCCTCCACCTCCACCGCCCCACCCACCCCCGTTTTACCACCACCACCCTAAAATACACAGCAAACACAGTGCACACTAGGCACGTGAATAAGCGCACTCGATCCCTGGATTGGACCTGATTACTCGGCACTTATGAATTTGGAGCGGCAGATCTGGAACGACTGAGCGTGGTTGACTCACTATGCATGCTCCTATACGATGTGTCGTAAGAGTCTGCGGTTTTACTGATCACTCGTGATATTCATCGAGTCAAAAAAAAAGTGCGAATAATAAGTCTTGACAGTCAAGACACAAAGGATTTCTAAAAAAAAAATGTATTGAGTTTTAATTGAGCTGAATTGAGAACTGGTATTTCAATCTCTGCAAATTGGAAATTAAAATCGAACTCAGCTTTACTTAATAACATGAAACAGTTTCCATTCGTGATTTAATTATTCCTCTATTTAATTATTGCTCTTTAGGAAATTGAAATTCGCAAGAAATTCAGATCATAAATCTGCCGTCCAAAGTAAAAAGGTAGGTAAGCGACATTGCCGCTTAGGTCGAATTTTCCATTGCTAGGTTTAAGAGAATAACCCTAAACCCTATAACCCTAAACCCTAAACCACTATCTTTTTGCTTTGGACGGCAGAAATGTGCACAGACTAAATTTGTCTCGTATTATTGGAAACAATTAAACTCAGTTCAACACGTTAAATGCAAAAGGAATATTTACACGGCAGCACTTTGATCCGATGCTGGATCAGTTGAAAAGAAAGTTGAAATTTATATGACTACTACATTGAAAATTACAATTAGATTCACATTTGGGGCATAATTTCTGAAGTGTACCCACCCAAAAAATCAAGTTGTCTAATCCGGCTCAAACTTGCACAAAGTTTACTCCGATTGGATGGTACTTCTCACAAAAAAGATGGATCACTCAAGGGGTAATACTTCTTTGGACAGGTGAACATGAAGGCTCTTTTTGGGAATTTTTTGTAGGAAAATGAAATTTGATATTGAAAAACAGTTTTGAGGACTTTATTATAAAACTTGTGAATAATATAAGAGAATTTTGTTTTTTAAACAAAAATGGCGGCTGCAGGTAACATAACCTCAGTAAAATTTGTAAATTTTTCCTTTACTTTTAGAAAACAGTCTCCAACATGTTGTGACATGTTTTATACCACTTACATTGTTCCTTGAAGAGGAAATCCATTAGGACTTTGAAACATTGGAGAACTGTATTAAATAAATTTTTTTCCGAAAGAATCGTCTCATGAGATCCTTTTTTACTACACTCAGAAAAAAATTCTCTCGAATCTATAGCGTACATGCTATTGCGATCTGCCAAAAGTGGATGCTATAGATTTCAAATAATATGCTCTGGAATTCATAGCATCGCTGTTAAATCAAAATCTACTACTTTTAATCAATTTTTACCGTTTTTGAATCAACAATGTAACTATAAATTCTATAGTATATTATTTTAAATCAATAGCATCTGCTTTTGGCAGATCGCAATAGCATATGCTGCAGATTCAAAAGTATTTTTTTCTCAATGTATATTTTTCCAAACCTAAAGTTTATACTATTATTAAAGCTAAAGTTTATACTATTATTGAAGCTAAAGTTTATACTATTATTAAAGAGATAAATTAATATTTTTATCAAACGAGCATGAAAAGGAAATCAATAAACAACTTTTCACAAGAACTAATCTCCCTTAATCTTGTAATTCAGACAGGATCTCTAACAAAATCTCCCCAAAGAAAGAAAAGCCGTCGCTCCTCACGTTCACACTACGTGTCTTTTTCTAAAATCTCCGGTCATCGGTTGTCGCTAACAGGAAGTGCGCCAATGCTCTCATCATGTTTTTTTTTTCTCAGGCGACAATGAGCTTCGTTTAATTCAAACGTGTCCGCGTGCGTATAAATGTGAGCTCCCAGTAAATTTCGTTAAGTAAGTGTGTTCACACCCAGGTCTCCAACCTTGTTTGATTCACGTGTATTTGTGTATGTGGGTAGTTTGAATGTGTCGGTGATGGTCGAGGGTCGTGCCGATGACCGATCAAAGAGAAGTTCGCGCCGTGAATACGCGATACGTAACCGTCCAAGGCACACGGCCACTGACCGAAGAGACCGAACCCGAGCATTGTCCTCTCGAGTCCACGATGGGAATTTACGTTCAATTGCAAGAACCTGCACTCTTTCACGCGACTCTCAATCACAACCAGAATTCCTCGTCCCCTCTATAAAACCGGCCACTAACGATACCGACCCTCGTCAATTGGATTGACCAAATAAAAGGGTTCCGGAAGTGAAAAATGTCAAGTGAGAAAAGAATCAGGTTTCCGACCTTTGCCAAATGACCTTTATGTAATTGACCGCACGGGAATGAGAAACATCTTGATTTTTCAAAGGTTCATTTACGAGTTTTCAAATTAAATGCCATCTCTTAAAAGTTAAAACTAAAATCTTTGGATTAAGTTTCTTAATTTATTTAATTTCGCACATTGATAGAAGATTACAGTTAATGGTAGTTTGGGATTACTGTACCTGTGAGGAGAAGTGATAAATTCAGCGTCTAGAATTTGCAAGGCTTTTACATTTTTTAAAAGGAGAAAAGTCGTTTGCCATAAGGAACAAGGAAGAGAATGGCTTTAACGCCTTGGAGACCGTTTTTCCCATCGAAGGGAGGTCGCTTCTCAGTGGGTAGTTCGTCGATCTTTGCTCGACCGAGAGTGACTTAACGATTAGATGCAAATTGCTCTAGCGGTACGGGAGTGTACCTACCTTTATGTACTCATGCCCCGTAAATGACCGGGTGGTCCGTTGCGATGAACTTTACTGTAGGAACAAATTGTAACCCACCTACATTTTACCTAAATTCTTCACAATCTTTCAAATAAGAGATGATAATCAATTGATGATCATTAAAGATTGGATTCTAAACATAGTTTCTCGTAACTAATTAAATTCCAGAGACTCATGGTCGCGAATTGCTAAAATCTGACCATGGATAGCTCCGTCTCTAAATTCGAGAAACCAGACGAACCAAGGACCAAGCGTTGAAAAAAGTCTGAATAAAAAATTAGGTTCATGGTCGCAACTAAAATGTGTCGTCGAACTTTGCGAATTCTGCTTTTGCGCTGCTCCTCGGACGTCTACCTTTCATACAGGCTGTCCTTGAACGAGGATTGCAGGATTACTTCCTGGTCACGTTGGCGAGTTCCTTACCCCCTTGCCGATGCCCTTCAAAGCTAAAATAATTCTTATTCAGTTCATCTTGAAAACTTAGATTTTTATTCACACAACATTTAATTATAAACTTAAAAATATGAATTTTGATGATGAACTTAAAAAATGATGAACTCTGTTTAAAAATAGAGTTAAAAAATATTTAAAAATAGAGTTCTCTTGAAGAATTTAAATAAAAATATAAATGTACCTAAATACTTGAAAGATTATTTTTAATATCTACTGTTTAGACCATTCTCCTGTAAAGTGGCAGATGGCAGAATTATTTTCGCTCTTTTTGGCCCGGAAGGATTGTTCAAGGATACCCAGAAGAGTCTGGAGGTCGAACAATTTTGGAGTGGCCGGCCAGGTGGCTTTCAATGAAAAAGTGAGTCTTCTTCGCCGGGGCCTTCTCGTATCGAATATTCTCGATTTCGAGGCATTTTCGACGAAGAGCGATGAACTCGGTCACCGGGCAACAAACTGCAGGCCTCACTGGCTCTCGTACACAGTTATGAGCACAACACAAACTTCCAAGAGTCACATAGACAAGTCTCGCTTCTGCCTCTTCCTCCATCCGCATAACGTAACTCTGCTAGGTGTTTTATTAGCTTTTTAACCATGAACTTCTCGATCTTTCATCTCCGTTTCTACCAATTGAGAAAGAAGAAGAAGAATGGCAACGAGTGGGATACTGATATTGATCTGCACGAGAGCAAAGTCGAGATTCACAATAGATCGTCTAGAGTCTAGACACTCTAGAGTCTAGAGTCTAGAATCTAGATAGCCTCGTCGAGTTATAGTTATAGCCTAGTGTCGACTTATAAAGCTCTCCCTGTATCTGCGGTCCGCGTTATATCTTCCTTTTTAAAATAACTTTCTTCCTTTCAGTCGTCTCTGATAAAAGAGGTTTTACGGTTTTAAAGGATTAAAAGAGGTATAAGAGATGTTACAGTTATAAGAAAAGTTTTAAAAAGTTAAAAAAAGTTAAAGTTATAAGAAAAAATTAGATGAAAAATGTATCCTTTGTACAATTTTCAACATGTCTCATAATTGGCTTTCGATTTTCGAGTTCAGTTAGGTTGCACAACACCCTCGAGTTTCCCAATGTCGATATAACTTCCCAACAGAGAGAAAAAACATTCTCTTGGTCCTGAGTTACGTCAGTTCACGAGGGGAATGTACCGGTTCTTTCCGAGTTTGGATCGAAGTCTAGAACGTTCTCTGGTGTCAACAATTTGTTTACTCGTACCTCTCTCAGGCCGTTGGCCTCATGTTTCGTTTTGGGCTAGAAATTAGGTCGTGTTTTGACGTCGTGCTAACGAGGAATTGACTCATCTTCTCGTTGAAACCTACGTCTTTCAGGACTGATGACAGATGGTAGCTTGAAAATTAGCATCATAATGTAAAAAATTAAGATAATCTTTTGAAGGGATTAAAAATACCAGATTTTGGTAAAAGAAACTTCGTGTAAATTTCCTGTCTCTAAAATTAAAACTCGAGGGGCTATTCACTGGGCAATCAACTGCCGTGAATTCCTGATTTCCATCGATTGCCAATGAGTGGAAGGGTGGCAGAAATCGAAAAACAATTGAAAAACAAGAGAGATATACTGAGATTTCCGAGTATGATTTCCAGAGTGAATATCCCCTCGTTAAAACTGGTACCACTTTCATTGGTAGCACCTTGACTGGTATTATTTTTGATTGGTACCTTGTTGATTGAAACCAGTTTTGCTCAGTGTTGCTTTAATTGATAAGCCTCCTTGACTGGTATCATTTTAACTCGTATCACTTTTGTTGGTAAAATTTTAGCTGGTACCAATTCAACTGGCGACAGTTAGACTGGTACCACTTTCAATGGTACCTTTTTGGCATCAGTTATGATACTATGTTGATACCTGTTATGATACCATGTTGATACCAGTTATGATACCATGTTGATACCAGTTATGATACCATGTTGATACCAGTTATGATTGGTATCAATTTAACTGGTACCTCCTTGACTGATTCTATTTTAATATTTTACCACTTTTACTGGTAGATTTGTAGCTGGTCTTCATCTAGCGGCATTTTGATTGGTACCAATTATAAACGGTATCAATTTATCGGATACCTCCTTGACTGGTACCATTTTAACTCATCACTTTTTCTGGTAACTGATACCACTGCGTCTGGCGACAGTTTGACTGGTACCACTTTCATTGGTACCAGTTATGAAACCACGTTGATATCTGTTGTGATTGATATAAATTTAACAGGTACCTCCTTGACTGATCCTATTTTAATATGTATATCACTTTTACTGGTAGAATTGTCGCTGGTACCACTTCGTCTGGCGACATTTTTATTGGTACTGATTATAAACGGTATCAATTTATCGGATACCTCCTTGACTGGTACCATTTTAACTCATCACTTTTGCTGGTAGAATTGTAACTGATACCACTGCGTCTGGCAACAGTTTGACTGGTACCACTTTTATTGGTACCACTTTGGTACCAGTTATGATACCACTTTGGTACCAGTTATAATACCATATTGATACCAATTATGATTGATATCAATTTAACTGGTACCTCCTTAACTGGTTCTATTTTAATATGCATATCACTTTTACTGGTAGAATTGTAGCTGGTCTTCGTCTAGCGACATTTTAATTGGTACCAATTATAAACGGTATCAATTTCATTGGTACCTCTTTAACTGTAATACTATTTTGACTGGTATCACTTTTACGACAAATCTGTAGAAGATACCAGTAATGAATATCAACATTTTATATCAATTTCATTGGTACCTCTTTAACTATAATACTATTTTGACTGGTACCACTTCTACCGATAACTCTGTAAAAGATATCAGTAATTGGTATCACCATTTTGAAGGGTGTCACTTCAATTGGTTTGTAATTTTCACTGGTACAAATCTGTAGAAGATACCAGTAATGGGTATCAGCATTTTATACCAACTCCATTGGTATCTCATTAACTATAATACTATTTTTACTGGTACCACATCTACCGACAAATCTGTAGAAGATACCAGTAATGGGTATCACCATTTTATATCAATCTCATTGATACCTCTTTAACTACAATACTATTTTGACTGGTACCACTTCCATCGATAGATCTGTAGAACATACCAGTAATTGGTATCACCATTTTCAAGGGTATCACTCCAATAAGTTTTCAATTTTCACTGGTACATTTCTAAAATGTATAAAGCAGAAATTTTGAATGAATTGCCAAAAGAAACTTTGTGCAAACTTCTTGTATCTAGAATTAGAACTGATACTTTCATTGATACCATCTTGGTAATACCTTCACTAGTGTTATTTTAATTGGTACCAGGTTGATTAAACCAATTCTGATCAGTGTCATCAGTTTTGATTGATACCATTTATAATTGGTAACAATTTAATTGGTACTTCTTTCAATGGTGTTATTTTAAGTTGTATCACTTTAGCTGGTAGAATTTTAACTGGTACCACTTCTACTGATACCAAATTCTCCAAGTGTATAAAATAGAAATGAAAGAATAAAGAAGATGTAGAATTCCAGGAGTGCAATTACCCTGCATCTATATAGCGACGAGTGCACGCAGAGCTCTGACAAACGGTGAAAAAGGCTGAAGCTTAACCGTTGCATAGCGCGTTGACGTCGACACTAGTGTGGGTTACCTGGTTAGTGACCGGCCAACCGAGTTCACTGGCATCGGTCCTCTTCCAGGTTGGCTAATCTCACAACCAACAGAGTCCAACCGTTCTTTCCCTCTTCTCTTTCTATCTTTATGGCAAGGCATTCTCCTCTCGGAGCCTAACCTAGCTCTCCTGATCTCATCTACAAGGAGATTCCCTTCCGCACTTTGCGCTCGTGATCTTGAACTAAACCGGCTCAACTTAGCTTTATATTAATGACCACGTCTATAGCTGCAATTCCCAGCCTCGGCCTACGCGATCCAGTGTGAAAACCCGATTATGGTGTCATGAGCTATCATTATCGACGCTGCGCTCTGACGCGTCTTCTGCACACTCGAAGAAAGTGCTTTCTCCAACATTTCCCTCCGTGCTCTTTTCCTACTTGTTGCGCTTCGGGAGTCAGTGTCAACAATCCTGGAACAAAAAGAGCGCGATTTATGTCGTAAAAGAAAAATTCAGTTTTAATTTCTAATAGTATTTTTGGGATAGTATTTATCTTTTTGCTTTTAAAAGTTTTGACTTTGTAGCTTTAGAGGAAGACAAAGTTGGAAAACTTCAAACTTTGGGAAAAGTTTGGAAGCTTCTAGCTTTAGAAAATCATTAATGTTTGAAGTATAAAAATAATATGAATATAAGAGAAGTAAGAAAAGGTAACACTTTAATCTTATGGTACAGAAATACCACTTCCGGAAGGAAATACTGCGCACGTGGATTTTTGTTAGAGATTAGGAATCGCTGAAAAATTCATGGAGACTCACCTCAATCGATTAGTCATAGGCTGTGATCGATCGAGAGTGACTAATCGCGATGTTGGATCGGGAAGTTTGACTACATAGTCGATGCTGTAACACTGGTAAAAAGAAAGACGCAAA
The DNA here is from genome assembly GCA_037177015.1 of Euceroptres primus. Lineage (NCBI taxonomy): Eukaryota > Metazoa > Arthropoda > Insecta > Hymenoptera > Figitidae > Euceroptres > Euceroptres primus. The sequence continues at coordinate 2,244,121 of JBAGKK010000003.1, forward strand.
TGACTTTAAATCAGAAGCACGTTTAATGCTCCGGATTTATTGATACACTAACAATGAGAGACTGTTCATTTGAGTAATTGATAAAGATGAATTAGTTTTTAATATATTTTTGTGTGAAAATCGGGAGAAACGAGGTTTTATTACATTTATCCATATTTCAGAGTCGAATTTTAATATTGGCATAACAGTCTTTAATAACTTGAGGACGAAAAATTAGTATTTTATATACGAAATATTAGCCATGTCCTCTAAAAAAAAAAAACAATACGAAAAGATAATATTATCCTTGCTAAGTTATCAAAAAGTAATTTTAGAAAGAAGAACAGTGAATACCGTCAAACTAGGATCTGAAACCAGTTAAGACCTAAACTGATTCCAAATTCCAGTTGGAACCGTTTAATTAATTTAAAGGCCTAAACTGATTCCAAATTCCAGTTGGAACCGTTTAAGTAATTTAAAGTTTAAATTTCGGGCTGTCCGAATTTATCCCACATGTCCGAAGTTGCCCCGTTTGACATTACCATAACTTGAAAAGTTTATACGAGAAATTGGTACACTCATCTCGCGTAAAGTGGCCACTTATTCGCTGGCCGGCTTCACGGTTGTTCACGCTTGACGGGCGACACTGAAGGCCATCGCTCGAACAGTCAGGGTCGCCAGAAGTTGTTTACATCGCGACTCTCTGAGCATATGCTTTTGTACGTTCAGAGAATATATGCGGTCCTGAGTGTTGACATAAGAGTGCTCGCTGGTCGCTTTAAATCCGGTTCAAACTGGATTTTAATAGTACTCACAAACTGGTCGTCTATCCCCGAGGCCGGCCTCTCTGTGGGCGACGAGTGTTGTAATTTTCAGATTCTCATATTCGCTCTACGGTTATTTGGAAAGTTTCTTTCAATTTTTCGAATTCATTGTAATACCATCTTTCTTAATTCGCTTTTCAATTTTGATATAATGAATACCAATTTCTCGTAGATTGCATACTAGTTCGTGTAATATCTATTTCATTTATTCAAACGAAAATATGAATTTTGCTGGCTGAAAAGCATTATACTAATTTTTTATATAAATGTCCTCTTTTCCCTATTTTGAAACAATGATATACTAAATTTTCATATTAGTTCGCTTTTATCAATTACTCTAACGAAAAGTCTCTCAGTGTATCAAAACAATCCAATAATCACACCGATTCTTGGGATCGTAGGTCGCTAACCAGGTAGGTTAAAAGTTCGTTCACATCATCGGTGAACGGATGCCGCTGCATTTTTTGTGGCTCTTCTCAGAATTTTTAAAAATTCTCTTAGTCAGCTTCCGGTCATTTGACCACTTCATTTGATTTTCTGATTCTTAGCTAAACCTGTGAATCAAATTACAATTGCCACTGCATCCGGTGAGACTGTTGACTAGAGTAATTTAGAAGTAAATTTAAATGAAAAAATGTTTGTGAGCATTTTTAAATTATAGGACATTAAATTATTGTATTAAATTAAAGTCTTTCCAAATTTAGAGGTTTAAAGAAGACGAATTTGATATTAAGAATTTGGTTCGTGTAAACAAGTGTTACGTAGGAATATTGAATTCATATTGGTTCTGTTGACAAAGAGTGGAATATAATCGGGTGAGATAATCTGGTGGGATCGTCCTGATGGCCGTCGACCCTCGAGGTCAGTGTCTTATCGTTGGAACGTATCAAGAAACGAGCTGCGTAGGTTACTCGTGCAGGAGGCAACGAACTTTTGGCAATCTGGGTCAGAAAAATAGTCAGTCCCAAGAACCAGCCAACAAAATATAATGGGTCCGACTCATCATGTAAAGTCTTTGCAAAAACAGGCGTCGCTGACTTCACTCGTCGACTCGGGATTTTGCCAAGTGCGAAATCTGCTAAGCGTCATCGTCGACATGAGGTTATAAAAAATCCCTCATACCAAATCGTCATTTTCAAAATATTCCCATTATTCTTTAAATAAATTTAACAATTTATGTGAGCAGAGTGTCTCTAGGTCTAGGGTATCTGAAAATTCTTGAAAACCTGGAAAAGTCCTTGAATTTCACTGGTAGTCCTGGAATTCTTGTCTCTCTAAATTTGAATGAGTAGTTTTGTTCAAATGACAGGCTTGTTACATCAGGTCAGAGAATTCTGGAAAATCAGGGAATTTAAAAATAGTCAGGGAAAATCAGGGAAAACTTTCAAAGAGTTAGGGAATTTTTTTAGACTCAACAAATTATAATTATATCTCAATAGTTATAATTATAATTTAACAATTGTTATAATTATATAATTATAATATTACAAAACCAGGGATCACAGTCAGTCCCCTATTCCCCTTTTTCCTCCTTTCCCCTTTTATTCTGCAAATCTCCTAAAATCACTTTTTTTACAGTTTCATTCCTTTTTCTACCTTTTTTTCCTTTTTATATTCAAATTTCCGAATAATTTTCCAAGAATTAGGAGAAACAGTGACATTCAAAAACTGTTTTAATGTTTTCTTAAATATCTCATAATTGTGACATTCAAAAACTGTTTTAATGTTTTCTTAAATATCTCATAATTTCCAAATTTTTAAAATCTACGAAAGTCTCCTAAAATCTCTTGAAGTTCTCCAGAGTTCTTAAAATTAATTTAAAACCCTAGAAAATTCTCCAAAATATTTGAGATTGTTCTAGAATATTCTGGGTTCTTCTCCTAGAATAATCTTATGAAATTATATTCCAAAATTTTTCAGTATTCTACAACATATTATATTAAGACTCTTCCAGAATCTTCTAAAATTTTCTGAATACTTCCGTAACTTTCTAGAATTTTCTGCAGAATCTTTTAGAATCCTACAAAGACTACAAAAGATTACCGAAATTCTCTCAAATTCTTTAGAATCTTCAAAACTTATCTGAAATCTGTAAAAATTCTCCAAAATATACTAGACTGTTTTAAAATCTACAATCATTTACAGGGTGTCTAGTGGACCGGGAAATCGGAAAAACCCGGACAAACCCCGGAAATTTTATTTTACCTGGAAAAAAACGGGAAAAACCTGGGAATTTTATTTAGGATCGGCATTATACAATTACACAATAAGAAAATTTTCAGTGCTAAAGCGTTTTCAATTTCCAAAATTTGTGTTTTTCGATCCACCCTAATATATATTATGTTAAAATCAAACGGATGAAAATTACTCGAGTTATACTGCCCACCAAATTGAAAAACATGGTTTCGTTTTAGCTACTCCGACGGCGCCATTTTGTATTAAATAAAAAAATTAATAAAATTGTTTTGTATCCCTAATGACATAGAATAAACCCTTAAAACCATTTTTTTGTTGCTTTATTACTAGTGGAGAAAAAAATTCCTAAAAAAAGGCTCATTTTTCAGTACTTCAAGGTGATATAAGAATAAAATACAAATAGAAATACAAATACAAAAATAAAAAATGCGTAAATTTTACGACAGTGTAGGCGGGAAATAAGACTGACGTTGCACTGTCCCAGGGTCGACGCCCGCGACTATAGGAATAGTTCGTCGTTATGTCATTCATGCTCTTACGAAGTCATCTAAGCGCATACGTGCTTACGCTTACAAACGCCCGTCTTTCATGTGCTTGGACGTATAGAAGCGTAAAAGAACAGTTAGAGAACAGTGGATGTGGATTCATCCAGGCCAGCGAGCTGTTTACGCCGAATTGTTTCTGCAAACGATACCATGGATGAAAACGCGGAAAGGATTTTACTACTTGCCAAAAGACCTAACCTATAATCAATCGATGCTCCAACGGAATTCTAAATTTCCTCAAAAAAAAAAAACATTGGAAAGTTAACAACTCTACTAAACTAAGGCATATAAATAAAATGTATTAAAACCCCACAGTTACAATAAAAGGCGAAATTTTCTCGATATAATTGTAGAAAATAAAATAGTAAGGAATTTTGCAATTTAAAATTTGAACTTAAAATGATTGTTTCCTTTTATGTTTCAGGTGAGTCCATATTTTGTGTTCTACTTCAGACAAAGTTAAGATTCAGAAATTTGTGAGTATAATAATCATTATTTTGAACCGTTGTAGTTTTATGGTTTACTTCTGGAAGAAGTGATAGTTTATGGTACTCTGCATTTTTCGAGAATTTCTATTTGGAAATTAGTTCCTGAGTGGGTTGTCGCTCATTGGGAGCAACTGCATAAAAGTTCACCTTTCGTGGGCGTTTCAGGTGAATCTCGAAATGAGCAGGGTTGTTGCACCGTGGGTGTCATGATATACAGTTACTCTTTGAAAATGTCTTGTCGTCGATGCGTCATTTTCAGGGGAATAGTGCCTGCGCCTGGAACTTATAGGAACTCATTTTCCATTATTAGACACTAAACAACGACTCGAGTTCACTGACCCTCTCTTTTTGAACGGAAATCTTTACAACATCGTATTAATTTATTCTATTAATTTAATAACAGGGGGGCCGCTGGACAGGGAAACCGGGAAATGACCGGAAATCGTATTAATTTATTCTATTAATTTAATAATAGGGTGGCCGCTGGACAGGGAAACCGCGAAATGACCGGAAATCGTATTAATTTATTCTATTAATTTAATAACAGAGTGGCCGCTGGACAGGGAAACCGGGAAATGACTGGAAATTTTTTGTGACTTGGAAAAACCGGGAAATGACCGGGAATTTTTTTGTTGACCGGGAAGTCATTGATCAAGACATTAAAAACTGAGTAACTAAATAAAACTTATTATTGTAGAAATGTTATTACGATAAAGATAAAATATATCTCGTTTAACAATAACACTCTGTAATCTCATTTCGTTTACAAAATGATAATGCTTATATTGTTTAATATCACACTTTAGTTATTAGGGATTAGTTGAACTTAAGGGGTTATGTCCACTTATTTTTGAAAAAATGACATGATTTTCATAAATTTTTTTGGGCAGGTAAATAAATATTTATTGAAAAACCAACAGTGGGATCATAAGGTACATATTTTAAGGTACTTGACAAAATTTTTTCATAAAAAAATGTTAAAAATTAAACAAATTGCGTTTGTTTTCCGGAAACGTCTTTTTTTGACATGCCTTACGGTGACCACGATTACTCCAAAACAACTCATCTGAAATCAAAATCCAAAGAGATTATGTTAGTATATTTCGTTGTGAAGGGCCTGAACGTAGGATTTGTTTAAATTTTTATTTTTATTTTTTGTATAAATTAAAATTATTATTTTATTTTTTATATAAATTACAACAATTTTAACAAAAAGTTCATTTTTCGAGGTTTTCGAATTTTGATTTTTTTGCATTTTGCACATTTGCACAAAATAAAAAATTGTTAACAAAATAAAAAATCCTTCGTTCAGGCCCTTCACAACGAAATATATACTAACATAATCTCTTTGGATTTGATGAGTTGTTTTGGAGTAATCGTGGTCACCGCAAGGGATGTCAAAAAAAAGACGTTTCCGGAAAACAGATACACTTCGTTTAATTTTTAATATTTTTAATGAAAAAATTTTATCAAGTACCTTAAAATATGTTCTTTATGATCCTACTATTGGTGGGATAATAAAATAATAAATAAATATTTATTTACCTGCTCAAAAAAATTTATGAAAATCATGTCATTTTTTCAAAAAGAAGTGGACATAACCCCTTAAAATATTTATAATACATAGATTTAAAACCTATACTCTCATTACGAAAGAATGAAAAATTTCTCTTTTCTTATTATTTTTCCTTTATTCTTATTATATTTATTTTATATTTTTCATTATTTTTTATTCCTTATTATATTTCCTTATTATTTCTTAAACCTATACTCTCGTTTAACTCACATTTCATTATATAAAATAGCCTAATGTTTCAACTCACATTTCATTATATAAAATAGCCTAATGTTTCAACGCACATTTAATTATATAAAATAGCCTAATGTTTCAACGCACATTTAATTATATAAAATAGCCTAATGTTTCAACTCACATTTCATTATATAAAATAGCCTAATGTTACTTTTAGAAACATATAAAAATGTTCACCCGAAATCATTCATCACTAGGTCTTAGTTGAAAAACCTCCATTTGTACTTCTTGAATAACATGAACTATTTTAGTGTTAAATTAAAAATAAATTCATGTTTGTATGTTCAGAATATTAAATAAAAAACATTTTAAAACTTTTAACTATTATTTAATGACGGGAAAAAAATTTTCGATAACCGGGAAATGACCGGGAATATTTTTTTATCGGTGAAAACGGCCACTCTGTAATAATTTATTCATTATTTATAACAAATTTGAAACTCTTAATTCAACTTAAAAATGCTTTGCTTATTATTTACTGAATTAACACAAATTTATAAATCGAATTCGTGATGAAGCAATATTCCACCTGTTTCTAGAACAAAGACCCCATTCACTCCTGGGGCCGGAAATCTTTCGCGAAATTTCGAGCTTCGTCATTGCCTTTCAGCTATCTCAAAATCATGAATATAAAGTTCTAGGCTGATGAATAACAGAATAACGAAAATTGACGTTTGTTTATTAACAAATTTCCCGTTAGACTTATGAACGCCAGGAAGAATTGGACATTTGGTTACAAATTTCCAGTTTTTAAGTGAATTCTTTTCAAACTGGGAGTGAACTTGTCTCTGGTCGACGACCGGCATAAAGGTACCTTTGCGTACGAGGCTTATCCATCCGATAGGGTCATCGTCCGCGGAAACGCAAAGACAGCTTGCTAAACGAGCAATCGGATCAACGAACCCCAGGAGTTCAATCCAGGCGACGAGGTTCATCCGAGGTCTTTAGATTGGACTTGGGCGAGATTCCATTTATTTCCAGTTGGTACCTTTATCTTGGCTGGAGAACCAGTGAAATCGGGACGCCAGATTGCCTTTGACGTTCTCCGGATGAAAAACGTTGTCGTAGATCGGGATTAAGATCGATTGATTTCAAAAGAAAAAGTATTTTTTGAACAACATTGGATTTAATTTGAATAAGTCCCAATTTCAAAGGGCCTTGATTAAAAGCTAAAACAATTCTAAATTATACTCTTTCTTAAATTAAACAAATATTTGGTTGATTTAATAAAATGTAAATGATTTGGTAGATTCAATCAAGACATTTGGTACACTCAACAAGAGATCTTCTTAAATTAACAAAATGAATGAGCCAAAAACTTTGGAGGATTGAAGCAAACGAGTTTGGTCTACTTAACAAAAATTTTGTTGTCTTAATTAGGAGGTGTGCATTTCTCAGATCGAATTTTCAAAGCAAATTAGAACCTTTTTGTCCATGCTTAGAACATTGAATTTTTCGAAATTAATTATATTAACATTAATTTTTCGTTCGGTAAGTTACTTTTCTGAAAGTAACTAGTTACAACTACGTTACTTTGCAATAAAAAGTATCTAGTTACAGTTACAGTTCCTTTTTAAAAAAAGTAACTCGTTACAAAGGAACTAGAGTTATTGGAGGAATTAACTTAAGTTCCTTTTAAAGTTACTTTTAATTTTACCCCTCACTCCCTCCAGTTAAAAAAATATTAAACAGATGGACATCAGTTAAAATAAAAAGTACGCGATATATTTTGGCAAGTGAACAACAATATATTAATTTTAAAAACAAATTACAAACATTTCTCCTTAATAGTATCTCTTATTCATATTGAGGAGCAGTTGTTGAATACTACACAGTGGGACCAAACGTCCTTTTTTTGTTCAAAAAAGTCTACAGCTTACAATTTTTGTCCGATTCAAGTTTTTCTTTTCCAAATTAAAGAGCAATAAATTTCGAAAAGAAACGGTATTCGTGGTTTTTTAAATTTCCTTTTGTTTGTGCATTATATTTGAAAACTAAATACATATGAAAAAAGTGCTGCTTTTCAGAAAATAATTTTTTATTCTTCGAAAACGACGTAGCTAAATTGTAAATCACCTTAAATCAACTCAGGCGAACTAAAAGAATATAACTAATTTGTTAGTAACCCATTTCATTCTTCATAAACAAATTAAGTAAACACTTTGCCTAAAATCGTAATGTGTAAGCTAGTTAGTAATTTCTTTATTGCTTCTTTATTATTTAAACTGTTTTTAATTATAGCGGGAGTGATTTTTATTCACAGAATCTTTAAGAAATTAACAGTAACCATTGTTATAAACAATTTTTCGAGCAATATATTTAAATTTGCGTTTTTTTCAGACTCGGATTTCCCTTCATCTCTTGCTACAAATATTTTTTAAAAAATGATATTTATTTAATTATATTTGTTCAAATACAGCATTTATAATTTTGATAAACAAATGCGATTAAAAAGTTAGAAATTTTGGCATTTTCGCGTAGAAAAAAATTGGTTTTTGTGCTGCAACTGCTTTTTGGTGCATTGCGAGTGATAACTACTTGCTAGTCCCAAAACTTAAGAAAAATTAAAAATACCTATTGTTATAAACAATTTTTTTGTCAATATACTTCAATTTGCGTTTTTTCAGATTCGAATTTTCCGTAGCTACTTAATTTGCTACAGTTATTATTAAAAATGTATTAAAATATGTAATTATATTTGTTAAAATATAACAATTATATTTTTTGAGAACAAGTGCGATAAACAAATGGAAAATTTTGGCTTAATTTAATTAAGTTTTATAACTAACTGTCACTCCCAACATACTATAAAGCAGTTGCAGAATAAAAAACAAACTACGCTTAAATGCCAAAATTTCCCGTTTGTTTATAAAAATTACAATTGTTGTACTTTGATATGTGTTTAATTAAATTTGTTATAGAACAACAATTGTAATTTTTATAAAACTGATATGTATTTAATGATTAATGATATGTGTTTGATGATTATTATGTTTAATGATATGTGTTTAATTACATTTGTTATTTTTAAGAATATCTATAAGAATACAAGAGATTAAGTAAAATACAAATCTGAAAAAACCACAAATTTAAAAATATTTCCCAAAAAATTGTTTATAATATAACAATAGTTATTGTTATTTCTTAAAAGTTTTGTGACTAAAAATTACTCTTTTAATAATTTAAAACATTTTTAGCAAAAAAAATTAAACCGTACATTACGATTTTGGGCAAATTCTTCACTTAATGTTTTTATAACAATGAAATGGATTACTTAATAAATTATACAAAAAATACAAAGTAAGTCAGTAGTAACTAAAATTAAAGTTACAAGTTAGAAGTTACTGCAAAAAGTAATCGTTTTTCTTTTTGATTGTCTTCAAATTATATGACTGGTGATGTTTAGTGATGAAGACAAATCATTCATTATTATTTATTTTATAAACAAACTTTTTAAAAAAATATGAGTTCAAAGTAGAGTAATAGATTACGTAAATGTCGGTGAGGGTGACTGGAATAATTTTCGTTTTAAAACTACTTTTCAGTTTTTTAAGTAATTCGAAATATACCGCCAATAATTATTAGTTAGTTATATATAATTTGAAGACGATCAGAAAGAAAAACGATTACTTTCTGTCTATAAACTTTGTTTTTGTTTATCAAATTTGTTTATAAAATAAACAAATAATATCGAATGACGAGTCTTTATCACTAAACATCACCACTAATGTAATTTGAAGTCGATAAGAAAGAAAAACGATTACTTTCTGCCCATAAATGTCCAAACTACGCATTTGTTTATATAATTTGTTTATAAAATAAACAAATTATATCAGACAACAAATTTTCATGATTAAGTATCATCTTGTCGATAAAATTAAATAATTTCAAGTTACAAATTTACTTTCCAAGCAAATCCATGATGACATTTTTGTTAATATAATTTGTTTATTACAATTAGATTCGATGTCCCGTTAATTATTGATATTCTTTAGATACTTCGACATTCATTTTCATCGAGAATGGGATTAATTGAATTATTCATTTAAAGATAAAAAATAATCTAAAAAGTCTCATTTTTTTCTTTTTATTTATTTATATAAAAAATATAAAATGATAAAAATTTAAAAATCTAATCTATAGATGCTCTTGCGCAACTATTGTTGATCATTTCTATAAAAGAAAATTGAAAATCGGTTAAGAATTGTAGGCTGTAGGTAATTTTGAATAGTAAATTCCTAATCCAGACCACTGTGCGCCGCATCGTAGAAAGGGGTATAAAATTTCTTGGTCCGAGCGCAATAGCCTCTCACCGCTTTTGTAAAATTTGTTGAACTTTGAATTTTGGAAATTTATTTGGAGTACTTAATTTCCTTGAATATCAAAAAATATTTTTAAAATTGTAATGTTTACATTATCAGGATCCGTTTGCGCTCGGACCAAACAATTTTATACCCCCTTCTACGATGTGGCGGTTCAATTTATCTGACTGTCAATTAATTATTTAATAGATTATTTTCAATTAATTATTTAATAGATTATTATCAATTAATTATTTAATAGATTATCGTCAATTAATTATTTAATAGAGTTCAACCATAATTTACCTAACATCTACAAATACCCCACCTGATAAATTTAATTCTTATTACCCTCAAAACTGCCAATTACCGTTCGACTTAACAATGAGAACGGAAGCATCATTAGAACCTCCATAACTTCGAATTGTGCGAAGAATCAGTTTCCATATCGTGAGGAACAGAGATTAGAACCAAGAGGAGCAAAAAAGTCTGAGGAAGCTTGGAAGGAACTTGTTGGAGTTCAAGGACTCTCGGCAAGGGGGGGGGGGGAGGCACTGAGAACCCCTTTTAGCCGAGTATAAGGGCACTCAGGATCGTTACACCTAGAGGTAGGGCATTGCACTGTGCCTGACGACATGGAAGTCTTTGCCCGCGCTTGCAACTTTGCGATGCGAACGCAGCAAAGAGTTGCAGAGTTGCATCGCTTATAACCGCGTGCAGTGACCCGCCCTACCGTTAGGACGGCCCCGAGGATGAAGTCCCCTCTTTTCTCTTCTCTCTCTTTTTCATTCCTCCTGGGCCCCTTCCCGCCCCTTCTGGTGGTCCCAAACCCCCCTCCCCTTGGGCAGAACCAACAAGAACCTTCCTATGCACCGGGAAGCGAAAAGTCCACCTAACTGGAAGAGTACTCTTCTCTACATTTACAAGGTGTAACCGATTTACCTATTTTACCGTTGAAAGATCTGGAACACTTTTGGGATTATGGGATTTATTGATCATAAGAGTGTTTAAGAATTTTCTAATTGGTTATTGTTAGATATTTTATTACTGTAAATATCATAAAGATTGTGTAATAAATTTAAGGAAGAGAAATCAAGATAGGGTTAAGGGTTAAGGACATGAGTTGATAATTATGTTAGCTTTTTTTATGAAAAGTTTATTATTATAAGTTTATTATTAATTATTTAATGGTTTAAAATTAAACGGCGGACATTGTCTTGACTTCTTTTCTTTCTCGCTTGCTCTCTTTGTTCGCTAATCGTGCTCTCCTTCGCGATGGAGAAGTCTTCGATGCGACTGACCTCTCGATCTTGAACGTTGAGCTGACGCCCTGGCCTCTTCCTTTAGTACGCCTAGGAATTTCTGACTCGTCAGAGATTCGAGTATCGCGAAGAGAGTACCAGAAGAAAAAGGCACGAAGTTTCAGAGGGTTGAAATTTGATTTTGGGGCGCATGAATATTCCCCAAATTCTAACGATTATTTTACCTAAATTCGTTTGACTGAAAAAGAATTTACTGAAATTCTTATTTTTTCTAATTGTCAATAGTGTACCTAAGTTTTATTTTTCCGAATTGTTGATGTACCTAAGTTTTATTTTTCCGAATTATCATTTGCCCCAATTTTTATTTTCCTGAATAACGATCTGTCTTAATTTTTCTTCTTTCGAATTACTGTTTTTCATAATTTCTATTCTTCCGAATTATAATTTGTCATAATTTTTATTCTTTCGAATTACTATTTTTCATAATTTTTATTCTTCCGAATTACTATTTTTCATAATTTTAATTCTTCCGAATTACTACTTTTCATTATTTTTATTTTTCCGAATTACCATTTGACATAATTTTTAATCTTCCGAATTACCATTGGCTATAATTTTTATTTTTCCGCATTATCATTGGCCATAATTTGTATTCTTCCAAATTACTGTTTGTCATACTTCTTATTCATCCGAATTACTATTTGCTATAATTTTTATTCTTCCGAATTACCATTTGTCATAATTTTCATTTTTCCGAATTACTCTTTGTCATAATTTTTATTCTTCCGAATTACCATTTGTCATAATTTTCATTTTTACGAATTACCCTTTGCCATAATTTTTATTCTTCCGAATTACTATTTTTCATAATTTTTATTCTTTCGAATTACTATTTTTCATAATTTTTATTCTTCCGAATTACTACTTTTCATAATTTTTATTTTTACAAATTACCATTTGACATAATTTTTAATCTTCCGAATTATCATATGTCTTAATTATTATTTTTCCGAATTACCGTTTTTCATAATTTTTATTTTACCGAATTACCGTTTTTCATAATTTTTATTTTTCCGAATTACCATTTGCAATAAATTTCATTCGTTCTAATTTACATTTAACCTAATTTCCATTTTCCCGAATCACCCTGTGCTATAATGTGCATGTAACATAAATTTTATTCTTCATAACGGAAGTTTCGGTTAGTGAAGTTGGAGCTGCACAAAATAGGGGCGAAATTTAAATTGCACCAATTGCACATACTTTATCTGATTTTCGATTAGTTAAATTTAAATTTCGCGCCTATTTTGTGCAGCGCCACCTTCACGAACCGGAACATCCGTTATGAAGAATAAAATTTATGTTACATGCATATTATGACACATGGTGACTCTGGAAAATAGAAATTAGGTTAAGTGCAAATTGGGACGAATGGAATTTATGACAAATGGTAATTCGGGAAAATGAAAATTATGAAAAACGGTAATTCAGAAAAATAAAATTAGGGCAAATGGTAATTCGGAAGATTAAAAATTATGACAAATGGTAATTCAGGAGAATAAAAATGATAAAAAATAGTAATTCGGAAGAATAAAAATTATAAAAATTAGTAATTCGGAAGAATAAAAATTATGAAAAATAGTAATTCGAAAGAATAAAAATTATGGCAAAGAGTAATTCGGGAAAATGAAAATTATGACAAATGGTAATTCGGAAAAATGAAAATTATGACAAATGGTAATTCGGAAAAATAAAAATTATAGTAAATAGTAATTCGGATGAATAAAAAGTATGACAAACAGTAATTCGGAAGAATACAAATTATGACCAATGATAATTCGGAAAAATAAAAATTATGGCCAATGGTAATTCGGAAGAATAGAAATTATGGAAAACAGTAATTTGGAAGAATAGAAATTATGGAAAACAGTAATTTGGAAGAATAGAAATTATGGAAAACAGTAATTCGGAAGAATAAAATTATGGCAGATACAAATTATGACCAATGATAATTCGGAAAAATAAAAATTATGGCCAATGGTAATTCGGGAAAATAAAAATTAGGGTAAATGGTAATTCGGAAAAATGAAATTTATGCACATTGACAATTAGGGTAAATAAAAAATATAATAAATTCTTTTTCGGTCAAACGAATTTAGGTAAAATAATCGTTAGGGAAAATAGAATTTGGAAAATATTCCTGCGCCCCGACTGCCCTCGTGATACGTTTAAGCTGTGAATTTATAAATACTTAAATAGTAATTTAAGGAGGAGTTGCTTTTTCCAAGAAGCTAATTTACTTATCCCAAGACTAAATTGCTTTGTGAAACACCTTTCTGACGATTCTGTAATAAAATGTAATAAGGAGTTATTGTAATCGATCAAAGAATCCCCGCCCACCTTGACTTTTGGGTGGACCTGCACTAGACCACAATCACTCATTCATTTCGGAACAATAAACTTGAAACATTCCAGGTATAATCTAATCTAGGAAGTTGTCCTCAGAAATTCTAGTTAAATTTGCAGATTAAACCACTGAATAATGAGTACCTTAATGTATCATAACTCATCACTTATACTCTTAAACTTGAAACCTATTACTGAAGCCATAGTGGGTCAATTTAGGTCCCAATAATAGGTTCCGACAATTTTGCCTAAATTCTATAGACTCGATCGTAACGGAAAGGTGTCAGCAGATCGTATATCTTTGACTCTTAAGCTGCTTACTGCTTAAATCCTTAAATCCTCGCAGGAGAGAATGATAATTCTGATGACTAGCTTCAAAAGTTTAAAGCTCTAAGCCTCTAAGGGCCAAATAGGAATATAAATTAAATAAATCAGAAACTATGGGAGCTCTGATCTCTCGGAAACGAAAGGTGTATCTATATACGTATGGCATAGTCATAGCACCGCTGAACCGAGGATTCAGGTAGGTTATGGTTCCTCTGCCAATCGCTCTTACCGAACTGCATTGGAATTCGAACATTGTCGTTCTCGTTTCGCTTTGGGTCACTGGAACTCTTAATTTTTAAACCTTTTAGAAATAAATTCAAAAATTTTATTTCTGAAAAATCTAATAAACGATTCTTTAAAAGTTTCCTTCTTTCATTCAGTTCTAACTTTTAAATTTTCTTTCTTCTATCCTTCACTCTAATATTCAATTTCACATATCATATAGAAATCAGTCTATTAATTTTCTTGGGATGAAGACTTGTATTTAAATACTTATTTTTGTAGTTTGAATTTACCACAACAATTCAAGGAAAAATAACAGTACAATTGTCAACTGTTTGCAGCATTTTGATACCCTGGATTTTTTCTGTGAGAGCATTTATCAAAGTGGCTGTGATCATTTATATGCTATCGTTTTATTCGTAAATTAATAATTCAAATGAATTTTCAAGAAATGCTCTCAGAAGCTTAAGGAACTTCTGTTTTCTCTTGAAAATTTATTTAATTATATACTCTCTAAATTTGAATCAGTCAAAATTTTCACTGATTTCATTCAGTGACCCATTTCTAGCTAATTCATCAGTGAATTTTGACTAGATTTCAGTGAAATTGACTGCAATTAAGTCAAAATTAACTGAAATTCATTTTGACTGAATTTCAGTGAAATTGATTGAAATTTAGTCAAAATTCACTGAACAATCAGTGAGAAATGAGTCACTGAATGAAATCAGTAAAAATTTTGACAGATTCAGATTTAGAAAGTACCTACTTCGAACTCTCTACACGAAGAAAAATAGATAGTGAAAAGGAGGGGAAGTTAATATCTGGATATTGAACTATGGGACAGCTATCTAAGATATTCCGGTGAAATATCTAGATATAATAATATATATCTCATATATTAAATCATAATATCTAGATATTACACCATAATATCTTAGATAGCTGTTTAATATCCAGATATTAACTTCCCCTCCTTTACACTATCTACTTTTCTCAGTGTAAATCTGAAATAGTCACATTTCACTAATAAAAAAACACCGTTTCGTTCACCAAATGATTTCGTAACCATTTTTACTAATTTTTATTGAATAATGACTAATTTACTTTAGACAAAATATTGAATTTGGCTCCACGAATCCAGTAGTGAATTTTTCTACTAAATGAACTGATAGTAATCTGTAATCTCACTGGAAATTAGAAATTCACTAAAAGTTAGTAAAAAAATGGGTAGTAAATCGTTTGATGTATTTGGAAATTCGAAATTCACTAAAAAATAATAAAAAATGATTTAGTAACCATTTTTACTAATTTTTATTCAATATTGACTAATTTACTTTAGTCACAATATTGAATTTGGCTCCACGAATCCAGTCGTGAATTTTTCTACTAAATGAACTGATAGTAATCTCACTGAAAACTAGAAATTCACTAAAAATTAGTAAAAAAATGGGTACTAAATTGTTTGGTGCATTTGGAAATTAGAAATCCACTAAAAATTAGTAAAAAATGGTTACTAAATGCGTTTGGCGCATAATCAAAATTCACTGTTAGAAATGTGCGTAAATTTCCGAAAGTTTTAGGTTAAACAAGCTACAGAAATTTTTATGAAATTTAAGACACTTTTCAGAAACCGTCTCTGAAAATTACCAAACTGTAACTGAATTTTCAGGAGTTTTTTTCTTAAATTTCAGTTTCGGTAATTGAATTTTCCTAAATTTATGTTAAATTTACTACATTGTAACTGAAATTTACTAAATTGTAATTGAAGTTTATGAAAATGTATCTTTTTTTTTTTGTTGACCGACTAAGAACCGTTCTTTCTCGAAAATTAAATTTCGTGAAAAGTACCAAAGTCTGCGACTTAATGTCTCTGTTTAAATTTTTTTTTAAATATTAAGAATAAATTTATAAAACAGTAACGGAATTTTCAGTTACATGTAATTGCGTAAAACTTTCGTTCCTCTGATGCACATAAAATTTTTTCTGTTACAGTTCCGGACTTTTAAGTTACCAGTTATAGAATTTTAAGTTACACGGAAAAAATAAGAACTTGAAAATTTACTTGACTGTGCTAGACTCTAAAATAGGCCACAAATTTTTTAAAATTTCGAGTAAAGTTTATTAAAATGTTCAGGATAGTCCTGGAATTAATAAAAAAAATTCGGGACTAAGTCCTTGACTTTCGAAACTATTTCCAGAACTTTTTAATGAACGTCATACAACATTTAAAAAAATTTGTGGCCTATCCTAAAGGCCAGTCAAGTAAATTTCCAACCACTTATTTTTTCTGTATACCAGTTTCAAAACTTTCATTTACAAGAGGCACAGTCAAGTAAATTTCCAATCACTTATTTTTTCTGTGTACCAGTTTCAAAACTTTCATTTACAAGTTTTGTGAAATCACGTTATTTTAACGGAATATTTCAGTTATTTTCAACTGAATTTTCCTAAATGTTTCCTAAATTTACCAAAATTTAACTCATATTCACGAAACTGTAACTAAAATTTCTGTTACGGTAACTACATAAAACTTCATTCACGTGTGTTTGAAAATTACCATGGAAATTTCTAGTGTTGACTATTTCAGATTTAAAGAGAATTTGAGAAAAATCCCATCATTTTCAAATTATTTTAACGGACCATTTCAGTTTTTTACACTGAATTTTCTTACATTTTTCCTAAATTTACTAAAATATAACTGACAGTTTAGAAACTGCAACTAAAATTTCAGTTACAGTAACTGCATAACGGAATATTTCAGTTATTTTTAACTGAGTTTTCCTAAATTTTTCCTAAATTTACCAAAATGTAACTGACATTTACGAAACTCTAAATAAAATTTCAGTTATGGTAATTGCATAAAACTTCAGTCACGTGTCTCTGAAAAATACTATGAAAGTTTCTAACAGTGTTGACTATTTCAAATTTAAAGAGAATTTGAGAAAAATTCTATCATTTTTTTAAAATTATTTTAACGGAATATTTCAGTTATTTTTAATTGAATTTTTCTAAATTTTTCCTAAATTTACCAAAATGTAACTGGCATTTACGAAACTGTAACTAAAATTTCTGTTACGGTAACTGCATAAAACTTCATTCACATGTCTCTGAAAATTACTATGGAAATTTCTAGCAGTGTCTATTTCTAGACTATTCCAGGTTTAAAGAGAATTTGAAACAAATCGTATCATTTTT
Organism: Euceroptres primus; assembly: GCA_037177015.1. NCBI lineage: Eukaryota > Metazoa > Arthropoda > Insecta > Hymenoptera > Figitidae > Euceroptres > Euceroptres primus. The sequence continues at coordinate 2,261,679 of JBAGKK010000003.1, forward strand.
TTTTCTAAAAATAAATGAGCCCCGCCTTTTCTAAACATAAATTACGATAAGTGGGCCTCGATCGGTCGGAGAACGATAAACGTAATGACGTCAGTCAATTGCAGTGATCGTGCGTAGGCGCTTATGGTGTCGTCGATTGCAGATGCATCGAACGATTTGCGAACGGTACGCGCTCTGCATTGAACGCACCATAGATGAACCACACCATAGAGTGGATCACGCCAACGGCTCTGACATGAGGTAGTAGTATAGCAGGCGGGTTCGGTGACCGCTTGCGAACGGAAGGGGTCGGTGTACTCTCGGATATCGCGCCTGCATGTGCGCACAGATCACGTGCATGTGCATGTTCATGTCCACTCGACGGGTGGACGCGAATGCAGTCCTTGTTGCACTCCCACGTCGCTATGTGGTCCCGTAACATTCGTAGAACCTCGACTTTACCCCCTTATTTCCCCTCCTCCCAACCCCCATCTAAACTTCTTCACGTGAGGTGATTTTGAATAGCAAAAAAGATTTATAAGGATTCTTTTATCTTTTTTTAAAATCCACATCATTTCTATTCCTGTAGAATTAAATCGAGTGTACGCCTAAGTATTTCTGATCGGAGAAAATAAAATACGAGAAAATTTGCCGTTTCAGAGAGTGTTTTGAGATTTTAATAGATTGCAACTGTGGAGAAAGTTTCAGTCGCTAATTGTATTAAAATTTGGAGAATGTTTTGAAAAATGTAGGGACGCTTGAGCGGGGATTTAGAAGGATTAAATGACTAGATGGATTTTAATTTCACGGTCGGAATCCAGTGTCCATCCCTAATCTTTGGAAGACCGAGTCATACCTCGTAAACTGCTCAGTGACAAGCAAATACTTGAATGAACTCGACGGCTAAATCTTTTATGACAGGAGTATCGTGTGGAGGAGTAAAGTAAAATCTTGGTCAAGTTGTTTGGCGGTGAGGGTGGAACTCCTGGAGGTTCTGGTGAAATGTCAGTAGTTAAATATCAGGACCAAAGCAAAAGAAAGCTGGGGCTCGTGCGGAACCGTAAAATTTTCGGTCTCGTAAATTTACAACTTGACTTCTTAACCCTTTCCTCCTTAACCCTTTAAATTTAAGAGTTAAAGGGCCACGCCTTCGAAAATAGGACCAACGCCACAACTTAACGATTCGCTCATTGTTTGTCGATTACGGCGAAACGACCGCACAAATCAATGGTTCTCGTGGGACCAATGAAATCTGTCGGATTATAAGAGAGTCCCTTCATCTTCAGTCCTCGTTTGTTGTGGATTATCCTTCAGGAGAAGCCAAACAAACTGCGAATAATCTCACTGTGTACCGATAAACAGAAAATGTAATCGCATTAAGTCGTATTTCAAGCAGGTACCTAATTACCGAATACTCAGTTTCTTCTTCCAGACTTGATTACAGCTCTTCTTAAATAACTTTTTATATCAGGTGATATGAAATTAATTACATAAATTGTATATTAGTTTTTACAAATATTTTTCAAAATATTAGGGTATCTTCATGTGGAGATGACTGATGGAGTCTGGGCCAAGTGTCTTGATTTCTTCGAGTTGCTTCGCAACTAATCGTCAGAGAAAAAAAGCGGTTGGCCGTGGCCGGTCGTGCGAACGTCCAAGAATATCCCAGGCAATCCTCCGTACGTTAAGAAGTACTTGCAGAGTTGTTACGAGGTCGGAGAGGAGGCAGAAGAAGCAGAAGAAGGTCGAAGGAGGGAAGGAGTGGAGAACTTGCGATAATGGACTTGCATCTCTCAAAGTGGCAATGCGGAGCAGGGCATCTCGGGGCCGCAACTAGTGGCACACAATTCTTCTTCCTCTTTTTCTTCCTCTTGCTTCTCTTCTTTTTTCCACAGCTTCCCTACCACCGTTTCTTGCCGATCTACCTTTCTTCTTGCTTTTCTTCTTCTCCCGCCTTTCTCCGAAACTCTCTTCTCTCGCCCAGTTTCGTGATGCAGCAACACCAGAGAAAGGACCTGTCCACTTGCACTGAATATCTCTTGCTTTTCTCTTCGGATATTCATTTTTTTAAATTCGAAACTATTTTTTCTTTAACCCTAGAACCGCACACTGGGTCTGACAGACCCAGCGCAAAAGTGACTTTTGTCGCTCTCCTCCACAATTCTTCGAAAAAGTACTTATTTCCTCAAGTAAATTCAATTTAGGTTCCTGCTGATCGACCCAAGTGGTTGAGCGCGTCAGTTCTTGTGAGAGGCTTAAATCGCTAGTGTTCAAACCTGGTCATGGGTCTCAGAAACCCATGTGTGTGGTTTAAGAGTGAAATTGCTCAAGGTAAGTGAATTGTTGTTTCAGTGTTTTTCGATAATTTTTAACAATTGTAGGATAATTCTTTAACTTCTTGCTTGCAAACAATAACAGCTGTTGTCAATTTTTAAAATTCTCCAAATGTACTGTGTGTGCTCTGAAATTTATTTACATGAGAATAAAAATATCATGCATTTTAGTTGAATAAATAAATAAATAAGTAAATTTATACTTATATATATAAACAATATATAAACATATATGCATATATATAA
>JBAGKK010000003.1:2266759-2295138 GCA_037177015.1 Euceroptres primus
TATATATTTGATAGTCACTTTTTTTGAGGTCCACACAAGCACTTCACTTAACATACCTCTGCACCTACGCCAGTCACCAGTTACAACTACTAACAAAAACTCATTAGCATGGTTCTGACGTAGCCTAAGGGGGAAAAGATATGACTGTAGCGCTTTAGTATTAGTGTTGGTAAACAGTACTATAGTAAATCTGTCAGCGTAGTTTTACTAGCTAGCGTAGTAAAACTTACCAGCTTCACATAACTACCTAGCTTAGTAGTTTCTCACTGTGTATATTGGTTTCCCGTACTAAATTCTTAGTTCAGCATACTATTAATTCGCAACTAGGCCGAGCGTAGTAACTCTAACTAGACCTTTTTTCTCCGTGCAGTTTTAATTGCAAGAAATACAGTCAAAAGAACAAATCTGTTGAAAAAGTGAGGTTATAGTTCAATGTCAACAGTTCCGCCATCTTGGAAACGTAGTTTACTGAGTTTCATAAGGTTTTCGACGTATATTACGTCAAAAACGTATTATACGTTGGAAATCTCGAGATACGCGTAACTGCGCAACCATTGACAGAGTGGTCATTCAACAAACTTTATTTTGTTCATCCTGTAAAATTTCATTTTTGTTCTTTACCGAGTTGTCACTCTCTTGTCTTCATATCAAGAAAATAGATGCTTGCAGCGATGAAAATTGAAATGACAATAACTTAAAGATATTTTTTTAAGTATACAATCGCATCCACTGAATTGAAATATGTAAACATAAATCGTGATATCGTTCCCGGGAGTATCAATTTTTTCGTCGCTTTCTTGGCAAAAAGGCGCAATTCAGCATCGTTGAGTTCTCCCCTTCCCTGCTGAACGAAAAAATTCTACGAGCCAAGCAGAATGATTCCCGCGTCCTTCGACTAAGCCAGCAACGACGTGGACGTTCTTCGGTCGCGGATTCTTCTCGCGGTTCAGTGTCCTGTCCAAGGACTCTCCTCGAAAGCTTCCTACACTGTGTCGTGGTCCCGAGTGTGAGTCTTTATTAGCACTCGCAATAAAAATCGCGGCATGCCCCCAACCACACTCGGGTTACCAACGGAAGGAAGAAAAATATTATGTATCACTGGGAACTGCTGTGGGCAAATGGAGGCAGGTGGTTGCCCATGCTAAATCGAAGCTCGAATCGACAATTCGCATAGTATTTTATTTCACCGAGGACATTGAGTGGCCGGGTTCGTCGAACTCGGTGGGAGACATTGACGTCTGGAAGCTTCATTCGCGAGCTGAAGGAATTCACGTGTGCCACAGGGCACGTGCTAATGACGCACATCTTGAGCTCGTAAAAGCTTCGATGTCTATGAATCTTGAGCCATCGGTGCACCAAGTAGATGCATCATAAAAGAAGTGTTGGTCCAGGCGCCGGCGTCTATTATCGTAAAGATGCACCGCGATGCGTCGGTTAGAACGACGCTTCGCGTACGAGTGAAAGGATGGTTACTCTGGCATTGTATGCAAGCCAAGCAACAGAGCAAGAGAGCAAGAGTGAGAAAGAGTAAGACACGAGAGAAAAAGAGAGAGGAGAACGTGATGGAAGAGAGGGAGAGAGAAAGAGCAAAGCGAGTTGGGTGAGCTTGCAACTCGAGTGTAAGAGAGAGGCAGAGAAAAAAGTCTGTGGGAAAGAGAAGGATGGTTAGACCGACGGGCAGCCGAGGTTGGCGCGAGCGAGAGGGCGCATGGCCTTGGCCGCCGCTGCGGGGTAATTCAGTCAAGGTTTCGGCCGATGAACTTCCTCCGTTGGAGGAAGGAGACTCACGGCCTGGTGGGAGAGATCGGGGTCCAATGGTAGCGACTCTCGGTCCGCCGAGCGACGTTCCCATTGGCTCGACCGGCGATCGGCATTGTGCTGGGCCTGGTGGCTTGTCAGTGACCTCCAACATTGAAAATACGATGAACTCGCCTCTCTGGCGTCCCTCTCTTTCTCTCTCTCTCTTGCCCTCTCACCGCAACTTGGTTTCTCTCTCAGTCTACTACATACTAGGTAGCCAGGGCGTAGACTTTGTAGACAGGCAGAGGCTCAAAGCACTCGACTAAACTCCCCTCCACTGCACTTGGTTGCGAGTAAGGGCTGCACCACGGCTCCAGGTAACCGACACTCGGCAGCGCCAAACTCGAGTCAGACCAACGCGAACCTCCCTCGAGCGAAGACTCACTTTCACTCTCTGCCTTATACTCGTCTTCGTTGTCGTTGTCACGATTCGTGCCTCGTATAAGCATCGCGATACTCCGCACGAGCTCAGATTCTATTTGACCCTCGTGGAAGCCAGAGAATTGCGATACCAGTTACAAGTGATACCAGATACCTTAAAGTGCTTCGGGACCAGAAAGGATACTTGTTTTCTGTGCTTGAGATACTAACAAAGTGAAGTGCATCCACACAAGTGACGTGCAGGTGACGCCGGCGAATGTGGTGAACAAATGTCATCCCGCATGTCGACTGAGTGCAGTGTCGTGCTTAGTGGATAACATATTAAGAGTTGGCTTGATAAATTTGGATTATAATTGAGTTCAGGATGATCCTAGCTCCGGACAGTAGTATGCAGGGCTTGGTGGTACAACCCCCTGCTCCAGAATCACCAATTTCGTCTATTTCTTCACACTGCTCCAGAGCATCCAGTGTTTCTAGAATGTCATGCATATCTAGCATGTCCAACATGTCCCCCATGTCCAGCCCTTATAGGGTGGCTCAGGTGCCACATCTCAGCCCCAATATGCCTACCATGGACTCCACTGTTTCCTCCGCCAGACCGGAACCAGAACTCAACATAGGTATCGGTCGCAACTTACTAAATTTTAAGCTAAAGTCTAAAACAAAACTATAAACTATCAGATTTATCATCAATAACAAATTCATTATAAGATGAATTTGTTGAATTAAGGAATCATCAACAAAAATTCTTTGCTTGTTCGGAGTTGGATCAGGAACATATCCTTTCTCTTACTTTTTATCCCGTTTTTTATTATAAATCATTAGCAGTTTCTGTGTGACACTCGAAAGTTTTAATCGATGATCTGAAATTGTGATGCATTGACTGTTTTTCGGTCAAAACGAGACGTTAATCTGTGCGCTTGAGCAGGCAGCACGGAGTGAAAGCAGAAAGTTGTAACAGCGATGCTGTAACATGGCGCTGGAGAAAGTGTTCTTCTTTCTCTCCCACCCGCTCTTACCTCTTTCTCTCACTCGCGTGCTCCACCACGCGTGGTAATCACGATCCTAAACATCTATTATCGTCATCGTTGACTAAATACTTCGTTTTTTTTGTGTTTTACAGAATTTGACGGGACCACAGTACTCTGCCGGGTTTGCGGCGACAAAGCCTCAGGTTTTCACTATGGTGTCCACTCCTGTGAAGGATGCAAGGTAAGAAAAATTAATAACTTAAAAAGGAAACTCGCTTTGGCGAGCCGGTACGGGCTATCATGTTTCTTTCGAAAGTTCTTTACACCTGACGGTGAAAGCATCGAATTCGAATGCGATTAATCGTCCGTTCATTTTATCTTGAGGAAATAAATTCACGATAGTCCGAGACTGAGTATTTTGCGATATCAGAGCGCGAAACGATCTCGTTTCATACTTCGCATTTTTTTACTGTTCTTTTTCGTGAAATCACAGTAAATTGTGGGATATTATTTTAATTTGAAGTGGATCATTTATTCTATTGTTTCTTTTGTGTCTTTTGTTTTTCGATTTCTCATTTTGCTGCAGATTAACTCTCCGTGTACAGACTTGTTTTTGCATGGGTCTTGGGACATGTCTTTTAACTCTAATCACTCACACCTCTGAAAAATCACACATTTTTCGCATGGGGTCTAAAAGATTTCAACCAACTTTGAAACGTTGTGACTCTGAGTTCTATGCAAAGTTTCGACGTGAAACAAATTCTTAGACAAAATTTAGCATTTCGAAAATGAGCTCCGATTTTTTTTTAACATAAAATTTATTTGAGGATGTGAGAAAAATTCTTAAAGTGAAGAATTTTTTCAAAAAATATTTTTCACAAAAAGATTCATAACTTTTATAATTTGGAATATTTTTGCCTGAAAGTTTTTTAACGTTTTTTTTTTACCTTGAAGTTGGTGTCTTTCAGACCCACATTAAGTGATTAGGGTTAAGTCCTGTTAGTTTTTGAACGTGTCTTTCAAAAAATTGGGTAAAATTCAGGGTTACTTCTTGGAAGTGTCTACTACAGGGTCCAATTATTGCTAGTGTCAAATGCCAAAAACTTTTTAAAATGAAAATTGAAATTTGCGGAAAAATAAGGAAAAAATTGGAATTTGTTCAAAAATTCATAATTTTGCAAGAAATACATTTTTTTTAAAATCGTTTCAAGGTTTTAAAACTCAGACTATGACCTTAAAAAAAAATATATAGACCAATTGGCGGCGATTTCAAAGTTGAATTATTTGAAGACCTGAAAAATGAGAATATTTTAGTGATTCATACAGGTTAGGGTGGGTCGAAAAAATTGAAAATAATTAGATTCATTGGTAATATCACTAAAAAGTTTCTTTGTGACATTAGGAACAAATTCCAAAAAAAAAAGTTCAAAAAATTTCTCACCATTGGGCAAGTCGATTGAAAATTTTCAAATTTTGAATTTTGAAAAATTTGTTTGTATCGAATAAAATTTTTTCCAATTTTTTTGTGTAAAGGTTAAATTTTGTGTAAAACCTTAGGCGGAAAAAAAAGTAAGGACAAAATTGTTTCCATAACATCAACTTAAAAAAATTCGTCGTCGAAATATATTACAAAAAATGACGAAAAATGCATTTTCGTTTATTTGTACCTAAAGTTGACCAAAAAATTTTTGTTTTTTTTTTGTTTTTTGGTTTTTCTTTTTTTTAAAAATTTTTTGATGCTCTTTTTAATAAACTAAAGAAACACGTACACATTTTTAAATTTCAAATAAAAATCCGATGATTACTGATGCAACATACGGATCGAAAATTTTGGTTGTTTTTTGTGTATAAATGACTCATGTTCCAGGATCCCTAAAAAATAGAAAAAAAAATTTTTGAAACTTAAAAATATGTTCGTGTTTCTTTAGTTTAGTAAAAAGAGCATCAAGAAATAAAAAAACGAAAAAACATTTTTTTGCAACTTTAGGTGCAAATTAACAAAATTATTAAAATTTTTTTTTTGTAAAAATGTAAAAATTAACATTTTTCGTCATTTTTTGAAATATTATATTCGGGCAAAAAATTTTTTCCTTACTTTTTTCCATTTAAGGTTGTTCACTTTCATAAACCTTACGCCAAAAAAATCGAAAAAAAATTTTTTTCCATACCGTCAAACGGGGCAACTTCGGACATTTGGGGTAATTTCGGACAGTCCTAGATTCATCGTTTAAATTACTCAAAGTGGTTTTAATTAGGACCTATAACCAGCTAAGGCTCAAACTGATTCAATATTCTAGTTGTAACCGTTTTGACTAATCTAAAGTATCAATTTAAGCCTGTCCGAAGTTATCCCACATGTCCGAAATTGCCCCGTTTGACGGTACACAAAATTTAAAAAATTCAAAATTTGAAAATTTTCAATAAACGCCCAATGGTGAGAAACTTTTTTTTAAAATTTGTAATGCCTCAAAGAAACTTTTCAGAAATTCTTACTAATTCAAACGGTGGAAGAATTGAATTACCAATTGAAATAGTACGCATTTTTACCAATAATTAGTTTTCTACTAATTGTTAGTAGACATTCTTTTTAATTCGATCAGTGGACGACTTCTCACTATTTCATTAGGAGTTTTTGACTAATTCAGATTTGAAGAGAGATTAGATCCTTTTTACGAGTTATATGGTATTTATTTTCCAAGTGATAAAGAGTTAAAGAGAAAGTTCAGTTTTTAATTCAAATTATTTAATTCATTAGTCAGTTATAATTGCTCGAAAAGATTTGAACCCGGATGTAAATTAACATCGTCCGAATGACGAAAATGTCTTGTTTAAAAAAAAAATGCCAAGTACGAAGCGAGGTGTTTGAGAGGAGGCCAGGAAGTGAATGGTGCGTGAATGTGAGTCAGTCAAGGTTATGTAAAAGCTATCGACCGCCTAGCATATTGACCTTGGACACGCGGAACACCTCGAAGAAGTCAAGGGCCTTGAATTTTCGTTCCTCTCATCATGGTAGTTAAGTATCTTTTGTCGGATTTCGTTGTAGTTCAAGGATTCCATCCAATGTTACCGCACTGTGGACTCTTAAACGCGAATTTTAACCTCGCTTTCGGCATTGAAACCACATTTTTAGGAGATGGGAACGATAATAACTAAGATTATGTTTCGGACTTGGACAATATTGAAATGCGAAACCCGATGGTCCTTTCCTTTAGAGTCCGATTGAATTTCTATGAAACTTGCGACTACCATCTTTTTTTTCAAAGTACAATTGTCCTAAAAGCGGAAAATCTAGTCCTAGTGTATTTTCCTTCATTCTCATGGATACGCGTGAGAAAACGAGCAGGTTCAAAATATTTTTATCTGATTCACTTACTGTTAAAACTATACTAAGGACTGGTTTCACCAACTGTGATTAAAATTTTAATCAATGATTTAACTCAGTATAACCACTCGTAATTAGTCGGTTAAGGAGTTAATCCTTGAGTAACTTTTTAACCAGAGTTGCTGAAACCGACCCTTAAAGTTATATATGTAGAGTTTTATAATGGATGTCCATTTAAAAAGTATGTTTGATCAATGTAAATTGACCAAAGATCATTGATGCAAAAAATTTTTGAGAAAAAAATACTTTTGAATTTACAGCATACGATTTTGCGATATGCCAAAAGCAGATGCTATAGATCTCAAATAATATGCTTTGGCGTTCATAGCATCGCTGTTGAATCAAAATCTACTAATTGAATCAAAATCTATTTTTGAATAAAAGTTTACCGCTCTTGATTCAAAAGTATTTTTTTTCCCCGTATCGTTTAAAAATCTAAATTTAGTTCCGAAGTCAATAAAACGAAAGTGAAATTTTGTCCATATGAGCCTACGCCACTGTTTTCCGGTCCCATGCGTTTATTCAGGAGAGTGCATTAGGTTTCGGGTTCTGAAGTGCAATTTTAAACTTCTAAAATGACCGGAAGCTTCGAACGAACCTGATAGCTTATTTTCATTGAATTAAAACGTAGAAAGTATTGCGAAGGCATTACTTTTGCCAAATTTGCAATTACGAGATTCCAAGGCCGTCGAGTCAACGTCCTCGTGGTCTTCGAACTACGAAGAAAAGGATTGGCTTGAAGTGGGGGCAATACCGTCTCCCACTCCTGTCGATTACCCCCTCCATTATTTTCCAACATCCACACCACCTGGTGTCGCGAATCGTCGATCTTGGTCTCGCAGATCCACCGCGGCTTCTTAGGTGAACGCTTCTCTCTTTCTCTCTCTTTCATCGGAGTCAATGAACTCTTCAAGCGAACATAATAAGACAAAGCTTCAACAAAATTGTACTCTTAAATCTAAAATTGCAACCAGCAGAAACGCAGTTTAGAATCGAGGGGTAGTTTTTTTTCCTGTAAATTGCATACCTTTCCGTAACCACGCTCGATAATCGTCAGGGTCTTGCTTTTCACGCCCTTTATTTTCTTGAGGTAGTTTGTCTCATTGTATCGAACTGACTTTGCTGGTTGGGAGGGACGTGCTCGGTAGGAAATGGCACTAGAAATTAGGAGAAAAGCAGTTGAATTCCCGCAGCGTAGTAAGGAAGAGCTCTGCAACAGGTTGAAAAGGAGAACCCACGAAATCATTCTCCCCGTCCGCAGAAGGGAAAGCATTAGAAACTATCGGAGAGTCCCTTTTAGCGCAGGTAGAGAATGATCGTGGATCTAGGAATGTGAGGCGTCCCTTTTATGTTTTGGGCCCCTCGAAAAAATAGATCGCCCTACATTCTCAGGCTCTCACCTGGACAGGGCGGTTTTCCGTCACGTAAGACTTCCTTTGAAATTTCGTGGAAAAACTAATGGGCACCTGGCCCCTCAGGGTCAGTTGACTAGGTCAGTAACTTATGGTCGCGGCGCCTTAAGAGACGCTAAAGTGAGCCTGTCTGGAGTGACCTAGCCGCCAGGAGTAAAGCGTCTTAGACGCTGGAAGAGGGACCTGTGGAAAGGGAAGAGAACGCGGAAGAGCACTGGGTATCTTTAAGACTAGGTCGCTCGGTCGCACTACGGTTGTGTTATTTTATACTATATAACATGGCGCTACTTTTCTCGGACGCCTCACGAACTCTCATGGTCGTCACCGACCCATATTTGGACCGCTACACTTGTCCATCTTACTGATTTTACTGAGTGAGTCTAGAACTCGCCGAGATTGGCCTTAACGGCACATGGGAAACTCCTGAAAATTGTTCCCTTGTCATTCAAAAGCCTGAGAATTCACCGCGATCCATATTTGGTCCCCCACACTTACACAGATAAATTCCTTGAATAGACTCTGCTGCTGTCCAAAAGGTAGAGACGATAGTCGATAATGAAGAGTTACTCAATTTGTTCGTTTTTAGCATCATGTTAACCTCAGTACACTGAAAAAATTCTAAAAGTGACCCACAATCATTATTCTGGTGCTATCTTCAATTATTGTGGAATATTCATCAGATGTAAGAAATTCGAGTGTATATAATGGCAGTAGAGAGCTAGATAACCAACATTTTTATCGAAAATGGGTTTTTTTATAGAAAAAATCTTAAAAACCAAATAAATGTTGTACTAAAAGGATTTCTTCAAAATCTCATTTTTAACCCTTTTAGTGCTCAATGTACCAAATATGGCACTTAAGGTTACTGGCTATTTTTAAAAAATAACTTTTACAATTTTAATTAAAAAAAAAAAGACAAGAGAAAAAACTAAAAAACTCCGAGAAAATTTAACAAGCATAAATGGATCCTACAGAAGGTTTTTCAGAGAGAAATTAATGTAAAAATTTTTTTGCTTAGTTGCAAAAATTAAGAAATTGAATTTTACAAAAATGCCATTTTTAAAAGAAATTTGATACTAATTAAAAATGATATTAATTAAAGAAATTGATATCTTGAAATTATTAAAGGGTATTGATAAAAAATATATGTTCCTTTTTTTTATCAGTCTTTTCAGTGAGAAATTATTTGCCCTAATGCGATACCGTCGCACTAAATCTTTATTTTCTTGGAACAGAATAATTTTTTGTAATTAAACATTTTTTATTCTCATTCAGCGTTTCCATATCTCGGAAGCAAATTTTTATTTTAGGAAAAAATTGAAAATTCGATGTTTAATTGCTATCTAAACCAAATTCTGAGAACCTAAGAAACTGTAACCTCAAAATTCTCGGTTGATTTAGTCGAAATTAGCTAACTTCTTTACATCAAACTTTATTTACCCACATTCAGGAAGTCATTATCTCGGGTGCCAGTTTTTATTTTTTGTTTTAAACTTAAAATTCCAGTTTTTATCGAAATCCGCAGTCGAGCCTGCTCGAATTTTAGCCTAGTGTCACTTTGATATTGTACACAACCTCCACATCTATTTTCTCGAAACTGGATAACTTTTTCTAATAAAACTTTTTTGGCCTCAATTCAGCAATGCTTTAACTCAGGAGTGGACTTTTGTTTTATTTTTAAATAGTGATTTCGATTTTACAGAATTGTGTTTTCGTTCCCCTGAAAAATTCACAGTTTGTTGGTGTCTAACTGCTCAATTTTTTTCGTCTATTTTGTCCTGCGACTTCTAAGAAATTTCCGAAGGGTTACACTTTCACGCTTTCATGGTCAACCAGCTTGACAGCGTATCGAAATCCACACAGATGCACTTTCCTAGAATCTTTCCAATTACACTGAAAAAAATTCCTGGTAAATATTTGATTAGAAATTTAATCTGTGAATTAACAGGAAAAATGGTAAAATGTACCAGGATCTTAATATTTACAACTATTTTCTTAATGATAGTAACCATTATTGAAGTTAAATTTTTGAGTTAAAACATTATTGAGTTAAAACAACTGCAAAATGGACACGGGCTCCTCAGGGAACTAGGAAAAGCAGTTATTTATACAATTACTATTTTTCCTAGATATTTTTATTAAGAAAATAGTCATTTCTTCGTTGAAATAACTAAGAAAAATGATAATGGTATATGACCGAATTCATTTCAAATCATCCAGGCCAGAAGGTGACAGGATTGGCTTGCCAATGAAATATGTTTTTGTACGTGGAAAATGAAGACGTATTTTTTAAAATTAATATAGCGACATTTTTACATTTTTTACGAAGATTTAAAAATTTTAAGGATAAAATGAGTTTTTTGGAAATTTTACTTTAAAAACCTTGCCATTTTTGCAATTTTTGAGATCTTAAGGTTTTTCTTATTTCAGTTTATATAGTTATTTGGACTCTTTCAAAATCCCCCAAAGAAATGTAAAAATAATAAAAAATATTGAAGTTATTTCGATTTTTTTGAAACAAACTTAAAATTTTTTTTCTCAAAATCCCACCTTTTTTCCCTCACATTTTTAGGAATAATAGGTACTAATATACTCTACTTAGCATAAATTTCCCATTTGGTACTTTTTTTGTTTTTCTTGAGAAAAAAATTAATTTCGATTTTTTTCAAAATCTTGTCATTTTTGAAATTTTTGAGATTTTCCTTGTTACAGTTTGCCAAGTTTCTTTGCGCTCTTTCGAAATCGATGAGAAAAACCAAGAAAGAATAAAAAAACGTAAAGCTATTTTGATTTTTTCAAAAATTTAAACATAAATTTTATTAAAACCTTTTTATGCACTTTTCCATAATCTGGACATTTCAATTTGCTCTCTAAAAAAACACTTTGCAGCTATGATAATTGTCTAAAACATTAGAAATTCGAAAGTGCAATAGGCACTACCCAATATTACAACTAATATTTTTATTCGACTTAACAGGATTATTTCAACGGTTAAGTCGAAACGTAAATGAATACTCTATAGTAAAAAAAAAATATCACACGAATCGACGTTGTTTTCCCGCGAAAAAAGACGCAGTCCGCCTTGAATATATATTACCTATCACTCCTGAAAATTTCAGCAAAACAAAATAGCTGATTTGATAAAATTTCGGGGTTTAAATTTTTCAAAAAATTCAAATAACTTTACCATTTTTTATTCTTGTTATTTCTCATCGGTTTCGAAAGAGTAAAAAAAATTTGACAAACTGGAGTAAGAAAAACCTTAAAATTTTAAAAATTGCAAAATGGCAGGGTTTTGAAAACAAATCTAATTTAATTTTTTTCCCACCGAAAAACAAAAAAAATACTAAATGGGAAACTTATGGTAAGTAGACTATATTAGTACCTATTATTCCTAAAAATTTCAGAGAAAAAAAGTGAGGTTTTTGAGAAAAACTTTTTTTTTTAAATCGAATTAATTTTACCATTTTTTATTAGTTTTTTAAAACTTTTTAAAATGGATTTTGAAAGAGTGCAAAAACTGTAGAAACTGAAAAAAGAAAAACCGTAATACACTGGAACCTCGATATTATTTCCCTCCATTTATTTCATTCTTAGAATTTTTTCGGCGCCATTTGAGGGGAAGGGGATTCGAGGGTAGAGATGGACGTAACAGCCGTCAATTAGTACCGTAGCAACCAGTAACAACAGATCGAGCAGTATCAATTCGTCTTTTACATTTATTTTTGAAAACACGTGGAAAATTCTTTTTTAAAATTAATTTTTCATAGTCATTTCAGAATTTTCATCCCTTATGGTAAAAATATTTACATGCGTACATAATTCAGTTACGTAATTCATATTATTCCTGCATAATTATTCCTGCGTAAAACAAAGAATTTCAAAATTGATTAATTGGCCACAGCCGAAATTATCTGCTGAAATTAATTTAAATGATAGGGATAGGGAAATGTATCAGCTTATGCTGCCTATTACTTTAATAAATAATACTAATAATAACAATAATAATAATTCATATTATTCCGATTGAAAGTGGTTCGTATGGTCCTGACTGTTGGTATTCAAAGACGCTCAAGGATAGCCTCGATTTATTTAAGGCAATGCCCAAAATCTGAATTAAATGGAGGTTTGAGTGTACCTCAAAAATTGCGAAAATGGCAAGGTTTTTGAAGTAAAATTTCCAAAAAACTCATTTTATCCTTGAAATTTTAAAATATTCATAAAAAATGTAAAAATGTCGCTATGTTAATATAAAAAATACGTGCTTTTTTTCCACGTACAAAAACATATTTCATTGGCAAGCCAATCCTAAACATGTCACACGCCAACCTGCATGGTTTGAAATGGATTCAGTCATATATAACTGTTTTTCCTAGTTCCCCGAGGAGCCCGTGTGTCTTCAGTAGTTGTTTTAACTGTTTAATAATAGTCACTATAATTAAGAAAATAGTTATAAATATTAAGATCCTGGTACATGTTGCCATTTTTCCTGGTAATTCACTGACTAGTATTCCTAGTAAAACGTTTACCAGGAATTTTTTTCAGCATATAGACAGTATCATTAATTTCACCATCCTTATTTCTGGCTCGTGTTTCCAAGCGACTCATCTAATTCAATAAACTCGTCCGCTGCATCCAGCAGATGTACATAAATAGAAAAAAAATTGATATGAGTATTTTTATTAGAATTTGATTTAAATGAGCGTAGAAGTTTCCGGCAGAATGTTTCTGGTTCGCGGCGTGCAGGTAAACGCAGTCTCTTTTCCGGAGGGTGGAATGGGTGCGTGGGGTGCATTAACCCTCCGGTCGTCGACCTCCGAGCTAGTTACGTCACGTAGCTTCCCCCTCCGAACCATCACTTTTGATGTCGTAACGAGTCGTGATCTCATTTTCATTTGATTGCACGGGTATTTCGGTACTCACTGGGGTTACTGACCCCGGTGCATCTACTTTAGAATCGGGTCAGCAGCTTATTATTGTGGTAGGTGTACCACCAAGCAATATCTGCGGAACTCTCCAGATAACACCGCGGTCTCGAGGCGAGGATAACACTTGCATGCATGCAGACTATTTAAATCCCTCGGAAGATAAAGAATCGATTATAGGTTTACGAATTCATTCGGGATAAAAAGGCTATCAAATCTGTGTCAACTTATCAGCGTAGTGTACATCATCTCACCAAGTCTGTATCTTCATCTTTTCGAATCTTCTGTAATTCCATAGTTCTGTAGTATATATTCTATATTTCTGTAGTATACACTCTATAGTTCTATAGTGTATATTCTATAGTTCTGTAGTACATATTCTATAGTTTTGTAGTATATATTCTATAGTTCTATAGTATATATTCTATAGTTCTGTAGTATATATTCTATAGTTCTGTACCATATATTCTACAGTTCTGTAGTATATATATCTTCTGCAGTTCTTTTCGAAGCATGGTATAGAATCTGTACGATGCTTCAAAAAGATGAGACATGAGACAACTTGTTATTTTGAGCCCAATCATTTGGTACTTCAAAGAAATGATTCTGAATCGTGTGACTCATGAGTTATCTTCTTAAGTACCACGGATTTGTAGTTTTGGGGGATGAAATTTTTGAGAGGTGAAATGGAATCTCAATCTGATTGGTTTTTGCGGATTTAAGGAGATAAAGTACGTAAGTGTGGGACATATATATCAAAGCCCGGACGATCAGCAAATTCTTGGGGTCGGAGCGCGCGGTTATTGCCCTCGAGCGGTGCAGTGCCGTCGCGATTTGGCGTTGCGCATGCGCAAAAGTTACGTACGTCACCGTTACTCCGTTTCGTACCCTCCCCCTCCCCTAGAAGCGTTCACCTTCCCCTACCCTCTATTCCACTTGCAATCGCACGCGGCGCTCCGGTCGTTGGCCTCGCGGCCACGTCGTATCCCACACTCCATGCAATCTTGTGTCGTCATGACCGATGCTGTCGCTGCAACTGCTACCGATGCACTCAGTATAGCACGTTTCGCGGAAAATAAAAGCATCTCGCTACGGGAACCCGCCGGATTCACTTCCGTATATATTTATAACCAGCCGAGTCGCGCGAGATCAATTTCGATGCACTTTTTAAGATTTGATGACAATCTGCGAAATAAACCGCGAAAATGTGATCAGGACAGTAACACTGGTTTAGTAAACAGAACTTGGAAATTAAAGCTGTGACTTCCTGTGGGTGGGACGGTGATTTTCCGTGACCGCAACGTTCGAGGGAAATTGCCGAGGTAAGAGGAAAAGCTCAGTAGAAAGTTTCCTTTCCCGACTTTTCATCTTGCATCGGATTCACTAGTTTCATAAAAGTAATGCGTGAAAGTAAAGCGAGTAGTTCATCATTAGTTTTATTTCATTTTTATTTTGGTTCACACTCATATGAAAAAGAATATTTAAATCAATTTGGAGTAAGATTCATGGGAAGGAACCAGTAGTTTTAATTTCATTATAACTTTTGCAAGGTTGTGTAATCGCTTGATAAAGTTGGAAGGGTTTGAAGGAGGTCGTAGAACTATTAGAATGGACACAATGACCGAGGGGTTAAAATTGGCATAGCCGAATACAGGAAAAGCGTCATGGCAACCCCCCTGTTGGTCTCTTGGTTGGAGGGGTGGGGGCGCGTGCGCGATGCAACTGGAGGCAGCACAAGGTGTTCGCCCCCTGACCCGTTTGGGGAATGCACCGTTGAAAAGATCGATGTACCACCCCCAGATTCTCCCGCATCACCCACTGCCTCTCTTCCCAGCCAAGGGGTTCAACCAGGGTTACTGCCCTCGTCCGGGCGAAAACCGGAGGTTTGCTCCCACAATCCCTGTATATTAGGGTGGGTCGAAAATAAATACTTCTGGAATTTGAAATCGCTACAACGCTGAAAAGTAGAGATCCTAAAAAATGAGATCCTAAAAAAGTATAATTAATTTGGAATCGATCGACATGCAGCTTAGTTACCCGCGCTCGAAAAAAAAGGTTTTAAAAATTTCTTGTTTGCAAAGTTTTTAATTTTTCTTGTTTGCAAAGTTTTTAATTTTTCTTGTTTGCAAAGTTTTTAAATTTTCTTGTTTGCAAAGTTTTTAAATTTTCTTGTTTGAAAAGTTTTAAAATTTTCTTGTTTGCAAAGTTTTTAAATTTTCTTGAGTTTCAATTTGTTTTTACATACCTGATGGTAAGAAAAGTCTTCTCCATTTTTTGCGGATTTCAATCAATCATTTTGCTGACAGATAATTCCTACTTAATTCACCCCTGTTTTCGGAAAATTTTTTTAACACGTTTGTAAATAGAAGAATTTTTTGGGGTACTTGAAAACTTTCCAATGAGAAAAATGCTCTAGGAAAAAAATCGCCAAATCAGGGTTTCTAGCGGACCGGGAAATCGAGAAAAAGCGGGAATTTTATTTAACCGAAAAAAAACCGGGAATTTTATTTAGGATCGGGATTATACTTATATTTTATTTTCTTATTCTTCAGATTTTAGTAGCATTTAAGCAACTACTTGTGATTCTGTTAAAAATATTTATTTTACGTGTTACGAAGGTTTTAAAATATGTACTTTCGATTAATATTTATCACTTCAGTTTGTGATTAAAGCTAAGTTTGGCGCGTGTAAATAAATAATTATTTTCTATATAAACGTTCACTTTCAAAAATCACAAAGAGACATTTTTAACTTGATCGGGGAGAAAAAATTTACCGGAAAAAAATCGAGAAAAACCAGGGAATTTTAAATGGCCTAATCGCTAGACACCCTGCAAGTCCCAGGAATCGAAATTGGAAATTCAGCGAATTTTTAAAATTTTGATTTTGATGTTTAGTGAAATTATCTTTATAACTTGTGGTTTAAACATTTTTCTTAGCATGTGTGCGCTTTTTAAACATAGACATACACTAGAAAAAAAATCCACAAGACCCAGGAGTTGAAATTAGAATTACAGTAATTTTTCAAAATTTGAAATTTGGTATTTAATAATTATTTTCCTCACATGCAATTAAAAATTTTTTGAGCATGTGTGGAGTTTTTAAGCATAGAAATGCGCTAGAGAAAAATCTACAAGACCCAGGAATCGAAATTAAAATTACAGTAATTTTTCAAAATTTGGAATTTGGTATTTAATGGAATTATTTTCTTCACCTGTGATTTAAAAATTTTTTTGAGCATGTCTGGAGTTTTTAAGCGTAGAAATGCACTAGAAAAAAAATCCACAAGACCTAGGAGTCGAAATTAGAATTACAGTAATTTTTCAGAATTTGGAATTTGTTATTTAAAAGAATTATTTTCTTCACTAATATAGTTAGAATTTTTTGAGCATTTCTGGAATTTTTAAGCATAGAAATACACTAGAAAAAAAATCGACGAGACCCATGGACCAAAATGGGAAACAGGAATTTTTAAAAATGCTGAAGCGGCGTTTCTTTTTTTAAAAATATTTTTACTTTGGCCTGAAGTGTCATTAGTAAGTTGACACAATGGATGAACATGTATATTTTGCGAAATCTATGTTTAAAAAGCCCACTCATGCTCAGAAAAATGTTTAAACCACAAGTTATAAAAATAATTTCATTAACCCTAATCACTCACTGTGGGTCTAAAAGACCTCAACACCAACTTCAACGTAAAAAAAACGTTTAAAAAACTTTCAGGCAAAAGTATTCCAAATTATAAAAGTTATGAATTTTTTTTTTTTTAAATTTTAAAAAAAATTCTTCACTTTAAGAATTTTTCCCACATCTTCAAATAAATTTTATGTTAAAAAAATCGGAGCCCATTTTCGAAATGTTAAATTTTGTCTTAGAATTTTTTTCAAGTCGAAACCTTATATAGAATCAGTGCTACAACGTTTCAAAGTTGGCTGGGGTCTTTTAGACCCCATGTGAGAAATGTGTGATTTTTCGGAGGCCTTAGTGATTAGGGTTAAATACTAAAATCAGAATTTTAAAAATTCGCTGTATTGCCAATTTCAATTCCTAGGTCTTAGCGATTTTTTTCCTAGTGCATTTTTATCACTGGAAAGTTTTCAAGTACCCCAAAAAATTCTTCTACTTGCAAACGTCTTAAAAAATTTTCCAAAAACTGGGGTGAATTAAATAGAAATTATCTCTCAGAAAATGATTGATTTTGAGAAACAATTGAGAAGACTTTTGAAAAAAAATTGAATCTCAAGAAAACTTTTTTGTAAAAAAAATTGAATCTCAAGAAAACTTTTTTGTCAAAAAAATTGAATCCCAAGAAAACTTTTTTGTAAAAAAAATTGAATCTCAAGAAAACTTTTGTCAAAAAAATTGAATCTCAAGAAAACTTTTTTGTAAAAAAAATGAACCTGAAAAAAGTTTAAAAATTCTGCAAACATGAAATTTTTTAAAACTTTTTTTCGAGCGCGGGTAGCCAAGCTGCATGTTGATCGATTCCAAATTAATTATATATTTTGTCCTAATATCGCTACTTTTCCTAATCTAATCCTAATACGCTACTTTTCCGCGTTGTAGCGATTTCGAATTCCAGAAGTATTTATTTTCGACCCACCCTACTGTATATCTTCTTATTCAGCAACAGATATATTCCTCATTCCAAAGAATTCCAAAGTTTACAGAATATACTAACTCAGAAAGTACGATCAACTATTTTATTTTCTGCTTCTCCCTTTGAAAAAACAATCTAGCTGCATTCTAGCAGCTAGCTCTTGAGCTGAGAGAATAATTCTAATTCTTCCTTCGGTTTTATTATTTTTTATTTCCACCCTTGCACAACCTTAACGTACCAGACTTGGAAATTGCCGAGTTAATGGTACTCTTGCAGCCTTATTATAAAATCGCTACTGCAGAAGCGTTATGAATAAACTTTCTCTTGCTGAGGCATTGGACGAGTCATTGGGAATAAGGCTGTGCGTGCTGCAAGAGTTGAGAATTATTAGCCGTCGATTAGCTTATCGAGTGAAAACGTCGATGGTATATATGACGTATGGAGTTATTAGATATCAGAACGACATAAAATGTTCCTCCCACGTCTGAACCTACCCCAACCCGTTCTCCACTCTATTTGCTGATTCTGGTTCTCACGAGCCTCCTTCATTTGCAAACCAGACTATCAGCAGATTATGTATAATCAGGGACCAGGTGCTATTTTCTTTTTCCAAAGGAGGAGTCTCTCGAAGGCTCTACCATGGTCTACGTGCTACGAGTTGCATCGTCATTGCAAGGTGCAACGGTACTTCGTTTTCGCTGCACGAAGTTGAGGTAGGCGAGGTCGCGAATCTGACGTCACGAAAGAGTCACTCGAATCGTCCTCTTCGTCGCTGCTCGCGTATATGCATATTTCTTATGCGCCTGCGCCAACAACGATCACGACGTTCCACGAGTCGTTACATAATCCACAAGCGAGGTCGTTGACCGATAGCCGAGGAGGGACTCCCGCTGACCCATCGCTGGCTGTCCTTCTTTGGACCTGGGCTTTTCCCGAACTTACTCGAAACGCTGAGCCCAGAAACCGGGACAATGACCGGAGATAGTTTCCTCGGTGACCCCGGCTCCAAATTGACAATAGGTCCTCACGAGAGGGAATCTAATCGAATTTAGTGCGCAGTTAGACTTTTCTTTGTCATGAGGGTGTGTTGAAGGTTCTTTATCCCTTCAGTTATCAACAATCTTGAGCCGAACCCTCAAGTCCCAAAGTTAAAGATCCTTTGCTGATTCATCCAGAAGGTTCCAGAAAGACGTAAAAATAAAACATCGAAGGGGTGTTTTCTTTGCCCCGTGTATTCCCGGTTCATAGTTATTCGTGGGTGGTGGGGTCGAACAACTAGGAGGGTGGGACGATGAAGCTAGAACCAGTGGGAGGGGTCCACGGGGGGAAAGGAACCCGTTACTAGAGCGCTCCGCGCGCGCTAATGGTAGCACGGCGGCGTGAGAGAGATAGATTTATCAGGGGTTGCAGGAGAGCGAGTGAGAAAAAGAGGGAGCGTCGAGCGCAGAGACTCTCACTTTCACGTGGTGAACTGCGAGTGAACGTCCGGGAATTGGGTCAGAGGGCCCCCACCACGCGCGAGCCAGAAGCAATGTGCCGAGGTTCTATGCTCTCTGTGCTAGAGAGAGCCAGTCCACAGCCAAACTCCGATACAAACGGTCGCGCCTCCCAAAGTCGGGTGTTACCAAAGTTTGTTAATGATCAATCATCGCAATACCAATCTTTGATTCGATCATCGGATAAGTGAGGTTAGACTCAGCGATTAGGTTTACAGTTCATTGTGCCAGTGACGATTAGCCGAATATCTGAAGCTTGGCCCTAGTTGAGCTTAGAACCCAAGTGTCCAAGTTCGTGATTTTATATCGCGATCTAGTGACGGCGGTTGTCGTGAAACAAAGACTGTTTGTTAGAGTGTGTGGATTTGTACGTCAAACTCAGTAAAAATTGCGACGAACGAATTAATGGGGTGCTTGTGTGAGAGCGACCTGGCCACCCCGCGTTCGAGGAACAATTGTTCCTCGGGGTCATCATCTGACAGCGACGGTCAAACTGACGAGGGTTTTGTTGGTGATTCACAGGGCTTTTTCCGCCGAAGCATTCAGCAGAAGATTCAGTACAGGCCCTGTACCAAGAACCAGCAGTGCAGTATCCTACGAATTAACAGAAATCGCTGCCAGTACTGCCGTTTGAAGAAGTGCATCGCAGTCGGCATGAGTCGTGATGGTATGTATCTTTAAATTATTTATTCTTCTTTAGAATTTTTAAACTTATGGAAAACAGTAGACATCTACTTGGTCCATAAATGAAGGTTATTTTTGTAAGAACTTCTGATTGTACTTTTGGAATGGTTGTATATAATTAATCCCTCCCTTAAATTAAACGATTATACAAAACTTTTCTAAAATAGAGGTTTTGGAGCATTGACCATTTACGCAACTTCAGATTTCGTGCCGCGGGGGTAGTGTCGCAACGAGCGAAAGTAGACGGTTGGTCATTTGAGAAAGTAAAATTATTTCACATGCCCTCCTTGCATTAGAAAACTATTGACTAAAAACATTTGACAAAAACTATTGCCAAAAACACCAACTGACAACCGTCTTAATTATCGTCTTATTGCTTCTCTTCTTTTCAAACTCTCCTGAATCTTGACACATCAGCTTACAGAACCAAAGTCCGTTAGCTAAATTGAAGGCATGAGAATAAAAACTCGGTAGACCATTTGAAGTTGGCGCCTAAATTAGGTTATTTTAACTATCGCTTGGGGCACCAACTTCAAATGGTCTTTAACGAGTTGTCATTCTCATGTCTTCAATTGAATATCGAAGAATCTTATAAACCGACCAGTTGAGGGTAAAATAAAAAAAACTTTAAATTAGTGTGAGCGACGTTTCGTTGGTCTGGTTCGACCTCATTAGGCTGAATAGTCAAACGAAGTCAAATAATGATAAAAACGGTATAAAACAACAGTAATAAACGCCAAAAAGGGGGGAGTACTCTGGCGTTACATTCTCGTTAGCTAAATTTCTTATCAAAATTAAATCAGAATTAGCTCTAGAATCTCTGGACTCCAGATGATGTCAATAAAGGCGCTATTGTTATTTTTATCTAGGCTCTAGGCAGCAAGTGTCGGTTTATGGACAAGTCATAGAGCCCTTGTGATAGGAAAGTGCTTGGGGTCAATAGTCGGTCGTTGCTCACCTTGCAAGTGGTTCCGTCGGTAGAAAGAGTACCGCTACGCGCCGCTACGTCCTCAGAGTGCCCTCTCCATCTACTTACTCCCACCAAAACCACCCACTCCCTTTTCCCTCCTCACACTCGCCTGGTGCTCGATTTCTTCGGTTCAGCGGCACGATAATACCCCTACTCCGAGCGCCAAGCGACATCGCGCCGTCGCGTGGCGCTACACGCCTTGCGGAGACCTCGCGAACTTCGCGCTTCATAACTATACTTTATCCCCTCTTTGTTCCTCTTATCCAGACTTCCCCTCACTCAAAACTCACCTGGCAGAGCGCATGTCCCTCCAGCGTCCCGCCAAACTCGGAGAGCTACACTTGTGCTATGGCGATGCTCCTATCAATAGGTGCTCGGCACCCCGACGTAGATCATTGCTCCGACTTTTTCCAAGAAGTCCATCCTAGGAAATATGTTCATACAAATCAGTTATCCTTTCTGACTGCTCCTTTGTAGAGCTAAAGAAGATCCTTTGACTAACAGAAGTCAAGTCCTTTCTGGTCATCTATCAGAATCCAATTTTGGTAATCAGAATCCATAAGGTATTTTATCTGCTTTTAAAAGTAAATTTCTTACATAAAATTTACACTGAAACCTCCATATTATTTCTCTTCATTTATTTCATTCCTAGAATTTCGCGCGGCGCCATTTGGGGGGAAGGGAGTCCGAGGGTAGAGAGAGACGTAACGGCCGTTACGAGCGAGCAATAGCAACAGGGCGATTAGTATCAATTCACCTTTTACATTTATTTTTGACGTTGAAAATTCTTTTTTCATTAATTTTTCATCGTCATTTAAGAATTTTCATCCCTTATGGTAAAAAATTTACATTGCGTACATAATTCAGTTACACAATTAATATTTCTACATAATTCATATTATTCCGATTGAAAGTGGCTCGTGCGACCCTGACTGTTTGTGTTTAGAGACGCTCAAGGATGCCCTCCATTTAACCCTTACTTGCCACATTTCTCTGGAATTACTCACTTGCCACACTGGGGTCAGGCGGACCCCAGCGGATAAAATCGTAATTACAAATAACGTATTTAATATTTCCCCATGAAATTTTTTTTACATCTTTGGAGGTTATTTTCAAAAGTTATTCATGTTATTCAATCAAAATTTAAAATTAAATATGAAAAAAATACACACTTGTCACACTGGAGTCAGACTGACTCCAGTGGAAAAAATGGTAATTTCAAATAATTTACCGTCAAACGGAGCAACATCGGGCAAGTGGGGTAATTTCGGACAGTCCTAAATTAATCGTCGAAATTACTCAAGGTGGTTTTAACTAGGATCTGGAACCAGTTAAGGCTTAAACTAATTCCAAATTTCAGTTAGAACCGTTTTGAGTACTTTCAAGTTTAAATTTAGGGCTGTCCGAATTTATCCCACATGTCCGAAGTTGACGGTATTTAATATTTTCACAGGAAAATTTTTCTACATCATCTTTGGAGGTTACTTTGAAAAATTATTCGTGTTATTCAACCAAAATTTAAAATTAAATACGAGAAAAAAAATCAAAAAATGAAAAATTTTTACGAAAAAATTCATAACTTATAATTTTTTTCATTTAACGAGCTAAAAATTTAGGTGAATACTCTTTAGATATACTACTTTAAGAAAAAACAATAGTAGTTTAGTGTTTCTTTTTTTTTTTAAAGTATTTATTCTGAGGTATGAAGGAAGGGATTTCGTGAAACAATGAACTTCCTATTTTTATCAAAATATTTCTGAGGTATGAAGGAATAAATATTCTGCAATATTTATTGTCATTTATATTGTTACATTTAGATACGTTTAATTACAGTTGAAATAGGGTGGGGTCATCTGGACCCCACAGTGGCAAATAAGGGTTAACTAAGGCAATGCCCAAAATTTGAATAAAATGGAGGTTTGAGTGTATGTGAGGTTAAGTTAATTGCTTTTGTCAGGGGTTGAAAAGAGTTTTGATTAGTGTCAGTCAAAGAGGGAGTTAGTTGTTCAGGACGTAGGGTCATCGGCAGCTGAGGAGTCACGTCGCGAGGGGTTGTCCAAGGTCACAGAGGGTAGGCTACCCTTGGAGACAAAGCCCGGCTCCTGCGCACTTCATGCTTTGGTCGCGTCGTTCGTTGCTTCGCGCCACGTATAGAAAACTATATAGTATATAGGTCGGCGGTACGCCTCGCGCGGCTATCGCTGAAACCAAGTTCAAGGCCAAAGGCTCGGCAAAGGCCACAATCGCGCCAGAAGTGGGGGCCGTTGATGACTGAATAAGTGGGGGGGCTGTTGAACGCGACTCGCTGAACGTCACTCAGTCGACGGTGATGCTGTCTCGCGTTTGCACGCGTTATATCGTCGCGCTTGAGCGTTAAAGCCCGATACCAAGTGCCATTCTGCGATCGCACTGGAGTGACTTGCCATCAATCAACAGATATAGTTGTGTGTAACTGTGGGATCATCTTCCCAGTTCTCGATGGAAAAGTAATCAGAGTGTGATCAACGCAGAGTTTTAAGTGGATTAAAAAAAAAAGATCAAAAATTAAGCTCCTGCCCATCGTCATGGGAGACGAGCTACCGATCCTTAAAGGGATTCTCAACGGAGTCGTCAATTATCATAATGCACGTAGGTGTCTTGACAAACCCCTGTGACTATTGAGTTTTAGATCACCACGTGTTCATTGTCTGTTCAGAGGTTCCAATCTTTAAAGTTTGGTTGTGGTTACTAAAGTTATAACTTTAGTAAAGTTAAATGAACCAAGTGGGATTAGTTTAAATATTAAAGGGATTGTTCTGTGAACCTATTCCTGATCAGTGAACCGTCTCAGAGGACTTTCTACTGAAGCCGCCTCGAGCCAGAACACTTTCGTCACGAGAAAGTCGCGCTCGCTTTCCCTATCGAGTATGGTCTAAAACAACTCTTGATCTTTGATGGTAGGATCGTCGACTCTGCGTGACATTGTGAATCGTTCACAACACTCACGCTTGCGAGATCCTTTCCGCGTCACGCGATCGATGGCCATTAAGGAAGGCCACTTTACTGCAAGTTCCTTGAGCATGATTCACTGATCATTAATCAAATCGAGATCCATTTCCTTGATGAATTCTTTGCTGCTTGGCTAAACGGGAATTTTTTTGTTTTTGTTCCAGCGGTCCGATTCGGGCGCGTGCCCAAAAGAGAGAAGGCAAGGATCCTGGCTGCCATGCAGCAGAGCTCCCATAGCCGTTCTCAGGAGAAGGCAGTAGCTGCTGAATTGGAGGATGAGCAACGACTTCTGTCAACTGTAGTTCGTGCTCATTTAGACACGTGCGACTTCACCCGGGACAAAGTTGCCCCAGTCCTAGCCAGAGCAAGAGAGACTCCGAACTACACCGCATGTCCACCAACCTTGGTTAGTGTCATTGAAGTTTTATGTGTTGTTACTGTGTTACGCGAGTCACGTTGAGAGACTTTGTACTCGTTGACTCGACCTTAGCATGTCGAATACGGAAACTATGAGAACCAGACGTCCTCGGCGCGATCGAAGGAAGTATTGTTAGCCGAAGGACGTCTGGTGCTCTTCCGATATTCGGCTAATTATCAGTGTTTGTGTTGGAGTTTGTATTTATGTGGCCTTGTTTTTTTTTTTTGTTGCAGGCATGTCCATTGAATCCTAACCCTCAGCCGTTGACTGGCCAGCAAGAACTACTGCAGGACTTCTCAAAAAGGTTCTCGCCAGCGATACGAGGTGTAGTGGAGTTCGCGAAACGGATTCCTGGGTTCAGCTTGCTTGCTCAGGACGACCAAGTTACTCTACTCAAGGCCGGAGTCTTCGAAGTTTTATTAGTCAGACTGGCCTGTATGTTTGATGCTCAAACCAACAGCATGATCTGTCTGAACGGTCAAGTGCTCAAGCGGGAGTCCATCCACAACAGCAGCAATGCTAGATTCCTCATGGACTCTATGTTCGACTTTGCAGAGAGAGTGAACTCACTGAGACTGTCGGACGCGGAGTTGGGTCTCTTCTGTTCCGTGGTAGTGATCGCAGCAGACCGACCCGGTCTCAGGAACACTGAACTGGTCGAGCGCATGCACAACAAATTGCGCAATGCACTTCAGACTGTTCTGGCTCAAAACCATCCTCAGCATCCGGACATCTTAAGAGAACTTCTCAAAAAAATCCCTGATCTCAGAACTCTGAACACGCTCCATTCGGAGAAACTCCTGGCTTTCAAGATGACTGAGCAGCAGCAGCAACTTCAAGCTCAACAACAGCAGGCTCAACATGCTGCTTCGATGCAACAACACTGGCCTATGGAAGAAGATCCAGTTATTTCCTGGGGATCTGTCTCCGACATCGCTTTAGATGAAGCTGTGAAGAGTCCTCTCGGAAGTGTCTCGAGTACGGAAAGCACCTGCAGCGGTGAAGTTGCAGCTTTGTCAGAATACCACCAAGTGGCAGCTCCCAGCGGTCACCACGCGTCCAGCGCACCTCTCCTTGCTGCCACCCTTGCTGGCGGTCTGTGTCCTCACCGCCGACGTGCCAATTCCGGTAGCACGAGTTCCGGTGATGACGATCTCCATCGCGTCTCCCTCGCCAAGACACCACAACCACCGCAGTGTCCGCGATTCCGAAAACTGGACTCTCCCAGTGACAGTGGAATAGAATCCGGAACTGAGAAACCGGACAAACCAGCAAGCAGTAGTGCAAGCAGTGCTCCCACCTCGGTATGTTCGAGTCCGCGCTCGGAAGACAAGGAAGTCGAAGACATGCCAGTGTTAAAACGAGTCCTTCAGGCGCCTCCACTCTACGATACCAACTCGCTGATGGATGAGGCCTACAAGCCTCACAAGAAGTTCCGAGCCCTTCGGCAAAAGGACAGTGCAGAAGCCGAACCAGCCGTGGTCCAGCACACTCAATCTCAGCTTCACCTTCATCTAACCTCGCCTCCAGCGCGAAGTCCATCCACTCAAATGCAATCTCACTATCCCCAGACAGCGAGTCTGCTGAGCAGTACTCATTCCACGCTAGCCAAGAGTCTGATGGAGGGTCCGAGAATGACTGCTGAGCAATTGAAGCGCACGGACATAATTCATAATTATATTATGCACGGAGAAGCCAGTCCAAGATCACCCACGACGTCACCCTCGCCAGCTGAGCAGTGCGCCTCGACGACGACCATCACTCGCAGTCCCCAGGGATCCCAAGGACTCTTGCAGTGCGCCACCTCTGGTTACTCTACCTCGAGATGGCCCGCAACATCTGTCATCACGACGACGACTGGTGCCCGACAGCAACATCATCAGCATCATCAGCAGTCTTCTTCAGACTACCTAGTCGTAGGAAACTCACCAGCCTCGTCGCCAAGGTACCTTTCTGCTGCGGCAACGAGTAGTACGAGTACGAGTCCAAGGCCTACCTCAAGTACAGCAGCGACCCTAGTTCTCTCTGGCTGTCCGAGCAACATGATGGAACTCCAGGTTGACATTGCCGACAGTCAGCAGCCGTTGAACCTTTCAAAGAAATCTCCATCTCCATCCCCAAGGCCTTTGGTTGGACCCTGCAAGGCTCTCTCACTCGAGGCGTAGTGCTTTTTACGAGTGGCGAGTTCTCGCGACTTCAACCCACCTTACGAAGCGAGTGCGTCGACCCACTGTCGATATTCCTCCGGGACGTCGCCCGCGACTCCAAAAAAGTGCCAGGACGCTCCGAGCGCGTGACAAACCAAATAATTTATTGTCTAAAAGTAACGGTAATATCTCGTGAAAAAAGAAAGGAGGTGGAGAACCAGAGGAGTTTCATCATTTCTTTTGAGGGTCAATAGAAATCAACAAGATGAATTTCTTTTTGTGTCTGTGAAAAAATTTGAGATTCCAAGTGCGAGTGTCACTGACAAAAGACGGACGCTTTCCGAAAGTGCCGGAGGAAGTCAGTGCAGCGCGAAATTTAGCCTCCTCGGTCTCCACCTTTCTCGTCTACTTGCTAAACCTACCTACCTACTTTTGTCATAGGTAAAGTTAGAGGATAGCATGCAGCACTCGTAACGTAAAAAATAAATGAATAAGCGTTGCAGAAATTAATAATCTATTACATGTGATAATCATGAAAATCGCGCATTCTGTACAGTCTCCACCTCATTCATCAATCATCTACTCTACTATAATTATTAAATATTATAGAGTAATTAATATTATTGTAATATCCTAAGGCATAGTAATCGTAAAATTTTTGTCTTGTGTGCGTATGAGTCAAGTATATGTATATTTGTGTGGGGAATGCGTGCTGTGCAAATGAGTCTGGGCAATCGAAAAACACTCGAGAGTAGAGAATAAGCCAGAAGCTATTAAAGATTTAAGAGTTTTGTTATGAGACTGACCGGTCCGCCGCGGCCTCCAGTTTGCAATTACCGTACCTTTATACCACGTGTCGTGTCTATACCGAGGAACAGATTAAACAAAGTAATCTAAAGAAACGTCGTGTTTTAGCGGATTAGAACTCGTAGATTTAAAGGAATACACACAATATTATGTGTCGTGTGTGCATGCGTGTGCCGAGAATAAGAGAATCTGAGAGAAAGTTAACTACGCGAGTGTGGAGCGAGAAGCTCCAAGGGATGTTAATCGGAAAAAACGCTGTACATAGTAATCTCTAAGGCTAGGATTTTAACTAGGCGCGAGTGGCGTGAGTTTCGAAGAAAGCGAGAAATCGCGGCGGGCCGCCGCCAATGTGTTGTTGAGACGCCCGCCCCGCCCCCGTTCCCATTTATCCAAATACCCCCATATCTGAAAACGCATGTTGCAGAAAAAAAAACCATCCCAAAAACACATCCTCCGTGCACTTCTGTCCACGTAGCAGCATCCGTTTCTTCGCTAATGCGCTGCTTGCTCTTCTACGTATTTATTGTATTCGGAGTCATTCCTGATTCGTTAACGTCGCATGTAAAACCCTTTGCAGATTGTTTCCTCTCGTGGTCCTGCACTCCCTGTAGCTATCTTCCACAAGAAACAAAAAAAAATCAATCCATTCTTCTCTCCCTACGACCAATTTATGGATCCATCCGGACGTCTTGAATATCCTTTAGTACCCAGCCCGCAAAAATCTAGCGTTGATATTCGTATACTGTTATGCATAAACTACACATAATGATTATTATAGTAAACGATACATAAAGTATGATATATTTCTCTATCCATTAAGAAAGGAAAAAATACAAACAGTTGTTGTTCCGGTGAAGTTAGGAAGAAAAGATGAATACACTCACACTCAAATTGACATATACACAGTCACCCACAGCAGCAAAGAAAATATAACAAACTGTACAAGAAAATACAAAATAGCCCCGCATATTGCCCAGTGAGCACGTCATTTTGTACGCTTGGGAGTTGTGAGGTCGTCTGAATAAACATTGTCTGGTGAATTATATATCAATATCTTATTATTTCTTATTTCCTGTAGCCTATTCCTTTCCTTCATTCTTATCTAGATTATAAGAAGCGTTTCTAATTAAAGTTGAGAAGAAAAAAGAAGTCGAAAGAAACATTTTCTTAGAGTTACACTTTTTTTCAAAAAATTTTCAGTTACGGCAATTAAATAGCGAAAATTTGAAATTTTTGTAATAGCTGTTCGATTTGACTTTTTGAGCTACTTTGTGATTTTAATTTTTAAATGAGTTTTTATCTCAAAAACTATACAGGGTGACAAATAATTTTATACCACTCTAACCTCAAAATCTCAACTTTGACATGATTTTTCGGCTCTCGTGGTATAAAATACTGT
>JBAGKK010000005.1:24694-52329 GCA_037177015.1 Euceroptres primus
ATTAAATTTGATATTAATTAAAGAAATTGATGTCTTGAAATAATTAAAGTTTATTGATAAATAATATATAATTTACTTGTTTTATCAGACTTTCAGCGATAAATTGTTTGTGACAGTGCGATACCGCCACACTAAATCTTGATTTTCTCGGAATAGAATCATTTTTTTTAATCAAAAATTTTTTATTCTCATTCAGCATTTCTATATCTCGGGAGCAAGTTTTTATTTTTTTTTCAAACTTAAAATGACAGTTTTTATTGAAATCCGCAGCCGAGCCTGCTCGAATTTTAGGCTAGTGTCACTTTGATATTGTCAACTTCCAGATATATTTCCTCAAAACTGGATAAATTTTTCTAATCAAACTTTTTTGTCCTCAATTCAACAATACTTCAGTATGGGCGTGGACTTTTGTTTTATCTTTAAATGGTAATTTCGATTTAACCTAAGGTTTTTTCGCTCTCCTGAAAAATTCACATTTTGTTGGTTATCTAGTTCTGTACTTCCACCCTTCAAATGTTATTTTAGTCAATATTTTTCAATTTTTCCTATTTTTTGGAAAAATTTGTTAAAATACACAAGATAAAAATCTGGTAAGAGTATATAATTTTATAGATTTTAGGAAAGGATCAATTTTTAACCATGAATTGCTACTACTATTTTGCTTCCTTTTTCGAGAAAAATTAAATTTGTAATCGTTAAAAACGATATTTCTTCAATTTCAGAGATAAAAACCAATTTTTCTTTACTTTGAAGCTTAGGAAACTTAATAATATCATATAACCTGTTCTTCACATTGCTACTAAAGCAAAAACAAACGTTTTTAGAACTAAAATGTTAAAGTTCGGTAAGCTAAATACTATTTTAGTCAATATTTTTCGATTTTTCCTACTTTTTTGGAAAAATTTGTTAAAATACACAAGATAAAAGTCTGGTAAGGGTATAATTTTACAGATTTTGGGAAGGGAAACAATTTTGAACTATGAACTGCTATTCATATTTTGCTTCGTTTTCGAGAAAAATGAGATTTTTAATTGTCCAAAATGAAAAAACCTTTTTTCTCAAAAACGCGTAGTAAAATTTTTTTCTTTCTTGACTTAAAATATCCGGGGGGCATCCCGGAAACACTTATAAAAGAAAAACTAGATGTACAAGCATTTTTGGGTTGAACCTAATCGACGCTAGGCATGATTCATTTAGCTCTTTTTTGCTTAAAAAAAAAATCATTAACACATCCGAATTTCATGACTTTTCCTGGTTTGCCAGTATTCAAGATGCTGATATTTTTAATATTCGTTTTAAAATATGACATAAAGGAGTGTGAAAATTTATTTTATTCCACACTCGACCGAAATGGCCACCTTTTGCCCCTGAAAATAGGGGCGAAAGTAGCATATATTTTCCGTAAACCGCATTTGCGGGGCGACAGTAAAATTTGCGAGGCGAAAGTAAAATTAGCGGAGCGAAAGTAAAATTTGCGAGGCGAAAGTAAAATTGACATTTTTTTATCTTACAATTTTTTTTACAATACTACTCGTTTTATAATAAATTATAAATAATATATTATTAATATTATTTTATTATTAATTAATATTAAGAAAAATGCGTCGGACCCGCTTTTCAGGGCCAAAAGGTGGCCTCGGTTGAGAGTGGAATAAAATACTATATGCAACACGGGACGAAAGTAGATTTTTCCCTCGGGCAGTAAACCCACCCGCGAGAAAAATCTGCTCCTTTCGCCCCTTGTTACATAATGTACTATTCTCACATTTTAGCACGAAAAAAAGAATTTGAAATTTTAGTCGAGAAAACTTCAAATTTTCGAATCTGAAGCAGGGTAACCGGTACAGTGATTGGCCACCTACAATCCGTACATTTATTAAGAAATACACGTTCATAAAACTACTAATAAATAGCGCATAGCGTAACGACAATATTGGACTATTTATTAGTAACTTTATGTGAAAATATTTCTTTATCAAGTACATTTTAAGGAAAAAGCCAATCATTGGGGGGAGGGGGTGACCAGCAATTATACCGATTATCCTATTTAGCTTTAAATTCTATCCCAATGATTGATAAATAATTATTTATCATTGATATAATAATAAAATTACTCACAGAAACACCATGTTCCGAGTAGAAATCTGCAGTTCCCATGCTGGCATACAATTTGTATCCCATAGTATCGAGGCTTCTGATGCATGGCAGCAATTCCATCTTGTGCTGCAATTTCAAAGAATAAACCGACAATTCAAAATCGCGATTTAAAAAAATTTGCTCTGTTTTGCTCAATTTTATACAATTACCTTGAATGTTCCGATCGATAGTAAAATGCCTCTCTGTGGAATATGAAAACCCGTACTTAGCATTCCTTTTAGATACGCTTCGTATCTATTATCACCAAAGCACGCTACTTCGCCAGTTGATGCCATTTCGACTCCCAACATAACATCAGCTCCTATAAAAATATAGTAAAATTTATAGATTTAAAAGATCCGTAAATAACATCAACATGTAATAGAAACTCTCTTGAAACTTACCAGTCAATCGTGAGAATGAAAACTGAGGCACTTTCACTCCAACTTTACCAGATCCAGTCAAAAGACCAACAGATTTCACCGTCTCTCCAACAATCAAACGTGTCGCCGTCGCAACAAAATCATGATCCAGAGTTTTTGAAACAAACGGGAAAGATCTGGACACTCGAACGTTGCACTCGATTACTTTCAATTCATTATCCTGCAAAGAAAGATAGGTTGAGTTATATTGAAATGTCCTTGGGAATATCCTTGGAAATAAATTAAAATCAACAAATGACGAATTTTATTTACCTTAGCAATCAATTGCATATTAAACGGTCCAGTGACTGATAAACAAGCTGCGACATCTTTGGCTATGTTACAGATTTTCACAAGAGTTTCAGCATTGATGTCCTGAGGTGGCGTAACTAAAGTAGCGTCCCCGGAATGAACTCCAGCATTTTCCACGTGTTCGGAAACAGCCATGCAGAAAATCGCTCCATCGTAGGCAACAGCATCGACGTCAATTTCCTTCGCCTCGAGAATAAACTTGGATATTACGACAGGATGTTCTTTGCTAACGTTGCTGGCATTTTTCAAGTAAGTCTCCAGATCGTGATTCGAGTGCACGACGTTCATGGCAGCTCCACTTAAAACGTAGGAAGGTCGCACAAGACATGGATATCCGACCTCTTCGCAGAATTCTACAGCGGATTCTAGATTTGTAAGTTCCTTCCATCTGCAATATTTCAACAATGTTATTAATAAAACAATAATTCTGCGTTTGATCTATTTTAACAGTTCCAGGTTTGAAAAATTAAAACATCTTACCTAGGTTGAGAAATTCCTATAGAATCCAACTTTCGGGAAAACTTGAATCGATTCTCAGCATCGTCAATCGATTCGGGTGCAGTGCCAAGAATCCTCGCCTGTTGTCTGTGAAGATCCATGGCGATATTATTTGGAAGTTGTCCTCCCATCGATAAAATGATACCTTCTGGATTTTCATGGTCGTAAATGTCCATGACTGTCTCGAATGAAATTTCTTCGAAGTAGAGCCGGTCGCTCATATCGAAGTCGGTACTGACAGTTTCCGGATTATAATTCACCATGATAGTTTTTCGTCCCAGGTTTCTCAATTCTCGAAGACAACTCACTGCACACCAATCAAACTCGACCGAACTTCCAATTCGATACACTCCCGACCCTGGAATTTAAATTAAATTTAAATCCAAATGAGTATTTCTAATTAGACTTAAATTTAACTTAGAAAGTACTTTATGATTTCTCTCGAACTTACCAATGACCATCGTGTAATTTCCTGGAAATTCGATATCGTGCTCTTCGCCATTGTACGTCAGATAGAGATAATTTGTACTTGCTGGCCATTCAGCTGCCACTGTATCAATCTGTTTAACAAATGGGCAGATGTTGCTATCTTTTCGTTGCATGCGAACCAGTCTGTCTGAAATTTTCGCAGCCTCGGCGATTTGTCTGTCGGAAAAGCCGACTTTCTTGGCACCCAGTAATACATCGTAGGATAATTTCCTCTGCTCCAAATTTTCTAGAAGGCCATAGTATGAGATGATATTTCTCATTTTTGAAAGGAACCAACGATCTATTTTGGTCAGTTCGTATAAGCGATCGATTGAATAGCCAGCTTTCATTGCTGCTGCTAAGACAAACATTCGCTTATCTGTTGGCTTTTCCAACTCCTCATCGTTGACGGATCTCATAAATGGATCGAAGCCTGTTACATTTTCATCAACCATTCGCAACGCTTTTTGGAAAGCTTCTTCAAAATTTCTTCCAATTGCCATCACTTCTCCTACACTCTTCATGCTACTTCCAATCTAAAAGGAGTGATGAAATTAATTATTTATGAATAGGTGGATAACTTTTGGAGACGACTTTGTTAATGATAAACACAGACTTTACATCATAACATAATCTCAAAAAAAGGGAAAATAGGGTATTTTTTAAGGGGGTGTCCTGATTTAGAAGGTCCAAAAAAAGAGTTTTTTCGAGAAGTTTTTTAGAAGGGGAAAAAATAACTAAGCCCAGTGAACTTTGAGGTATATTTTAATTTATATTCGAACCGTCTAAAAAAATATTTTTGATATGAAAAAAATTGTGTTAATTTATTAGCCTATTTCATAAGCGCCTTGTCACTGTAGTCTTCAATCGGCAGGAAAGATGCCGCTCGCAATTTTGATCTGACACAAAAATACCAAAAAAATTTGCAATTGGCATATATTTCTCTTCTGGATGAACTAAGAAAAAACAGAAAAAATCGTAAAATCATAACCTTTTTCAGGCTTGAATTTTTTTTGTTTTGAAAGAAAAAAAAAACTTTAACGAGCTAAAAAAGTTATTAAAACAACTTTTTAGCTAATTTTTTAGTTCACTTAGAAGAGAATTTAATACTGAAGAGAAAAAACTTTGTATCGACTCAATAGGTAGTTTAGTTTTTTTGGTATCACGCCCGCCAATTTAGAAAAATCGTAAAAATAAAAACTGGAGAAAACGCATTTTAAAGTTTTTAACAGGAAAAAATGTCAATTTTTGGTTACATACACAAATGATCGGCTAATCAGTTATTCCTGCTCCATACAGCAACCCTTCTTGGATAGTTTATCTATTGATTTAAGCAATAAAAAAAATCGATTTTTCGAAACTTCTAAATCAGGACACCCCCTTAAAGATTATTCAATTTTTTATTAAATGTTTCATTCAATCCACCAATTCATTAAAATGTTATACCAATGTTATAAAAATTATGTTTGTGGAATCATTAATTTTTTTCTAATAAAATATATTATTAATAGCATAATTTAATTGTGTTCATAAAGACATTTGTCAGTGATGGGAAGTAACTACCCTAGCGAAAGTTTCGGATAGAAATTCTTTCCGAATGAATCCAAACCAATCCGAAATCTGTATCCGAGCCATTCCGAGGCCAATCCGAAGCAAATTTTTAATCCGAATCAATCCGAACCCATTGAAAATCAATCCGCACTTTTAATCCAAATGAATCCAAAATAAGTTTTTTAACTAAATCAATCCGAAATTCTAAACCGAATGAATCTGAGGATAATCCGGAAACAAATTTTCAATCCGAATAAATTCAAAATTTTAATCCGAATGAATCCGAGGCTAGTCCGAACAAACTTTGCACTCGGATTGAAAACTTGTTTCGGATTAATCTCGGATTCATTCGTATTGAAAGTTCGGATTAATGCGGATTGAAAATTGGCAGCGGATTCATTCGGATTATAAGTTTGGATGTATTTTCAATGGGTACGAATTGCTTTGGATTGAAAACTTGCTTCAGATTGGCCTCGGAATAGCTCGGAATGGCTTGGATACAGATTTCGTTCGGATTAAAAGTTTGGATGTATTTTCAATGGGTACGGATTGATTTGGATTGAAAACTTGCTTCGGATTGGCCTCGGAATAGCTTCTGATAGGATTTCTATCCGAAACTTTCGCCAGGGTAGTTAAAAATAAGTAGTTACTTTAACTAGTTACTTTTTCTGGGTAACGATGATGGTAAAGAAGTTACTTTTGTAAATAGGTAATGAATTGGTAAATAGTTACATTTTTTTCAGTAAAGATAACTATAAAAATCGTTACTTTAGTCGCTACTTTCGAAATAATTTTTTTTACTACGACAATCAATATATGTAGTTTATTACTTTTGCAACGATTTTTTCATTTCTACTATTCGAATGGTGTCAGGAATCATTTGGGTGCCCATTTAAATTCTACTTATTTTTTTTCAAAGTTCTTACCTTCTAAAATTAAAATGTTAACAAAATAATGAACCCCTATTTTTTTTAAATAATGTTTTTGTACCTCCGCAAGGAACTTAAATTTATAAATACGGTTAAGTTTTTTTTTTAATGAAAAAATAGGCTGTAATTTTTTTGATTTAAGGACTTTTTTTGAAGACTCAAAAAGTCTACGGATTAGGAAGATTTTGAAAACAATCTAGAAGATTCTTCAGGATTATTAGTCTTTTGAGAGGGTTCTAAAGGATTCTGTAGAATTCTGGAAATTCTAATAAACTTCAGAATAATGTGCTTGAAGTTCTGAAAGTTCAAATAAACGAATTCTTTATTTGATATCTTACAAAAAACTCAAATTTATTCTAATATATTGGGTTTATTAATATAGAAACTATTACAATGGTAAAGATATTTCCTTTTATTTTCTAGATTGAACGATATTTCAAGATAAATTTGAGTTATGAAAAAAAGTTCGTTCATTCGAACGTTCAAAACTTCAGGTACATTTCAGAATATTCTTGTCGATTCTAGAAGATTTTAGAAGATCATGTAAGAGTTCAGAAGATTTTAGACTATTTCAGAAGATTCTGGAACATTCTAGTATATTTTGTAGAATATTAAAGAATTTTTCAGCATTCTTTAAGATTGTATTAAGAATTCTTTAAGATTGTATAAGATTATTATAGATAAATAAAATTATTTAGAACTCAGAAGGTTTTAAAAGATTATGGAAGAATTCGGAAGAATCTAAATTATTGTAGATTTTAAAACAGTCTAGAATAGTTTGGACAATTTTTACAGATTTTAGGTAAGTTTTGAAGATTCTAAAGAATTTGAGAAAATCTCGGTATTCTTTTGTAAACTTTGGAGGATTCTAAAAGATTCTGTGGAAAATTCTAGAAGGTTACGGAAGTATTCAGAAAATTTTAGAAGATTCTGGAAGATTCTAGTATATGTTATAGAATATTGAAAAATTTTGGGATATTATTTTATAAGATTATTGTAGGAGAACTCAGAAGATTCTAGAAGAGCCTCAAATATTTTGGAGAATTTTCAAGGATTTAAAATAAATTTTAAAGATTCTGGAGAACTTTAAGAGATTTTAGGAGACTTTCGTAGATTTCGAAAATTTGGAAATTATGGGATATTTAAGAAAACATTAAAAGAGTTTTTGAATGTCACAAGTTTCTATTTCTCATAATTCTTGGAAAATTATTCAGAAATTTGAATATAAAAAGGGAAAAAACGGAGAAAAAGGAATGAAATTATAAAGAAAGTAATTTTAGGAGATTTGGAGAATACCAGGGGAAAGAGGGAAACAAGGGGAATAGAGGACTGACTATGATTCCTGATTTTGTAATATTATAACTATATAATTATTACAATTGTTAACTTATTGAGATATAATCATAATTTGTTGAATCAAACAAATTAAAAATTGTTAACTATTGAGATATAATTATAATTTGTTGAATCAAAAAAATTCCCTGACTTTCTCTGATTTTCACTGACCATTTTTAAATTCCCTGACTTACCAGAATTCTCTGACCTGATATAGGAAGCCTGTCATTTGAAAAAAAACTACTCATTCAAATTTAGAGAGATAAGAATTCCAGGTCTGAGTGAAATTCAAGGACTTTTCCAGGTTTTCAAGGATTCCGAGGATGCTAGACACCCTGGATAACCATGCATTATGGTGGTGCATGGTGAATGGTTTTGCCCCAAAAGTTCGGACATATGGGGTTACAAAATAGCCAAGTTTCAAGAGGATCGGCAAAGGTTGAAAATTCGAGGTGCGCTTATTTGGGAAAGAATGCATCGTATATCGCTATATTTTTTCGCTAAAACCAAAAGTTTGAGAGAAAATTGGGGGAAAAGTCGTTTTTTTCTCTTCATGTGCCTTGAGTGACCTCTAAAATATTTTTTTTTGTCAAAAACAAAAAATGGGATGTTATATTTTTCTTATAAGGAAAAATCTTACACTGTATTTTTTTTCAGTCTTTTTACAAGCCCCATTTTTGTCTTGAAACAAGACTTTTTTTAGTCTTGTTTCAAGCCAAAAATGGGGCTTAATTCAAGCTATAACACTTTTAAGACCCGAGAAAGAAGGATAGACTTATGCCTAATAGTTTTCCTTAAATCAAAAAAATTACCGCCTATTTTTTCATTTTAAGACAAAATTTGTTTACCGTATTTGTAACTTTAAGTTCTTTTCGGAGGTACAAAACAATTATTTTAAAAAAATAGGGGTTCATTGCTTTGTTAAAATGTTTAATTTTAGGAGGCAAGACCTTTGAAAAAAAATAAGTAGAATTTAAATGGACACCCTAGGAATCATACTGAACTCGAAAAGGGACAGATTGAACGACGAAACTTTCGAACAATTACTAACGTTAAAAATAAACAAAGAATATAGATAGAAATAAGCGTTGGTTATTATTTTCCTCACTATATATATTTATGATATTTCTAAAATATAAAAGTATCGAAAAAAGTACCAATAGTTACTTTTTTTCAAAAGTAACGATAGTTACATTTTTTCAAAAGTAACTGAGAAAAAGTTATATTTTGAAACAGTAATGATATCAGTAACTAGTTTCTTTTTGTCGTGATGTTACGGTAACGGTAACTAATTCCTTTTAAAAAGTAACTTACCCATCCATGTAATTTGTACCTAGTTATAATGTAAAACGAAAAACGGAAGGAATTTTTCTAGATCAGAAAAACCCGGAGATGATAATGAATTTTTAAAATCTTTACTAGAAAAAAACATATCGAATTAAATTATTATACGATTTTGAAGGAGTTTGGTTTCAAACTCTTTAAATTTTAAGCACTTCAAATTTTCAATTGTACATCTACTAATTATATAAAAAATTAACTTTAGAATTTCTGCTCACCTTGGTACTGACTCGTTGGAACTTGCTGAAATCCCATCTAGGAATTTTGACAACGCAGTAATCCAAACTGGGCTCGAAGCAGGCAGTCGTTTTCCCAGTGACAGAATTCTGAATTTCCGGAAGTGAAATTCCCAACGCCAACTTAGCAGCCACGTAAGCCAAAGGATACCCAGTCGCCTTACTAGCCAAAGCCGAACTTCTCGAAAGCCTAGCGTTTACTTCAATGATATAAAACTCTTCCGAAAGGGGGTTTAATGCATATTGAATATTGCATTCTCCTACAATTCCAAAGTGTCTAATCACATTGAGAGCAGTCGTTCTCAACATATTGTACTCTCGGTTAGAAAGAGTTTGACTTGGTGCGATGACAATCGACTCTCCAGTGTGGATTCCTAGAGGATCGACGTTCTCCATGTTGCAAACTGTTATGCAGTTATCATAAGCATCTCTAACGACTTCGTACTCCACTTCCTTCCATCCTTTCAACGATTTGTCTATGATTAACTGGTTAGAATGCGCCAGGGCTTGCTGAGCAAGTGTCTTCAATTCCTCTTTATTGTTTGCGAATCCAGAGCCCAATCCTCCTAAAGAAAAAGCCGCTCGCGCCATAACTGGATATCCCAGCTTCTCCGCAGCCAGAAGTGCTTCGTTGATTGTATAAACAGCAGCACTAGGTGCGACTTTCTCGTTGATTTCGCAGATTCGGTCAGAGAAAATCTTGCGATCCTCGGTTTCGATGATAGACTGGATCGGAGTGCCGAGGATCTTTACACTGTATTTTTTGAATACTCCGTTTCTTTCGAGATCTACTCCACAATTCAGAGCTGTCTGTCCTCCAAAAGTTAAGAGAACTCCGTCGGGTCGTTCGGATCGTATGACCTGAAATAATCACGAATTGTTAGTCTTGATAATCACGCTCATTGTTAGTCTTTGTTTTAATATTGTGGGTTTCAATATAAAAAAGTTAAATCGTCATTTACCTGCTCCACATACTCTGGAGTTATGGGAAGAAAGTAAACTTTATCAGCCATTCCTTTGGAAGTCTGTACAGTGGCGATGTTGGGATTGATCAAAAGAGTTTGAATCTTCTCTTCGCGAAGAGCCTTGATTGCTTGAGAACCGGAGTAATCAAATTCTCCAGCCTGGCCAATACTGAGCCCACCAGATCCGAGGATTAAGACCTTTTTGGGACGAAACCGACCATACGGAACTTCAGGTGCGTAAACTAATGTCTTGTGCAATCTTTCTTTAACAGTAATTTTTTCTTTCGACGTTATAGTCTCAAGAAACACGTCGAAAAGGCACTCGAGATCTTGCGGTCCAGCGGTGTGTTCAGGATGAAACTGAACGGAGAAAAAAGGCAATTTAGTGTGAATGATACCTTCGTTACTTTCGTCATTCGTATTTGTGAATATTGCCTCCCAATCTGTTGGCAATTTATCTGCGTCTATTGCAAAACCATGGTTTTGAGAAGTCATGAAGCACCGGTTCGTTCCATGATGAGTGACTGGTTGATTGTGACCACGGTTTCCGTATCTGTAAAGATAATAATCTTTGGTGAACTTATGTACAGCGATTGTCTTGCCTATTAATTTGTATATTTTTATAAAAGTTTTAAGTTGACTTACGCCATTTTGTAGGAAGTGCAGCCAGCAGCAAGTGAAAGAAGTTGATGACCTAGACAAATTCCAAATACTGGTTTCGGATTTGGAGACACGAGGTATTTTCGCAGATTTTCAATTGTGAGTTTGCACATGCTGGGATCACCTGGTCCATTGCTGATGAAGAGACCGTCGAATTCTGCTTTTGTAAAGTCATAATCCCATGGAACGACGTCCACTCTTGCATTTCGTTTTAAGAAACACCGCAACTGGTTGTATTTTAATCCACAATCAACCACACATATGCGAGGTAACCCTTTAGGATTGTAGGTTTTTGGAACCTTCTGTAAAATGAAATTACAAATCATTAGATTCAAATTAGAATAAGGGGACGAAGTGTAGAATAACACTAATAATTTTGCATATTGTCGGGTTAATTACGTGTGAAACTTCTGAAACCAAGTTCCTAGTGTTTGGATCCTCTATGGGAGGATTCATAGGGAATGAACTGTCGTAATGTTTGTCGTAAGTGATTCTTCCAAGGATAGTTCCGTTTTCGCGGATTATCTTTGTCAAGGCCCGAGTGTCAATTCCGCAAATTCCGGGAATGTTTTGATTTTCCATCCACTCAGGCAAGGTTTGACTTTGTCGCCAGTGACTTGGCGTCTCGCATATTTCACCGACAACCAAGCCAGCTGTCCAAATTCGATCCGATTCGAACCATCTATAAGTTTTAAGGGTACATTGATTAAGATTTTCCTTAGTTTTATTTAGATTAAATCATTTGCAGCAATTTTAAAAAATTAAAAATTCTTTTAAAATATTAAACATTCTTTTAAAACATTCCTGACAGATATCAAATATAAAAGAAATGACAAATAATTCCAGTTGTACAAGCGAATTTAAATTCACAGATAAAATGCTAGTGATGCTGACATTGATCAAAATAGTTTCAGATTACATATCATAATCTATAAATAGACGAGCCTTTCTGCCTCTTCTTTATTTTTATCGACTGAATTGCTAGTTTATAGAAAAATTTGCTTAGGTAAACAATCTTCTTATCTTATTTGTTTGCAAGAGAATGAAGTGAAGAATCTTTATTTTAATCACTAAACCAACTAGATAGTTTATAAATCAGTTCAGAGAAACTTTGATACATCTGATATATACAACACTGATACATTAGAGATACTCTAAAGTATCAATTTATCAATTGATACAACCATAAATTTCGCTTTCACAGAGAACGGTACTTCATATTTTTAAGTGTTTCAAACCGGTTTTGTCGATAAGCTTTAAAAAAATATTTGACGTTAGGATAAGGAGAATAGATTAATCACTTACAATGGCAAATCGTTTTCATCTTTTTCGCTTCCGGGCACACCATAATTTCCAATTAATGGGTACGTTAGTACC
The DNA here is from genome assembly GCA_037177015.1 of Euceroptres primus. Classification (NCBI taxonomy): domain Eukaryota; kingdom Metazoa; phylum Arthropoda; class Insecta; order Hymenoptera; family Figitidae; genus Euceroptres; species Euceroptres primus. The sequence goes on from JBAGKK010000005.1 coordinate 36,925, forward strand.
AAAATTTGGGCATGGTATGATGGATCTGTCAGGGACTCGGGATAACCCACCATCCCAGTCTGGAAAACTGAGAAAAATCAAGCTTTATATTATTCAAATTTGATAAATTACACGAAAGCCTTTTTTATTTCTAATGTACATAGTAATATACTTTTCTGCGAAAAAAAAAAACTTGATGTAGGTAATATTTTAATTTCCTGTCGAATTCTGGATTTACAAAACATTTAATTAATCTTCTACGGAAGACTGAGAAAAACCCTCATTTTAATTATATGTTTTTTCTCCTATTTAAAAAAATATTTTTTTTTTACTCCAAAAAGATTATCACCGGTTGGGAGAAATGGAGTCCCACCACGTGTTACCACCAAGCATTAGATGGAATAATAACAGAACTTTCAACTTACCGACCTCTCCATCAACTGGTTTTTTTGCTCCAAAACTCCTTCCAGAAAAAACTTTACCATTTTCCAGTACAAGGTAGCAATTGTGATTGTCCATAATTATTAATTATACCGGAGGTAATTCTGAGATGAATCTTTAAATCTATATCTCGTGGCGGCTGACCGGTTACTGATGAGAACCACTAAAATCCATTCCATTTCCGTTTTAATTGAAATCCATTCCATGTCAAGTTCCTTGTTTACAATCACCGCGCAATTCAAATCTAATCAAAACTATTTTTTCTAGCAAAAGCGATGATTTTAATTAGACAGATTTGAATTTCTTTGATCAAAACTATTTTAAAAGAAGTAATTGAATACTAAAAAAGTAATGCATTTGTTTGAATATTCCTTTTCAAAATTTGTGATGGTGGCGCCATCTTAGTTTACAAATTCAAAAAATTAAATGGCGCGAACGATCACAAAGTAGATGACAGTTGAGGTTAGGGCTCTGTGGGGCTCTGTTCGTCTCAGTTCGTTACCTCCGTTATTTACATTTTTTTATTGTTTATACGTCTACTTTTGTACAAATTTCGCGTCTCACTTTAAAAATAAAGCTGCTAAACTTATTCTAAAATGAGTCAAGATTCGGAGGGTTGTTACGTGACGTGCACAGCAAAATTAGAGTGGTTAAACGCGGAAGGATGTATCACGAGAAAAATTAGCCACAAAACGGCGACTCTTCGTTTGATTAGGAACAATTTTCGAGAAATGCTGGTGGAAGTGCGAGCAGAAAAAGCAAATTCTGCGCTAAAATTAGCCCTGCGTGCTATTTCCGTCTTTAACAGATTCATGTCCGAGGGGAAAGCTTCGATTAAATTCCAAGAAGACAAGTGCACTTTGTTCTTGTCGAATGCTCCAGTCGCTCAGCTGGTGAGTTTTCTGAAGACGATTTTTGTGAAAATGACAGGACAATCGGAAAAACCGACGCAAAATTCAATGAGGGCCAAACTGCTTTCAAACGTTAAGGGAGGAGAAACAGATATTAGTCCTGCTACTGTTGCTGAAATAAATCAAGCAAAGGAAAAAGCTACGGTTTCTCGTGCCACGGTGACTACTCCGTCGCCCACAAGTATCCGGAAGAGAAAATTCACTGGTGAAAATGCTCCGAAGGTTCCTCGAGCGAAGAAATTAAATATGAGTAATCCTACTGTGGGAGAAATGTCAGAGGAACAGAAGAAAGTACTTGATGCAATTTTGGGAGGGAGGAATATCTTTTTTACGGGAAGTGCTGGAACTGGAAAATCGTTTCTGTTGAAGAGGATTATTGCAGCTTTGCCTCCGGATGTTACTATGGCTACTGCTAGCACTGGTGTTGCAGCTTGTCACATTGGTATGATTTACTATTAGCATTTTTACGAAGTTCACAATTTGCAAGGAATTGTAAGAGTTAAATTATTTTTCCAGGTGGAATCACTCTTCACCAATTCGCCGGTATAGGACTCGGAACCGCAACAATTGAAAGCTGTTGTAAAATAGCATCAAAATCAAATGCAGCAACAATGTGGAGGAAAACAAAACACTTGATTATAGATGAGATTTCAATGATTGACGCCGATTACTTTGAAAAAGTCGAAGCTGTGGCTCGCTACATACGAAGAAATGACAAGCCTTTTGGCGGAATCCAACTAATTCTATGTGGTGACTTCTTCCAACTACCTCCTGTCTCCAAACGGGAAAACAAAGTAAAATTCTGCTTTCAAAGCAAAGCCTGGGCAGATTGCGTTCAACTAAACTTCGAACTTCGCACTGTTCACCGTCAGAAGGATCCTGTTTTTGTTAATATTCTTAACAGCGTTAGAATAGGAAGAATCACCGAAGAAATCGAAGAAAAATTGAGAGCCACAGCGAGTCAGAAAATCGAGAGCAATGGAATTTTAGCCACCAGGTTGTGTTCCCATATAAATGAAGCAAACGAGATTAACGATTCGCAACTGGAAAGACTTACAGGAGATCAGAAAGTCTTCATAGCCGAAGATTCAGACAAGATGATGACCAAAACTTTGGACCAACAGCTTCCAGTTCCAAGTAGACTTTGTTTAAAAGTTGGAGCACAAGTCATGCTCCTGAAGAATATCAATGTGAGCACCGGACTTGTGAATGGAGCCAGAGGAGTCGTGGTGAAATTTGAAGAAAACAGTCCAGTAATTCAATTTAAATCCGGAGGACAGTATCAAGCGAAGATGGAAACATGGAGTATAAAAACTGCAGGCGGTGGAATCATTCAGAGGAAGCAGATTCCTCTTAAACTTGCTTGGGCCTTCTCAATTCACAAGAGTCAAGGTTTAACGTTAGACTGTGTTGAAATGAGTCTCTCGAGAGTTTTTGATGCGGGCCAAGCCTACGTGGCACTTTCAAGAGCTCAGAGTATGGAATCTCTAAGGGTTCTAGACTTTAACTCGAAACAAGTTTGGGCGAATCCGATGGTACTCGAGTTTTACAAGAACTTCAGGCGGCGCATCCACGAAATGGAATTGTTCCCCTTGGGGAGGAAACTTGCTACGAAAGCTAAGTCTATATGTTAACATTTAAGTAGGCACTTAAAGAATTAATTCAATTGTAAAATTTAACTGCAATGTCGATATTTATAAAAGATCATTCTTAACTTCTAATTTTTTAAAAAGTAATTCCACAAAGGTATTCACAAGACTAAAAATATAAAAGAATACAACTCAGTGTAATGCAAATAACTTTTGCATAAAGTCATGTATTTAGCTTTTTAAATATATTACAATGCTTATAAATCTTTACAGTCTCTAAAATGTTTTACTCCTGAGACGTAGATATAGAAAATATCGTCGGGTGGAAGGAACAAGGTTCCAGTTCAGCGAGAGCGGCAAGAAGGTTCCGTTTTACGGCGAGAAGCAAGACGGAACCTTTTCAGGAAAAGAGGCACATAGGTTCCACTTCAAAAATAAGGCATATAATTAAATTAGGCAGGTTCTACACTTGAAGTCGCAAAATCTCTCCGGGACAAAATATGTTGCTTTTCAGACGAAATTAGGTCATTCGTATTTTTGCGGTTTGTGAAAAAAAATTCTTTGAAGTTATGGGTGATTTTCATTTATGGCTGATTTTATCGAAAAATAATGATTGCTCCAAAAAATGTTGTTTACAAAAAAGTTGTATTTTCATAAAATACACATTTTTTCTGCAGAATATTTTTCTGTAAAAGCAATATTTTTCAAAATAAATAATGTAAACCGCGAAAATAGAGGTCATTTCAAAAATTCACTGTATCTCAGAAATTAAAATGAACAGAAAAACATCTGAGGCTATTTTTGTACAAGGTTGAATGTGTAAATTTATACAATAATCATATATAAAATTAGGACTATAGCTGTTAAGTCGATGTGAAAATGGCAAATTTGATCAAAAATAATATTTAGCCTTATAAATATTTATATCAGAGATAACCAATGGCTTCACAAGAATTATTTCCACGAAATTTTCATTAAGTATAATATACCTTATAATTTCATGCAAAAGCGAGATCGCTTAATTTGAAAATTAGAAATTGTCAGCTCTTTGAATTTTTGTGAAATTTAGTGAATCTTTATAGACAATAATCGATTGGATGTTAATTATTATTGAATGTTAATTTTACAATATTATGTGATATTGGATGTTAATTTTGGCTTTAGGGTCAGAATAAATAATTCAATTAATTTTTAATTCAACCAAACGTTTCGGCGCACAATGGTCGCCCTCATCAGTGGTTATTATTTATTCTGGAAAAAACATTTACAAAAAATTCTTTTTAACAGGGACGCAGTGTACGAATGTGTTTTATAGACGATTTTGAAAACGGCCCTAGTTTGCATTTTTGAAAATGCGTGTAAGTTAACTTTTTTCCTGAAACTACTCCCTGAAACGAATAAATTCAGCCATTAAACACTAAAATCGATCATAAATTACATTTTTTATAAAGGTTTGAAAAGAAACTGCAAAATTCACGAAAAAATCAAGTTTCAAAAAAAAAGTTTCTCAGAAAGTTTTCAATCGAAAAATCTAATACTTCGTTTTTAGCAGTTTTTCGGCACCTACTTTTAGGGACAAAATCGCTATCATGGTCGCGCAGAATTTTGGCTGAAATTAAAAAAAAATCCTTGGAATGAGCCATAAATATATTTGTGACGTGCTACGAGAAAAGGGAACTAACGCGGAAAAAATCGAAGATCCGTTTATTGTCTCTATTGATAGTTTTTAAGTTGGTCTATCCAGCACAAAAATCAGAAAAAATTTTCGAGCATTATTTCCTATAAAAAAACAGCTTTCCAGGAGGCCGTAAATAGCGCATTTTTTAGGAGTCGATTTTCGGGAGTCGCCTTTTACTTCTAAATAGGCTCGAGTTCTGCCGCTCGCCCTATAAAATTCTATTTTTCCGCGTTAGTCCCCTTTTCTCGTGACACGTCACATTTATATAAATATATACATAAAATATATTTAAATAAATCTTTATTAGCTTAATTTCTGTAGTGGAAACTTTTTGCCTCTCTTCCTGAAAAGGTACCTTCTTGCTTCTATCCGCGAAACGGAACCTTTTTACCGGAAATACTGCATCCCAGTGATTTTCCGAAACCACACAAGTTTCGAGCCCTTTGGAGTTTGCTCAATTATACAAAAGAGATAGCAGACGCAGATACGGATGACGATTAGTATCTCTGTTATTCTATCTCTCTTACTTTTGTTGAACTTGGTTCAATTTGCGAGCAAAGGATTCGCATTTCGCTCGATATGCCGAAAGGCGTACGTTGCGTACGTATCCTAGCAGTAATGTTCAACAAAGTACAGAGGACAGGATTAACAATCGGCGACAGTGATTTCTATCGGTGGTATGTAACGCCAGGTATGGCTGGCATTTGCAATCTCTGAACAAATCGTAGGCGCATTTGGAATGTCCTCACGACTGCTGCATTGAATGTCTATTTTGTACTGGCCAGTAGTTAGAAACACAACCCGGCACTCGTGGAATGCTCGTCCAGATTCTTGTAGCTATAGAAAATAAAATTTCATAAACTAATTTTAAAAAAGGATACTTACTTTTTACCTTGTTCTATTACTTCTATTTTTATTTTTATTAAGACTTTATAGACCTTTTCATTTAAGAACGGAAGTAAAGATGACATCATGGACACCTTCAAATATTTCGAGCACTTTTCACTTTAAGACGGTCCAACTGACCCTCAATAATAAAACATTAATTACACTCATACCTAGATTATGGGCCAGGCTCGGGGGTAGACGGTCCAAAATCTAATCCTATTAAACTCCAATTTGAACCGGATTTAAAGCGACGAGCGAGCAGTCTTATATCAACATTCAGGACTGCGTATATAGTCTCTGAACGTACAAAAGTAAATACGCAGAGAATCGTGATGTAAACAACGTCTGGCGGCCCTGGGTGCCCGAGCGATGGCGCTGTCGCGGGACCCTCAGGGGCGGGGGACAAAATCAGTGAAGCGTGAACGACCATGAAGGTGGCCCATAATCTACGCGCCCATAATCGAGGTATGAGTGTACTATAAAAATAAAATAAGAAAAGTAACAAGAAAAATTAAATATTAAATTATTAAATATCAATTTAAAAATAAAGGCACTAGATAAAAGATTCACGGTCAAAAGAAAAAAGCGCGCACAAAATCGATCAAAGAGTAGGGGAAAAATCCACCCGATTGGGCAAGCAGGTCGATGACCGTACGAATCAATAAACGCTACGCGCCAGAAATACCGGGGACCGATAGTGGGGAGGACAGAGGCCCAAAACTATAAAAACGGCTCGCTATCAGGTCTCAGGCTCTTACGCTCACTTACCCGGTTAGAAGGCTTGCATTAAAAAGTATTCAAAAATTTTAATCCCTAAGAATACCTTTTCTGTCCTTCGTTTTGAATCCCCGATTAGATAGCAAAACTAACAACATTCCAATTCCCTTTAAAGCCGATCGTAGTTTGTCAAACGTAACCTCAAATAAATTAAAAACACAATATTCGTTTAACGCATCAGAAGGTGCTCCAAAAGCATGAAATTTGCAAAATCTATTAGGATTTGGCACATAAATACACCACTTTATTGTAAACTCCTGGAAATATTTAAATGTTATTAATTACAAAAATATAAAATGATAAAAAAAATTTTAAATTATTTTTCACAACTGCTATGCGTGTAGGAATCACTCCTGGCATCGTAAAACGACGAATACTATGTTTTAAAAAGCTTTCTGCGTCACTACTATTCGGAAAACTGTAAATAAAAGTATCGAAATGTGCTGAATTAAACGGGATTAAAATTTTTCTATTTAATGGTTGCTTTTTGGTATCCAAAAGTATTCAGAAAAATATTCTCGCCGCTGGGGACAGAAAGGGATTCAATTTAAAAGATAAGTTTTACTGATATGGGGATTCGGAACGCGTGGACAAAAAGGGGATCCAAAAGATTCAATATTTTTCGCGTATTGGATGCAGGAAATTTTCCAATATTTTTTAATGAAAGCCTTCTTATCGGGTACGCTTTGATCCTCTTCACAAGAAGTCTACATAAAACGAGATCATCTCGGGAACCGGGAATTTGTTCTTTACCTACACTGCCGCCCAAAGTAAAAAGATACATAAGTGACATTGTCGCTTAGGTCGACTTTTCCATTGCTAGGTTTAAGAGAATAACCCTAAGCCACAAAGTCACTTACGTATCTTTTTACTTTGGACGGCAGTACAAGCGTTCAGAAAACGTAAGTTGTCTTGTTTGGAATAAATATATGTAAATCGAATACGCAATTATTCTCGCCTCAGTATTACCCACAATCAAAAACTAAATAGAGTTCTAATAATCCAAGTGACTTATGGAACAAACATCATAAATATAAAAATAAAAGCAGGTTGAAATCGTAGAATTGCGAGTAGAATAAAATTATAATTCTCTTATTAAAGCCAAATTCACTTCCTAACACTGCTGAGAACAATAGTATCTTGTGCTGCAAGTTGAAAAAGCGAGAGCTTTAAAACGAGTGTGAAGTTAGCCACCCTCGCTCCGCTCGGGTGGCTATCACACGAGTTTTAAATAGTCGCTTTTTCAATGTGTGGGACACGATACTTTTTTTATAATTTGTTTAAAAAGTGCTAGTTTTTGTTTACCTGTTTTTTGTGTAGAAAGGCGATTTTTTGTCGATTGACGCAACAATAACAATGGCAATTATCAAAACCATGACAATAATATGGCCGTAATAATAAGCTGGTAAGACGGATAGCTTCTCTTGCCATCTTTAAAACTTCAGGAGGGGTGCACTCCAGAAATTCTTCGGACACATTTACATCAATTTCGTCCATATCCATAGAAGCGATGAAACCATTGACAATCAAAAACTTTTTGGAAAGTTATTTAGGTTAGAGACGAGAGTCGTAAAATAGAATGAAGATGGCTCTGCGCACGATGCACGAGTACACCCGAGGCAGCACGGATACACCCGAAGTAACACGAAGTAGTTTGCGCTTTATTTACTTTTTCTATAATTCGCGAAAAAGTGCCAGTTTTTCCACCTGTTTTTGGTGTGAAAAGTGACCGATTTTTTGGTCGATGACGTGGCGCATGCGCAGTTCCGACCTTTCCGGGCAACAGTGAAAAAATTGGACGGACGTAGTGAAAAAAGTGATTAATAGTCCTCAGTATATCGTGATAAGGAAATAATAAACCGTGTTAAAGAGCAAATAATTGTTGGACGAAATTTCGACAATTCGCACTCAAAGCTACAGCTTTTTAATTTAAAACTAAATTATGATGAAAATAAATTGAATTGTTGAAAACCTAAGTTTAAATAACCAGTGATTATTATGAATTGAGAAGCTTTGAATTAAGATAGAGCAATTAAGATTTCGTAATTTATCCCTGGCGTTAGGTAACCGTTACAAGTTCCTTTTTGTAAGTGGGAAAAAGACTTGCGATATCTCTGTCTCTTTCCCTCTTACAGAATGTGCTCGAAAATTGTGACATGTCTAGCGTTTTTCTTAAATAAAAAGGTCTATTTCAGGATAAATATTTAGAGTATAAAGTACAGAGAGTATTTACCATAGGACTACAGTATAAAGTACAGAGAATATTTACCATAGGAAGTAAAACTTTATTAGAGCCGGCGATGGACAACCTCGTATCCAATCGATAGTTGCTAACTCCATTGTGATGATCCTGATAAAAGTTTATAGATAATGTGAGGTCTCGTAGGGGATTTTCCAGAGCATTACAAACGCTTACACCAACACTGATGCATTCTCCCAAAGCGCAGGTCAATTCATCCTGTGCTCTGACAATAGTGTCATTTATTTTGACCTCTGCGAGAAATAATTATTTTGTTAATAATGAATTTTTCTTGTGATTTGTAAAGTCAGAAAGCTGTGGAGAAAAATATGATCATGTTTTACCCCATTGCAATGGACTCATTCTGACTAAATCCAACATATCTTGTGTTAGAGAAATTCCAGATAGATTTGCTTTTCCTGTCAAATCTGTGCCTAATAAATGCCACCGCAAATCTACCAGGGAAGCTATATGTTCGGCACAAACTTTTTGCAGTTCTCCACTCTCTATATCTTCCTTTAACTGAAAAAAAACACTAGTGAGTGTCTTAAAAAACACTAGTGAGTGTATTAAAAAACACTAGTGAGTGTATTAAAAAACACTAGTGAGTGTATTAAAAAACACTAGTGAGTGTATTAAAAAACACTAGTGAGCGTATTAAAAAACACTAGTGAGCGTATTAAAAATTCCAGGAGGTTCAAAACTCTTAATTTAAAAACTGTAAGTCTGAAAGAACTAACTTTAAACTACTTCTTACCAAAGACAATTTGCTGAGAGGGCAGCGATTAACAGGCACAGGAATTCTGCAAGATTCTCTGCCTTCCATATAGATACATTTACTCTGTGTGTAATGCAATTCCATCTCGTGATTCGTGTTATTAATTACATCCAGCACAAGATAAAATTGTGATGGTCTGAAATTTTTCAAATGATTAAGATTTCCTTTAGGCAAATTGCGAAGTCAATTAGACACTCACGTCTCAGCTGGAAGCACATCCCAATTCGTAATCTGAACGCTAGGCAAAATTTCGATAGTAATAAATACCGAGGAAGCTCTGCAATAACCGGAAGTCAATCCATCAGCTCCAGAATATCTTATCCTAAGCTGTCCTTCTATTAAATTCGAGGAATGAAGAGGTACTGCAAGTTTCGATAATCGCGTGCTAACCATAGAGGAACTTCCAGAATTGGTACTTAACCCTGAACGAAAGGAAGAAGTCAATTCTGATTGTCTTTTTGTATGATGCGATAAAGAACTTAATCTAGATGGCAACGAACTGGAACCGGATTGAGTCATTAAACTGTTGGGTTGACTCACGTAGGCACTGCTGTTAACTTCTAAAAGAAAAAGAAAAAGCAGAGAAAATAATCTAATTTAAGCTATTATTTCTATATAATATATTAAGTATTAAATTTTTTAGTAAATTTACCGTGTCGTGCAGAAGGCACAACAAAATCCATAACGGCATATAAATATAAAGTTAAACTGGCACTTGCTCCTGGTTCCAAAGGCAACTGGGTTTTCAGATTTTCCTCGCTCCAGTTGAAGACTTTCGATTCTGTTGGGGCGTCTAAAGACGATTGCACGGAGACTTCAAACATCTCGATTGGGACTTGGCCCACATTCATGATCGTGATTGTACATTCCGAGCTAAAAACATTAATTTATTGCAGAGCCCACAAATTAAAAAATTTTAAAGCATTTGTATTTGAAATTTTAGATATAAAGTCGGTACCTTTCACCTCCGTAAAGAGAAATACTCGCACTGGTTACAATATTTTCCCCAGAGCTGAAACTAGCAGTCTGGGGCAAACTGGTAGAAAGGTCTATTCTTGGCAAAGCAGGCACGACTTCGATGGAATATTGAGGATGCGGCATTCCCTCCATATACCTCAATCTACAATTAGACTTCACACCAAGTGTGTGTGTACTAAATCCTAGAATTTCAAGATCACCGACTTCTTTTGGTTTTCCTGCTAAGGTCACAGCGATTGGGCCCGATTCGGCAGGAAGCATTATGCTTTCCGGAATCGATTCGAAAACTACTCCACTAGTCAGAAGTCTCATATTAGAAACGTGAAGTTCGAATGGCAAGGGATTGATAAGCTGCATCGTCGCTTCGCAAATGTCTCCTTCCACCCAGAGATAATCTACAAGAAAAAAAAACAATCTCTTCGTAGAAAAGTTCAGAAAAGAATCTATTTTTTCATAAGGACTCACCGACTTTGCTTTTAGAAGTGTTCTTTCTTTCCAAAGAACCAAAGTTAATAGGCGTGAATAGAAAGGGACCATGATCCTCCTTCACTCTTTCAATTTTTTGAGGCTGAAGATGCGGTTGCAGATTCTTCAGAGCGAAGGATTTTGTTTTGGGAATATTTGTCAAATTTGCAGGGGGTATGACTGTTCCAGAATCAAGAACGAGAGGTACTGGAGCGCCTTCGCATTGTTGGGAAACTGCATGGAGCTGGAGGGCCGTTTCTTTTCGTTCGTTTGGACTCAGATGATTGTACATGGTTTGTAGTAGAAATGTGAGATGTCGAGTTGCCAGAGCTGGATTTCCCATTCGATTCGCTGCAGCTACTAATTCGTTTATCACCTGAATTTGTATTGCAGGCCAGCCTCTTTGTGAATCTGTAAAAATATTAGAATATCATTAGGCTCAGATGATGAACAAATAACACACTGCTTACAGGTAGTAAAAATTAATCTTGAAATTACCCCAAGGCAGGTCTATTGGATCGAGAGATAATTTGAAGCCCGCAGTAGCCTGAAGCATCAATTTGTAACATTGTTGCCAATCTGGGTTTAGATTGTGTTGGGAGACGTATCGAGTTGCTGCTAGTCTTGTACAGAAAGAAGCTTTTCGTGTGAATCCGAAAGATGTGTAAAGGTCTGATAATGTAGTAAAACGATCGATCTACAAGGGATAAAATTAATTAAATGATTGGAATATTTTTAAGTAATTTTTAAATTACGAAGGTAGTTGTGATTGTAGTTTGTACCTTTTCTTGTTCGCTCATTGTTAAATTAATAAAAACGACGTTGTTCAGAAAGGAAGCTGCCTGAAGAGCACAATTCTGTTCAATGGATATTCTAGTTGCTTTGAAGCTTGCCTCGGTTTCTATGATTCCTGCATTTTGGTATTTACTATAGTGAACAATAGCCTCTCGATATTTTTTGGAAATATCCTCTGGTGATAAAATATTTGGCATAGTGCTTTTTAAAATCTCGATACTTGGCGGCGGTGGCAACGGATGAAATGCTTGAGAACCTCGTCTGAAAAAGCAAATTAATGTTTAGAATTATTTAAAAAGAAAAAAACCTTACATACCAATTTCTATATTTTATGTGAAATTTGAATACCTCTGCTTTCCAGGACTTCCTTCCTGCAAAGATGAGTTCCTTTGCAAAGGAAGATTCCTGCACATATTCGGGTACAAAATCAAAGCCGTAGCGGCACATAAACCTTCATAAGCAGCACCAAGCCACAACCAGTCATTAACAGCTTGCAAAGTACCAGCAGCAGAATTGTAATGACTCAAAGCGTCAGCTGATAAGCCAGCTTGAAGACAAAGATCTCCTAAATGCTTTGTCATTCGACCTACACATCTCTTCTTGTTATTCCTCGATTCCAAATCCAATCCTATAAAATCCCTCTTTTCAAATGGAGCAAGAAGCAAAGAAACTCGATCCAGTTTTTCCCTTGATCGTTCCAATCTTTTCGACTCCAAAATCCAAAATAAATTGTTAAAGCACTCTGACATCTGTGCTTCTAAATCTGGACATGTGTCATCCACGTAGAATGCAGCCCTTGTTTTGAAGTTCGAAGGAGTCGTGAAATCAGGTGGAGGTTCATTAAAATTCTCAGAAGCCACAGGTCCCAAAAATACAGCCCTTGAATCGTACAAAGTGGCGTTGTACTTGACTTTTAAAGTTTCGTGTAATCTGCAAAGTTCGTTGAGCTCCACTTGATTTTCGTATTTTCCGAAAGTGATCAGACCCAAGAGTCTTCTGTGGGTCTGAAAATCACCCCAATCGTTATTTTCGACAGGATGATCCTTCACAAATCGAATTAAAATTTCCCTGATTCCACCGCTGGAATCCACGACTGAAATTCTGCTTCCAGACTTGACGATTCGCTCGCATATTTTTCCGACTGTTTTCTGCTTGATTTGTGTGCCGATTGATTTTAAGAGGATTAATAAAGCTGCGTGATCATGGGCTGTTTGATCATAATCGGGATGAGACATTTTATTGTCGGGTACCGGACTCGACAAGAGAACACTTACTGCTGCTCGCATTTATAAATTTCTAACCACCATTTAATGATATTTAAAGTTCACTTTTGTTCAAGGTGATCTTGGAAGATTTTAGATTGAGCGAAACTTGATTTAAAGGGAAGTAAACCTTAGTGCATAATATGTTTAATCTTCTTAAATCTTTTAGAGGCGGATGACAGCTGACAGATGAACAAACTGTCGCCATTTTTAAATACCTGCCGTGTTGAGGTTAAGTTTCTATTTCTCGCATTTATGCAAGTCAACATCACTTATACAATATTTATTAGTTAACAAATAACATTAATTAAGATCAAATTGAATGAAATAAGCCTAATTTTTTTTGAAAAGATTTAAAAAAGGTTATATTTTTTCAGCCAATCACCATGGAGTTTTTGAGATTCTGCAATGAGATTAGCTCAACTCGAGGTGGTAAAATTAAAATATCTCTTCAGAGAATATTATTTCAATCACAATAGAAATTAATATTAAAACAGTCATCTGGTCAAGAAAATGGTGTAAATCTGGTAAAGTAATAAACCAAATTTTTTTTATAAATCGCTTCATTTTGGGGTGCATAATATCGGTTCAGGTTTTGTGACAAGGTTTTTCCCCAGTAACCCGGAAAATTTTTTGAAAAAAGAGCAAAAATTCATATACCTGTGGTTTGTTGCTTTCCTGTGTATCGTAGAGGAAAAATGCATTATACAAAAAAGAAATTAGATGAAATTCTGAGAAAAACTAAAAAAAACGTTTTCTAGGACCAATAGTTAAAAATTTATGGTCTTTCCAAAAAAGTCAATTTTTTCGATTTTTTGTTAAAAATCGTAACTTTTTTTTGCTTCCGTGTAGCTCGGATCCGGATTTTTTTTATTTTTTAGCTGAAAATCAGAAAAATTTGTTTTTCGAAATATCTCGTTTCCTAGATGTCACAGAAGAAAGTTCTACTAAGATAAATTATAGTAGATTAAAATCTGCGTAAATTAAAAAAAAAAGAATGTCCTAGCCCTAATAGGTCCTCTCCTAATGAGAGTCCGTGAGAGAAATTGCATTTAAACAAGTCTAATACACTCTCGTCGTGATGAGAATGTAAAAATGCCAAAAAATGCATATTTAAGGACGAAAAGGAAACATTTGTTTAAATATTTATTTTTTTATTCATAAAATATCATTCAATATCTAATTGGTATTTTTTTAATTTGCAATAAGCGTCTTTGGGAGAAATTGTAGCTCAATGCCGAAAAATGCATATTTCCGGCACGAGGAGGTAACATTTGTTTAAATAAATTTTTGTTCATTGATAAAAAATGACTTGCTATTTATTTTTAATCAATTGAGCCACAGAAATTTTAAAATATGACCATAGTTGCATTCCACAATGCACTTTAGTATCAGTATAGAGAAAAGGGTCCAAGTTACAAGGACATAACTCCTGACCTATTAGGGCTAGGACATTTCTTTTTAATTTACGCAGATTTTGACCCACTATAATTTATCTTGGTAGAACTTTCTCCTGTGACATCTAGGAAACGAGCTATTTCCAAAAAAACTTAGTTTTCTGATTTTCTGCTAAAAAATGAACAAAACGCGATATTTTTGGAAAAGGCTGTAAATCCAAAACTAATGAAGTTTTAGAACATTCTTTTTTTTAAATTATGTGTGATTTCATGTACTTTCGTTCATCCTCTGGCACCTTCAATGTCAATTCATGCACAAACGAGCCGTTTTGAAAAAATTGAACTCATGTCATTTACCCCTAAAAATAGGCCGAAAAGGATCAACTTTGAGAGATGATAACTCGTGGTCTATTATAGTTAGGATATTATTTTTTGTTTTAAATTAAAGATAATAAAGTTTAGTTTAATTCATCTGTGAATCATTTTGACGTGTGACACCCCGGATCCGAGCTACACGGAAGCAAAGAAAAAGTTATGATTTTTAGCAAAAAGTCGAAAAAATGGACTTTTTTGGACAGACCATAACTTTTTAACTATTGGTCCCAGAAAACTTTTTAAAAATTTTTTTCAGAATTTCATCTACTTTCTTTTTTGTATAATGCATTTTTCCTCTATGATACACAGGAAAGCAACAAACCACAGGTATATGAATTTTTGCTTTTTTCAAAAATTTTTCCGGGTTACTAGGGAAAAACCTTGTCACAGAACCTGAAGTGATATTATGCACCCCAAAATGATTTATAAAAAAAATTTGGTTTTTTTACTTTACCAACCGAAAGTACCAGATGACTGGACTGTATTAAAAACTACAATCCAAGAAAATTATGGATGTTTATAATTTATAATTTCCATACACTCATCGCGCATAATAAGGCCGGCCTCGGGGGTAGACTAGGGTGGGCCGAAAAAATTTTTTTTCAAAAATCTTTTTCTATACATATCAAAATGAGTCTTCATGATTTTTCTTAGATTTTTAAAACGATATCTTCAGTTAGCAGAAACTTTTTGAAGTTTGAAACTTTGAAAACAGTGATTTTTTATATAAGTTGATGTTTCTTTGTATGGGCTTTAGGGTCCAGTAATCAAAAAACTGTTTTTTAATCAGACGTTTCGACTCATGTGGGAGTCCTCTTCAGTGATTTATTTCTAAACAAAACGAAATTTACAC